>JAJMGK010000010.1:140052-338818 GCA_030575035.1 Suhomyces vadensis | reverse complement strand
AGATTAACTGTGACTGAATCTCTTCAGTCTGACGCTCTCCCAACTGAGCTAAAACCGCAAACAGTCGAACCCACGCCGAGAGTCGAACTCGGAATCTTTTGATTAGAAGTCAAACGCGTTAACCATTACGCTACGCAGGCTTGCTTTGTTGATGGCAAAGTACCCTGAATAAACATTCTCAGTTTTCTTGTCAATTGAGTGAACACGACTTGACGGAGGATTTAAGAAAGATAATATCCGACCCGTCTTCCGACTTAACTCCGCTCCTCCAGCAATCAACAGATTATTTAGGCAAATCAATCACAATCAATCACATACTACCCGAATTCCGCCACCACATACTATTGCCTAATTTGGTACTGGTCTTCGATGCAACATGATCTACTTATCAAGTATTTCGTCTAATAAATGATATTTTAGTGGTTAGCAGTTAATAGTTGAACTCCTTCAGAATCGTTTACGGTGTCAATTCTGTGGTTTGAGCATCCATACTAAAAATTCTAAATAATCGAAACTGATATGCACGTAAAAAATAGTGCGTATTATTATTTAAAGGTATCTTTCAAGCAACTTGCCAAACCCTCAAAGGCAACTATATAAATTCTTATCAACGGAAAATTAGAATTGGTTTGCGGAAAAAAATTCGTGCCGTACCATATCGCCACACTGTCAACTGCGATATACAAAGGTAGCATAGGCGCAATTTTGAGGAACTGAAACTCCCTAATACACTCCTTTTGGCCCTGTACAAGTTTTTGCCATAAGTATATCCTAGTATTTCTGTCGATCTAGTCAGGCAAGCATAAACGACACATAGTCCTAGCTTTCGAAGGTCGGCCTAACATATAAATCATAATATTGATGTCCGAATCCCTACTTCCATCATCGCAACCAGACTATCAGTCTACAATCGAAACAGCAGTTAATAATGCCTATGAAGCCATAGTTGAATCCGACGAAGAATTTGATGCACATGAACATGATGAAGACGTTATTTGGTTAAGAGAGCAGAGATTGAAAAACAAGACGATACATTGGCTAAAGCGGCCCCTGGTATTGATGATCTGTCTTATCACATTCATATACGCCTTTTCTTCGTCTTGTAGTGAAGCAACTAAACAAGTAATTCAACTTAAATTGGCTTGTAATTCGTTAATCAACGATTCAAAGAATGGAATTTGTGACCCTACCGAATCGCAACTTGTTGTTTCCAATTTACAAATGGGATATAGTATTGCTAGTAATGTGATGATGCTTATTGCAGCAGGTCATACTGCTCCATTATCTGATCTTTATGGTAGAAAATTGTTTATTTTCTTATCCATCACTTTTTTTTTGATCGGAAGATCCTTCAGATACTTTGTCTTGTCGCATTGGAATACCTTGCATTTCAATTTATTGATCCTTGCTGAAATCTTGATCAATTTAGGTGGTGGTGTCATAAGTTTGGTCAGTGTTTCCAATTGTTATATCGCTGACGTGGTCGAACCACATGAAAGAAGTTATTATTTCGGTATCAATGCCTCCGCTCTTCTAGTTGGGATAAGTATCGGTCCATTAATGGGTAATTGGGTGATGTCCTTAGGTGACAAACTCCATTTCAATTCCGTTACTGATACATCAAATACAATTAGAAGTGCAGAGTATTTGCCTTTTAAATTAGAAATTATTTCTTTCATTTTCCTTTGGTTGATTATTGTATTCATTATTCCTGAATCTCGTTCTGAAAAGGCAAGAAGAAAATCAAGGTCTGCTTCTTCTGTTAATCTCCGAGCTCAGGCCCAGACTCAGTCGCATGTTTACGCCCAATCCGAAGATAATCTGTTTGGCCAAAACCAATGGGTAAAAAGTGTGCTTAAAACATTAGACTCATTAAACTTTCTCAAGCCCTTAAAATTCTTAATTGTTCCTAAAGAATTTATTAATTCAAATTCAACATTTGAAATCAAGAAAATTCAAATATCGGTATTCATTATGATGATATTAGATTGTTCTCTTGTTGGATTAGGAGCTTCTATGCTCGAAGTCTTCATGTTGTATGGTGTGATGAATTTTAAGTGGAGTCAACAAAATATTGGTCAATTCCTTACAATTGCATGTTCTTGCAAAGCTTTTGGATTAATCGTTTTATCACCGGTTATCAACAAATATGTACTTCAAAAGCAATTCAAATTCAGGGCCTTGAAGAAACAAATTGATATGATTGATTTATCTTTGATTGTCATCGGACTTTCAAGTGATGCTCTTAGTTTCATTGGGTTTTATTCTTCTCGTACATCGTTATTTTTCTTCATCTCAATTTTGATAGGTACTTGTGGGACTATTACGACTCCAACATTATCCTCAACTATTACCAAATACTATCCTGAGTCAAAGGTTGGTCAACTTTTTGGGGCATTATCTCTCCTTAAAAATCTTTTTGGATTGGCCTGCCCAATTGTAATTTTATCCATCTATAAATTTGCAATTTCAAAATTACATTGGCCATCTTTTATTTTTCTTGTGTTTGCATCTATTTCCATCACTGGAGGTGTGTTGATGTTTTATATCAAGAAGACACTTCGTTTAAATGGTGATACAATGCCTTCATTGACGAGACAATCTTCGGTAGGTTCGTTTCAACTGAATTCATCCTCTCTAATTGGAACCAGTGGCCCGCCTTCTCCGATAAATTCAGGACCTAACAGGAAGGCTAGTTTTGCTAGCAGGGAAAGAAATAGTTGAGCATACAACTATTCTTTTTGATTATAATTCTTTTTGATGACAGCTTTTCAAGTGTTGATTTCCTACTACCTTAATTCAAGCATTTTCATAATTCTTCCTTGCTATACCCATATAAAATTTAATTCTTTTTTATGTATTCTGAATTTTTTGCTTATTTATAGCAAATCATTAAGATTGTTGCCCTTTGCTTAACTTCTTCTTTCCATCAGCTCTAGGACTCGTAATTTAATTGTAATCATTGACTGTAATCATTTTTACATTTTAGTCGTTTTCACTTAAAATACAGAATAAAAAGCATCCACTTTTCTTTCGTTAACTGGATATTTCTAAAGCTCTAGTTCGGTCAAAAATGACAAACTATTGCGAAAGATTAAAAATCCCTGGCTTTATCAGTAATTTAAGGGATTGAAATTTATTTGCGTCCAAGGTTTTTCCAAACGTCAATAAGACAAACCATTCGGTACTAATAAAAATTTCGCACCCTTTTCCCTGAACACAGTAATAATTGATAAGGCAGGAAGAGTGGTACGGATGAGTCATTTAGGGGCACAATCAAATTAATAATAGAGCTTGTCTTTCATTGTAATTGAATGACTCATTTCTGGCGAGTTCTATTCCATTTGTTTAAACTTTGTTTGCAATATCTCTATTTTTTAATTTTTTTTCTTATTTTCTAAAATTAACCTTTTTCTATTCTTATTCAAGACTTGCATTCTAATATTTTAAAATTAGGTTTTCTTTATTCTGTATATTACGTTCCATATTCGATCATATTTAATTATTCGCATCTCTTCACTAATAGTATCAACTTCCTTTAATATCTTTCTACGAGCAGCAACCGGCAGAACCTATATCCAGCTTCTGTGCTACACTCTTTGTATAACATTCACAAGAAAAGTCTCCACCAGTTCCCTGTGCTACACAACAACTTACGTGCTTACCGTTACAGTTATGAGCGCTACTATAACCTAAGAACTTACCACTACAGCCTTGACATTTTAACCTCTCATTTCGGTTTAAACAATTCTGATGCCGCTTATCTAATAAAACAGAGTCAATTGGAATGTCTTCGATACCGAAGCTGGAACCATTGTAGCTTAAATACGTTCCACTTCCCAAGTATTTATAATAGGTATACACCAGGCCTTCATCACTACTTGTTTCAGTGTAAAGCTGATAAAGCTGCTTTGTCTCTGATAACGTTGAATCCAGGATACCTGATAATGTCAAATTCTGCTCCAGATAGAACGAGCGTATAGCACTGGATGATACCCTCCCGAGCAAGCAACTGCCAATTAGGGCGATGATCACTAAATTCAACGGCGAAGATGTACTTTGCAGTGTGCCTTGAATCATATTCATAGACAATTATAGAGGCGTACTCTTCAAAATCTAATCTTAGAGCTTGCTTGTAATCTCTGATTTCTCCAATCCAGATTTCTGAAGCTGGTTGCTTTAATGATTCCATATATTGTTGCCTAGTTTTTGAGTTGGTGTGAAATTTAATGCACACCAGTTTTTTTGTAGTCTGATTAGCTTATTTGTCGAAATAACACTTATTTGCTTAGCTTCAAATAATACTTCTGTATTTCTGTCTTATACTTATAGGGATGTTAAGAATTAGATACTTGAACTAGAATTCTTATAGAATCTAGCATCTATAGAGTAGCGAATAGAGTGAGTTTATATACCTTTTCACAGGGTACATCAACGTGCCTTATTTTTAAATTTATCGGAACTAGAGTGGTTGTAAGGTTTGGGATAGCAGGTGGCGCATCCTTTTAAATGGGCATGTTCAGGGTAGCTTTAATTCTCCAAAGTGGCACATTATTTTGTAATATTCCATTTAAGCGAGTTGCAGCTACCATAGTCAATAACTTAGTTGTAGTAACCAGAGTTGCCTTTCAGAGGTTATACTTTATATTCTTTAATACTGATTGGTTGCAAAATATGCAATTTCACGAAGACTGCAGATAAAGATTTAAGAACGCGGCTCAATCGGGAAGAACAGGCGTATTCAGATCCCCATATACTCATATAACGTTCAAGTATCCCCCTGAATCCATATCGCACGTTGTCATTCAAGTTTGATTTATTGCACGTTGAAGCTTATTTTGAACTTTCCCGTTCAAAGTAATTTTTTTATTTCGTTAGCAATAAATTAAGGACCGTTCTTCATAGTTAATTAAGTGTAGTTGTAACATGTTTTGCTGAAGAAATCACAAATAAGTCATTGCAGGAGTATAATTAAGCGAGCGTATATTTGCCTCAATTATTTTTTAGAAGTACGTTAGTTGTGTTAGGCTATACTAGTCTAATTCAATAAAACAAGTCAAGCAGAGGAACTGAGGGGAATCCATTTAGGTATGAAAGAAACACGAGGTTTGAATAGAATATATTGAGACCAAGTCACTATCTGGAAGAGGGAAATTACTCATGGTAACCCCATGGTGAATTCTATTTTGGGAAAAAGATCTAGCTATATGAATAAAAGTAAGGCGAAGCACAACTAGAAAGTGGGACTATGTTCAAGATCACTCGGGAATTCTCCCGACCAAAGTGGCTTCGAGAACTATATCGGTTTGGGTATGACACGGATATTTGAGTTAGTGCTTGCCTGTGGGGAGAATCTTAATTATTCGGAAAATTAAATCAAACTATATATTCAAAGGCAATAGGGGGTTCTAGTGCATGTCGCTCACTTTATTATTTAATTAATCACCGGAATTAGCAGTTGATCGTCGAGCAAAATTTAAGAGGGAATTGTTTCTTTTCCCCCTCTGCTATAAGCTGACACCTTGATCTACGTAGTGATGAATCCACCGTTCCTGAAAAAAAGATCACGAACTCCGCGTAATAGAAGATCAAAATTGCTAGGTTCCAATGAAACGATTATTGAATTTGCATAGCTATTATGAATATTTAACTATATTTGATAAGTAATGAAAATCCAGTAAAGAATTTTTCCAACATCCTAGCACTCTGTAACCCATGATATCAGAGTGACAATACCGAAAAAACCTTCCATGCGTCTACTGCTTAAATCAACTTAGATTTCTTCGTCAAAGTTCAGAGAAGTAATAATCCAAAATGTATTGCCATATGAGCCTATTGGCATCAAATTGTATTCTATTTTTGAAATATAGTGTTGAGTTCTGTGCTTCGAACATAATCATCACAACTTCTTCCAATATCAATAATTTGGGTTTAGTGGTGTAGCGGCTATCACGTTTCGTTTACAAGTGTTCATCGCAGTAAGTTCCGAAAAGGCCCCGAGTTCGATCCTCGGCTAGATCAAATTAATTTTTTTTATCCTTGTGAAGGACATGACCCAAAGGTATGATATATTAGGCAGGTGTTTAGAAACGACTGCGATTATGATAATCGCAGTATTCCTTCAAAGTGAGGTATAATTACAACTATTTTACAACAATAAATATTTATTCTCAACAATAACCTATAATTTTGATCCCTGAACGAAAGAGGTACCTTGAGTGATTGAGCCTTGCAAACCCTTCAAGGCAACTTCAACTAGTTTCTTTTCGTCTGATGTTACATTGAGAGATTCAAATGGGTTAAGGAACGATTTAATTTGACCGTTTTCTAAAATAACAGGAACGGAGAAGAAGTCAACGTTGTTCAAGGCCCTTGAAGCCAACTCTTTGCCTTTTGGCACACCAGGTAAATAAATATATGCGGAATCAGGAATGGTCGAGGTAGAAGTAGATTTACCAGACAACAGATCTAAAACACCTTCTGCAAATCTATAACCTGCATAAGCCATGGACAAAGTAGCAGAACCAGCTCCATTTTTAGCTTTGACCACCTCATCACCACCAAATTGAACTCTGTTGATAAACTTTTCATAGTCAGTCTTAGATAATGAGGACACTTTTGAGGAAATTTCTTTGGTAGTATTAATCAATGGGACAATAGTGTCACCGGAATGACCGCCAATCACACTGATTTTACCCTTTAAATAACTAGGCGAGACATTGATTAACTCACCCAAGAAAGTTTCAGCTCTAACTGAATCCAAAGTGGTTACACCAAACAACTTTTTTGGGTTGAAAACACCCAATTTTTTCAAGACTTCGGCAGCAATTGGCACAGTGGCGTTGACAGGATTCGAAATAATCAAAATGGACGCAGTAGGAGCAGTTTTACCGATATTGGCCACCAAGTCTCTAATAATAGAAGCATTGATATTAAACAAATCAGCACGGGTCATACCTGGCTTACGAGGAACCCCCGCTGGGATAATGACCAAGTCTGTACCCTTCAAGGCATCAGTTAAGGCAGATTTGTCTTCTTTATTACTTGGTTGATAACCTGTTACTTTCGCGGTTGTACAGATATGCGATAAATCAGCAGCAACCCCTTTAGCATTCACAATATCAAAGAGTGCCAATTCATCTACGTTTGGGTTTAATTTCAATAATAACGAAAGTGGTTGACCGATTCCTCCAGCGGCTCCACAAACTGTAACTTTAACCATTGTTGAAAAATTTGTATAGCTAGATCTTTTTTAGGAAAGGATCTAATAGTTATATGTAATTTTTGCCAATTATGTGGAGACAATCTTGTATTTAAATGGATCAACGTCACATGTGCTTGTTAACCTCGGAGAGGCTCACGGGGTAAAAAAGGCGGAGAAGCCGGCCTGGAGCGAGGAAGTTGAGGGTCACTAGGAGCCGCGGGGCGATAGACAGGATCACGGGTTCACACACGTGCCCGCACTTTTGCCAGCAGCAGCGGAGTGGACCTTTTTTGAAAGAGCGCTTGGATAAGAAGAGCCGATTATTGGCAGAAACTAAGCAATGTTGAAAGCAATAATCAGTACTCTAGCACTTGCGGTGGGATCTTTGGCTATAGACTGTTCTGCCAAAGAACTTGCTGATTACGATTTTTCCAGTTTCAAGGGCGTATACTCGTGGAACCACGAAAAGGAGACACCACCTTCTGAGACAAAAAACGAATGGCATTTTGGCATATGTGAGCCAATTAAGGAAAAAGTTGATTTATGTCCCAAGAATTCCGATATCTGTGGTGTTACTCGGGTAAAAGTAGGTGGTAAAGAATACGTGACGGAAATCATTGGATTCACCTCTGATGTACAAAAGAGTTATCAATCATTTATTGGCGAAGGACCAAGTCTGAATGAGAAAGGAATCAAGATTATTTATGAGAACGCCATTTGGGGGTTAAATTCCATAAACGCTGAATTGAGATTTATATGCCAACCCGAAGTTTCGGAAGATATCAATCAGTTCAAGGTTGATAGTTGGGACGGTACCAACCTTAAGGCCCACATAAAGTCGAAGGGCGCATGTATCAGTAGTGACGAAGATAAGAAGAAAAAGCCCGACCAAAAGCGTCCCGATGAGAACGGAGAATCCTGGGGATGGTTCACGTGGATATTTATCTTTATGGTATTATTTTTGAGTATTTACATCGTTGGAGGTGCGTGGTTCCAATACAACAAGGGGAACTCAATTGATTTCCAGACTGCTTTAAAGGAAGTGTTGGACAATTTTGTAGAATTACTCAAAGGGTTACCGGCCTTTGTCAGAGAGATAATTGAGAAAGTGACTGGAAATAGTAATAGAGGGGAATACAGTGCAGTCTAGCCATGTTCTCCCTTCCATATTTATATTCTTAAATAAATTCGACATACATTAGATATACTTTCACATCCCTATTTATTTACTCACCAATTCCTGCTCTCATTAATAGCGCCACATTAATTGTTTATTCGGGTGTTGCGACCTTTTCTTAACCATCTCGATGACCAGTTCCGAGTCAAACTAAATGCAGCCATCACGTGGCCACACACAATCTCAGCCTTCAAATTTTCAATCACTAATAACTAAAGTGAATGTCTACTGCAACTGGTATAGGTCATTGAAGATCATTCGATAACAGGTTCAATAGGTTTATTTGAGTTCAATTTCTCAATAGTGTTAAATTTATTAAAGAGCTATACAAACAATGTCCACCGTCATAGAAAAGATCCAATCGTTACAGCCAGATCAGAAGTTCATTTCATTTGAGTTCTTTCCTCCCAAGACTGATGCTGGTTTCAGAAATCTTTTGGCGAGATTGAACCGTATGCTGGCATTGAACCCTCTTTTTATAAGTGTGACATGGGGTGCTGGTGGATCCACCAGCGAAAAATCTTTGGACTTAGCTTCGACATGTCAGAACCATCTTGGTCTCACCACCGTGTTGCACTTGACCTGTACCAACACCAACAGAGAAATCATCGACAATGCTCTTTCAAAGGCCAAAAAATCGGGTATCAGAAACATTCTTGCATTAAGAGGTGACCCTCCTAGATCCCAAGAATATTGGACTCCCAATTGTGACTTCAATAGTGCTACAGATCTTATCAGATACATAAAGCAACAGCATGGGGACTACTTTTGTATTGGGGTGGCAGGCTATGCTGAGGGCCATGTTGAAGGTTCAGGAACCAATACCGTACAGACCCCGGAAAAAGATATTCCATACTTGATTGAAAAAGTTAAAGCAGGGGCTGATTATATTATTACTCAGATGTTCTTTGACGTAAGCAAATTCTTGAAGTATGAAGCCTTACTCAGATCGTACCCCGAATTATCCGAGATAAGTTTAATTCCAGGCTTAATGCCAATCACCACATATAATGTTTTCAAAAGAGCATCTAAATTATCGCATGCATCTATTCCAAAGGCCATTGAAGATAGATTGAATCATTCTGTCAATGATGATGACGAAATAAAAAGCATTGGTATTGACATTGTGACTGAAATCGTTGATCAAATCAACCAAAAAACCGATGGCAGGATCAAAGGTTATCATTTTTACTGTTTGAATTTAGAAAAAGCAGTTGCATCCATATTACAATCATCCCAAGTATTAAAACCAATAATGGATGGCCCATCCAACGCCGTCAATACCGAGGATGCCATTGAATCAGACGATGAAAACGATGATAACTCAATCGATATAATATCAAACGGTGGCCCCAAGAGAAGACAATCGTCGATTGTCAATGATAATGAAATTATAGCTGCACGGAAAAGTCTTGTTGGAAAAGCATTGTTAAACGATAAGAAGACATTGGTCGATATCAGTCGTGGTAAGGGTGCCTTGGGTAAAGATGCCACATGGGATGAATTCCCCAATGGTAGATTTGGTGATTCCACTTCTCCAGCATATGGTGAGATTGATGGATACGGACCAAACTTGAAAATCGCATCGAGAGAGGAAGCTGTTCGAAAATGGGGTAAGCCAAAATCGGTCAGAGATTTATCCAAGGTCTTTGTTGAGTATTTGATTGGAAAAACCGACATTTTACCGTGGGCAGACGCTCCATTATCGTCAGAAACTGGAGTTATTCAAGAACAATTGGTCCAATTAAATGAAAAGGGCTGGTTCACCTTAGCCTCTCAACCTTCAGTTAACGGGACAACCTCATCTGACAATATTTTTGGCTGGGGACCAAAGAATGGTATTGTCTATCAAAAGTCGTTGGTTGAATTTTTCATCCCCAAGGAAAAATGGGACAATGAATTGTACCCTAAACTTCAAAAGGAATTCGATGAAAAGACCATAACCTACTACACGGGTGATTCAAGCGGTCACATCAAGTCCAATCTTCAAACAGATTCTTCGAGTGCCCACAATAGCAAGAGTGCAATTACATGGGGAGTATTCCCACTGAAAGAAGTGTTACAGCCAACCATCATCGATTTTGATTCGTTTAAATACTGGAATGAAGAGGCATTCAGTTTGTGGATAGAGTGGTCTAGATGTTTCAAAATGACCGAGGAGTCTTACAAGTTCTTGAACTCAATTAGAGACGACTACTATCTCGTGAGTTTAGTTTACCACAAGTTCAAGAACGAAAATGGACTCTGGGACTTATTGTTGGATGAATGACTGACGGAGGGGGATCTTGAAAATATGGGCTGGAGAGATACGTGGAAATTATAGATCTCAGTTTGTCTTGGATTTATCTCCCATATTCTCAATCTATGATGCTAATGATTTGTTTACGATTAAATAAAAGTTTGTTGTATCGTTGTTTATCCCCACCTTTTATAGAAAGCTATCCAGTACCCGTAGAACACTTATAGCATAGTAGGATTATTAATAGGATGAATCTTCATGTATGCAATGCCGTCTACTGAAGCTTTAATTCTCGTTCGAGAATATCAATATTCTTCTTTACTAAACCATTGTTGAGCCTGTCAATCAACTGTTTATCAGCACCGTCTATGCCCTTGTACTCGCAGGTATGTCTAGTCAATAAAAGCACACCATTTTGCACAATAGCACCCTTTTTCACAAGCAACGTACCTCCTAGCACCATTGGAAGAGGCGTGGTATCTGGCCCTCCATTTCGGAGAAACGGTAACGGTCCTTTATATTCGTAGCCAAAGCAGTAGTTGCTGCTAGTGTCCTGCAAAAGTAGCTTGTACGTATCAAAACCCGTTTGGTTTTGGTGTGCAGAGTCCTCGCCGTCCAAATTGACTTCACGGATGATTCTGTTGCTGGGGTTCAGTCTCTTGCGTACCTTGTTGAGTCGGTCAACCGACACGCTGTTAGGGTTATCATACTCCCTCCATTCGTCGATCTGATGGAGCTTGGACTTGGAAATATTGACAAGGTGAATTATGTGGAAAAGGACCGGCTTATCTAGAAATTTCTGATTGGTATATTCGCTGATCACGAATGTGTTGTTGGAACCTTCCGACATGTTTACTGGTGCTAAAATAACGCTTTTCTAACGCTTTTCTAACGCTTTTCGTTTGGGGCTACTGGTGAAAAATTATCGCGCTTTTGGAGTTGCAATTTACACCAGATATGCTAAGATACCATGTCGTTGTTTGTTGAAGACGAAGAGCTTCCTGAGGAAGCTAGGGTACTTGAGCAAATCTCTACCACTGAAAACGAACCCGACTCTTCGATAGGTTTAAAGTTCCATCAGCCAGATACCATCCCCATATACCCTGACAGGCAGATTACATGTACATTGCCATTGAAATACCAACAAGAAATAATAGAAGATATGCTTACGAAAGACGGCCTTTTAATCTTAGGAAGAGGACTTGGCTGGGATATTATATCGTCCAATCTACTTCATGCCCTTAGTTCGCCTTCGGTGGCACTACAGCACGGAGAGCAAGCACTTGTATCGAAGCGAAGTCTTATATTCATTCTAAATATAAGGGAAGAAGAAACGATAAGAGTACGAGAGTCTTTGATTGAATTGTACTGGTTGGATGAAAGTCTGGATGACAAAGAAGAGCTTCAATTTGTGGAAATCACCGGAGATTCCCACAATACCTCAGCCAAACGTAAGGATACATACTTGAAAGGCGGCATAATATCGATCAATGCAAGACTTCTTATAGTAGACTTGCTTGCGGGACTCATATCTCCCAATGATATCACCGGCCTATTTATTTTGCACGCTGAAAGAATCAAGGAAACGTCAAACGATGCGTTTGTCATAAACTTATACAGAGATGTTAACGACTGGGGGTTTATCAAGGCAATTTCGGACGAGCCCGAATCAATAACGGGATTTTCTCCATTAGCATCCAAGCTCAAAATTCTCCGGGTCGAAAACGCTTTCTTGTGGCCCAGATTTAGAATCGAGGTGGGCCAGTGTTTGAACTACATCGATAAATCGTTGCTGAATCGCCAACGACAAGAGATATTGAAGAGAAGGTCAGTCACGGAAATAAACACCAAACTAACCTTCAAGATGAACAAGATACAGTCGGCAATATTGACTTGTATCCAAGCATGTTTGCTGGAGCTTAAGAGACACAACCCTGACTTGGCTACTGACCACTGGGATATGGCCAATGTTCACGACGTTGATTTCGTTAGAAAAATCAGAATATCAGTAGACTCGCAGTGGCACAGACTTACATATACATCTAAACAGTTGATCTATGATTTGAGTATCTTGACGGATTTGTTAAAATACTTGGTCAGGTACGATTCAGTCAGTTACTATCAAATTGTCCAAGGTATAGTTGATCTGAACATCAAGCATGTGAGTTCTGGGGGAATCAATGCTTCCATGAGTCCGTGGCTCAATTTGGACGATGCAAATACCATCATTTCATACTCCCGAGAAAGAGCCTTGGGAAAAATCAAAGTAGAAAAGCGTAACCTCCAAGAGGTCATAGACGTCGATTCTGAAACCACGTCCAACATTGAAGTTGAGGAGGAATACTTGTTGGAAGAATTGCCCAAGTGGGATCAACTAGGAATCTTATTGGATGATATATTTCATGAAAAATCGGTGTCAACTGCCAAAAACCAAGGACCTATTCTTATCATGTGTTCGAACCCTCAAAGTGTAGATCAATTGAGTGTTTTACTTAAAGGTATGAAAGGTGGTGTCAACCACATGACAGGAAAGAAAAAGTTTAGTTCACGTAAGTATATGGTTTCTAAGCTTCGAGGATATTTGGCATGGAAGGAGGTAAGTAATTTAATGAAAAAACTCAATAATGATTTGGAAAATGTATCCAGTGAGAAAAATGGTCAAAACCAGCCGATTAAGACCGAAGAAAATGACGACGAAAAGCTCTATACATCTAAGAGTTTTTCCAAAAACGGCCAACCCACTAGCAAGAGAAGAAGAACCAGAGGTGCCAGTGCCAGTGCCCGAGTTTCAAGGCTATATTCGGGGTCGAGCCTGGAGAAAGGTAACGAAGCTTTAGATATAGACGATGATATACTTAAGAAATTGCAACAGGAGGAGGAATCAGATAACAGTGACACCGAAGGGAACCAGGACGCTCAAGTATACGAGAAAGTGAACGATGCCAATGCTTTCAGTGAGAATGATGAAAATATTGTGATTGAAAGCGGAGGATTTGAATATGACCATGTACAATTTGAGCATATCAACAAGGACGAGCATATCATAGTACAGTCATACGACGAACGTAGGAATGACGCTCATCTTCAGGAATTGTCACCTTCCTATATTATAATGTATGAGCCTAACTTATCGTTTACCAGAAGAGTAGAGATTTATCAAGAAATCAATAAAGATGCTCCTGCCAAAACATATCTTATGTATTACGGAACATCTGTCGAAGAAGAGAAGCACTTGTTAAGAATAAAGAAAGAAAAGGAATCATTCACCAGACTTATTCGGGAAAAGGCAAGTTTGAGTAAGCATTTTGAAACGGCCCAGGATAGTTATAAATTCCCCAATAATAGAAGTCAGGTATTGAATACCAGAATTGCCGGGGGCTCAAACTTCCGAACCGAAAACGACGAACTAAGGGTGGTTGTTGATGTCAGAGAGTTTGGTTCTTCATTGCCCAATCTATTGTATAGATCGGGAATTAAAGTTGTGCCATGTATGATTACGGTGGGAGACTACATTGTTTCACCCAAGATTTGTGTTGAGAGAAAATCTATTCCTGATTTAATTTCAAGTTTTAAAAGTGGCAGGTTGTACCAACAATGTGAACAAATGTTCAGACATTACGAACTTCCCACATTGCTTATAGAATTCGACGGTAGTAAGTCGTTTTCATTGGAGCCATTTTCGGAGTCAAGGTTCCAAAAAATCAACGTTCAAAACCCCATTACAAACCAGCTCTTGAGACAAAACATCCAGTCCAAGATTGTGTCGCTAATGATCTCGTTTCCCAAACTAAAAATCATTTGGTCGTCGTCTCCATATGAAACCGCTCAGATATTTGTAGCGTTGAAGGCCAACCAAGAGGAACCCGATGTAGGGGATGCTATAGACAAGGGAGTGAATAGAACCGTGATTACAGAAGACGGAGGGCCTCCCATATTCAACGATGATCCTATTGACTTTATCCAAAATATTCCTGGTATCAACAGCATGAACTACCATCTAATTGTTCAAAAAGTGCGAAACATTGAAAAGTTGGTTCAATTGTCCAAAGAACAATTGATGAATATCTTGGGCCAAGAGAATGGAAAAAAGGCATTTGACTTTATCAACAAACAAATATAACCCTCTAATTATAGACGACGCGATTCCGGGCCCATGCCTGTATACGAATAGACGTTATGTAGCAGTTATGGTCCTTTGTCTTTCCTAGCGGCGTAAGTGCACCTTTTGCGACTAAACTCCTGCCCCAGTTTTTAATTCTCACTGGTTTTGTTTACCTTCTGCAGAATCAGGCAAATTGTCGCAAAACACTAAAATGAAGTCATTAGGGAAGAGACTATTCTGGGGGTTTCAAGGACAAAATAAATGTGAAGATGAGTAGATGATAGAAGCCACCATTAGGAACATCTTTGCATCAAAACTTCTTTGTCCATTAATAGCATGAGACATCGGGACTTTAGTGTCAGTAGACACAAGTCCGCCGTGTCTGCCAATCCTCCCAGTATAAAGGAAAAGTACAAGTATCTAGAATTCAAGCATATCTACTTTAGCATTCAAAAGTTAATAAATAAAAGAGTGAATTTAAGTTTGAAATATGATCAGTTGAACAGCCCAGACATTAATGCCACGTTGGTCAAACCCATAGCGGAAAGGATTGTCAAGCTTTCCGACAAGAAGGCAATAGCCACCAAGATAGGTCGGGTTTTACCGTCGGTCCCCATTAATATCGACCAGACTCCACAATTTGGGCCACAGAAGATCCCTCAGCATAATAGATATAACCAGGCCACGCAAGAATATGACGAACCTACATTGTCTACGTGCTTGCCATTTATTTTACTTCTCCTCAAATATGAGTATCAAATCCAGTCGGAGAATAATCTCATCTCGTTTGAAATTTTGAATACTAAAGCCAACTTGTGTGAATTGCTAGCCATCAGAATGTTGAAGGAATATAAATCCTTCAATAGAATCAACCTACTCTTTTTGGCTCCACTAAAGAACGAGTACTTTGACGAGGACCAGAGGTATACTTTCAACACGTTAGAATTGAGCGTGCTCTCAAAAGCTAAAAGGTTTCTTTCACAGCCAGTCATAATTCGAACCTTGGAAAGATTCTATAATGGAGAACTCATTTTAAATTCGTACGGGAATAATGGCGGTTCCTTAGTGGACGAAACAGATTTAATCATGAACGAAGAGCATGGCTTGTTGAATCGAGACATAGTGAATTACAAGTATAACCGCATAACATTCAACAAAATAATCAAACGATCCAATATAGTACCCAAATATCAGTCATTGGTACTAAACTTGAAGCTATTACTTTTTATGATGCTATACTTCGTTTTGATTTTGAGTAAAGAGAAATTCTCGAAAAAAATCACCAATAAAACTAGCTTGGAAGCTGCAACTTATCGGGGATATTTGCTTGGCTTTGTTGAAACGTCATTCTGGATGCTCGGACTCAATTTCAATATTGAGTTTCTAATGAAGATTCTAAACATCGAAGTAATCTTTTTGAAAAAAATCATTTGGAACTATGTTGATTTGATTCTAATCATTCTAATCGATATTTCTTTTGTGTTGAAATTCTTCAACGATGATTATTACACTGACTCTCTAAGCTTGATATCAATTATTTTGCTACCAAGGACTCTCTCGGTGTTTAACAATTATCAATTTTTCAATCTTATTGTACTTGGGTTTAAAAAGATGGCATGGAACTTAATGGGTTTGATATGCTTGTTTTTTTCATTGATTAGTGGGTTTTACTTCAGTTTTATAACCTTATCAATGAACTTAACCAACTTGCAAGTATTGCTGAACATGGCCAAGCTATTCTTTGGGTATACCCCATCAGTTTGGAACAATTGGGACAACTATAACAGTTTAGGTAAGGTGATTGTAATTGGATATTTATTTCTTATTCAATTCATCCTTGGTTCAATTTTGGCCATTACGTTAAGTGGAGTCTTTGCTAAAGTGAATAGCAATAACCATCAAGAATTTAATTATTTCAAAACCGTCAATATTATCTTGTATTTCAAGACGTCTCAATTGAATGAATACAAAAGGTACCTGAACAAAGACAAGTCCAAAGGTATCCAAAAAATCCGACATTTCATTCTGACCCGCTTTTATGAGTTTTTGAATATGTTTAAATTGCCGGTAATAATTGTGATTTTCTTTTATGAGATGATAATATCAAAGTTTTATTTGGAGAAACTAGCCAACTACAACCAATTGAAGAATTACACCTTTTTATCCAGAACTGACTATTACTATCAAGATCATGATTTAATCAACTTGGAAAACATGCATAATAAATTAACTCAGGGAGGAGCGATTTCAACTCCATTCCAACATGATTTTGGGGTAATAGAAGGAATTGACGATGTATTAGATGACGAAGAAAACGATGATATTAGCATTTTGATGATGAAATCAAGAAAAAACTCAATGTTTAGACAATTGACCAATGGAACTCAAGCCCAAAGTGCACTGTTAGGAAACCCAAATCTGGGATTTGGAAGACGGTACAGTCAAATTGAAAACAATTCGAGTTTCATCAAACCTGGACTACACCCGAGCAAGAAGAATTTACTTGGAATGAAGTCAATTGGAACGTTGAGAGGTAGATTTAATACCGCATCAAACGATTCGTTATTCATAGAAGAATTACCGATTAAGCGACCAAAAGACGAAGGATTAGGTTTAGGATTAGGTTTAAGCCTTGGGACTCCGGTAGGACCAGGGGCATTGCTTGAAAAAGTCCGAACTAACAACAGTGAAACACGAAAGTACAGTGGTGAAAATAGTGACAACTGCAACAATAAGTTGCAAAATCCAACAATTATCGGGAATAAAGATGGCGATAATGTTGGGAACAGCGGGTCCAGTAGTACGCATACGTTAGTCGGTATTACAAAAACGGAAAGTCGGAGTCGAAACTCAAAACAAGCCGAGTATGAAATACTTGAAAGGCTAAAAAGATTGGAAGAATTACTTGTTAATAAAATAAGCTTTGATAGGTTTAATGAAACAATTCAAGCAGGGGCTGAAAGTGGGGACAATACCAGAGAAGACAATGAGGATGACGATACCAATTCAATAGTTCACAGAAGTAGCGAAGAAGAGAACTCAATATTTGCAAACACCTCATTTACAAAGTTAGTAGGATCAGAATCAAGTGAAGAAATTGAGTCTGATGACACATTTTAAGTTCTTCGAGGCGGAGACAAAGAGTAACTTTCTCGAGAGAAGGGATGGTTTCTAAATGTTTGTAGGAGGAGGGGGTGGTTCTTTAATCAAATGCAACAATAAACAATAAATTAAGCTACACAACCCACCCTTGAAAAAAAAGGTACTCATGACAACCAATTTTCAGAAAATTCACTCAGCTAGTTTCCAGTGAGCGTTTGCCACGCTGTAGGCAAGTGCTAATTGAGTAAAAAGGGCGTGGTGTATATTTTGCAGGGAAAGATTGGTTAAAACGGTTTAGTTCCACATGATGCATATAGAAAATTATGGGTACACATGAATTAGTCGTAGTTAGTTATGTAATACTTAATTAAACCGTTAGACTCAATTGTACTATCAATTATATTTACTAGTTACAAATAACAAGGCAGGCACCAGATACACTTAGGTTACCGAACCTCGGAAAATGAACAAAGAAAACGGTTGCGGGGAAACACAAAAAAAAGACAGCCTATGGCATGTAACGTGTTTTGAATTATTAGATAGGAGAGACAAGAATTAGAGGGGGAGGGAGGTGAGGGCGGTTTAGAGGGGGGACCCAGGGAAAAAAAGAGGCTTGTATAGGAAGCTGGGTTTCCATGCAGTGTTCCCTAATTAGGTTACTGGTTCCCGTGAGATTAGCTTCCGACATGGTTACATGGGCGAAAAAGTGCGACCGTCGTTACGGATTACTTTGAAAATTCTTTGATTGGTCCCCTCTACAACCGAAGTGCACTTGGTAACCTAACTTTCCACACAGGAACGGATATCGCAGATGATAATAAGGCAAAAGGAATTTCACAAGATGGACTTGCATTATAAAGTTTAAAAGGACCCCGATATCCTGATGAAAGTATTTTGATAGTTTACATCAATCTGTATAATTTATCAGATAGCACTACGTTAAATTTTCTCCGCATTTAATACAATAAATCACAAGTACTGGGTGTATACCTAAAGAGATCAAGCCTTTTTTTTTTCATAAATTTAGACTTCAATTTTACCCACCCCCCCCGCCTTCTCAATAATCAGGCATTTAAACAAAGGGATACTTTGAAGACTGGAATATAAAAGTCTATCAAGAATCACCCAAGTAGAGGTACACCAAACAATTCGCTATTCCTAAAATATTGGATTCGGAACTTCACGGTTTACTAACGTTTGCTTATACTAGACGGATCACGGGCTGCAGATCTGTGGACTCTAACCAGGAAAAAAAACGGTTTAAATAAAAAGGACTGGCACATAAAAAAAAAATTTAGAGAGCAGGCCCCCTATTTATAACAATAAAATCAAACATTTGGATCCCATAGTATACTGAGAGTATTGTTATACAAACTCAAGGTATATTTAATTAGTATAAAGTTTACATTCGTGTAGATTTTCAACCATCATAATTATCAAAAAGTTTTAACAAAATGCCTCACGATAGCACTGGAATTGATTTCCCCAACAACCATATACAGATTGGAGGAAGGAAATCGAAATTGGCTGTTGTTCAAAGTGAAACTGTCGGTGCTATAATCGAGAAAAGGTTTCCTCATTTAAAATGCCTGGTACTTGCATTGAGTACTCTTGGTGATAAAGTCCAAAGTAAACCGTTATATACGTTTGGTGGTAAAGCATTATGGACTAAAGAACTTGAAGTTTTACTTTTGGGACCGGTTGAACAGTTTCCTAAGTTGGACTTGATTGTTCACAGTTTGAAAGATATGCCAACCAACTTGCCAGAAGAGTTTGAACTAGGCTGTGTTTTGAACAGAGTCGATCCAAGAGATGCATTAGTCATGAGAGCTGGTTCCAAGTACACCACTTTAGCCGACTTGCCGGCAGGAACTTTGGTTGGTACATCTTCACTTCGTCGTTCGTCTCAGTTGATGAAAAATTATCCTCATTTGAAATTCGATTCTGTGAGAGGTAATTTACACACCAGAATCGGTAAGTTGGATGCTCCTGATTCTCCATTTGAATGTATCATTTTGGCAGCAGCTGGATTGGAACGTATAAACTTGGGCCATCGTATTACCCAGCGTTTGGATGCCCCTGAAATGTACTATGCCGTTGGTCAAGGTGCTTTGGGTGTTGAAATCCGCAAGGATGACCATAACATCAAGAAATTGTTATCACACATCGAAGACCTTCCGGCCAGTTACCGTTGTCATGCCGAACGTTCCTTAATGAGGTATTTAGAAGGTGGATGCTCCGTCCCAATTGGTGTGGGAACCACTTATGATGAAGAAACTAAAATATTGAAGTTTAAGGCTATAATTGTAAGCCCCGATGGAATCAATAGTGTTGAAAATGAAATAGAAGGCGTGGTCAACTCTAAGGACGAAGCCAATCAATTGGGTATTCAATTAGCTGATAAATTGATTGCCCAAGGTGCTAAGGAAATTTTGGAAAGTATCGACTTCACCAAGATTAATCAAGCTCCTGTCACCACCGATAATACCCCTACCGACTCTCCTATCACCACACCCCACGCTACTCCAACAACCACTCCGGTTCCTTCAATTCTTCGTGATCAAAGAACTGAAGTTGATCACTCTGTACGGGCATGATTGATGAAATTTGATGGATGTAAATATGTATATATGTATATTATCGACGATTCAATGACTAATCCCGAGAATGTAGTCCACAATAGCAGCCGTGATAAAGAATGTTTGTGCCAACAGACGAGTAGACGGTTACCCCAGGATATGGCCAAGTCATGTGCCGGTTACGTAAGCACCCGGCTACAAATAGATTACAGACGGAATGGGTCTGATTAGGCCGATTAAAAGTACGCCCCAACATATTTTTGCGGTAGTGACCAGACTAAACAGCTTTTCCGTATAATGCCCAGATCTTAGTGTGGGACAAACTTTAATTGATAACGTTCACGATCTCGTAACCTAGTTCCTTCAATCCGTGTGGGGTAGCCAACAAAATTTTAGTCCTCGTTGAAGCGCCCTATTGCAACCGCTCTGGTTCTTTATTGGGTAGAATTGGTCTCGGACTTTAACCCATAGCAGTTAATTAGTTCGTACTGGGAATCGATAACCGCGTGCGCATTCTACATGTGGTGACGTCCCAGTTCGTCTGGGATGTGGTGGTAGTGGTAGTGGTGTCCATGATGCTGGTGCTACTGCCAGTATTCTCGTATTGCTGAATCGAGCTGAATATGTACTAATTGGTTGTGCACTTACTGGCTAACTGGGATTAGCTCTGTCTTTGATAATGCCATTAATGGAAAAACGTCATTGCCAACATTTCATCACTGCCAAATGATCAAATTAAAAACAGAAACTCAGTAGCTACATTGATTCGGTCTTGGTATTTAGGGTTTGTACTCCTAGTGTTGTAATCCCGTCGTAGTCCTTTGTTAGTTAACCTTATTGTGGGGCTTGCTTCGGAGTGTGGGGCTTCGGAGTGTGGGGGCTAAAACAATCGTAGGTATAATTCGCGTGGTAATATAAATACCCCTCTAGATCATCGTTTTTTTTGCAACTGGTTTCCATTATACTCCCCATATCCCCTTTATTCATATTGGACTTGAATCAAAGTAACTGCTTGACTTTTACATTCAATTGTTTACTAGCTATACGTTTTATTATTAATGCCTGAATCCACAAACCATCTCGATCACGAAAAGGAATTGCCTCCACCTCAAGGATTCTTCGATCGTAGTGTGGTCACTCCCCATTTAAAAGACTTTGCCGAATACCAGCGTCTCTATAAAGAGTCGATTGAGGACCCAAACCAGTTTTTTGGTGATCAAGCTTCTCAATTGTTGGACTGGACTAAGCCATTCGATGTTGCCAGATTTCCCCAAGACTCCACGAATGACTTCAAGGATGGTGATTTGCCTGCCTGGTTTCTTGGCGGCGAGTTAAATGCTGCCTACAACGCTGTAGACAGATGGGCTCTCAAAAACCCCGACAAACCTGCAATTGTTTATGAGGCTGACGAAGTCAACGAAGGGAGAATCATCACTTACGGCCAATTGCTCAAAGATGTGTCTAAACTTGCACACGCATTGGTCAAACTCGGTGTAAAGAAGGGGGACTCTGTTGCTGTTTATTTACCTATGATTCCAGAAGCCTTGGTCACTCTTTTGGCTATAGTTCGAATTGGTGCTGTGCATTCGGTTGTCTTTGCCGGGTTCTCTTCAACTTCGCTTAAAGATCGTATTCTTGATGGTGATTCAAGAATCGTCATCACCGCTGACGAATCAAAGAGAGGCGGCAAGACGATTGAAACGAAGAAAATAGTGGATGATGCCTTGAAGGATTGTCCTGATGTCAGAAACGTTCTTGTTTTCAAAAGAACCGGCAATCAACATGTTCCATTTGACTCCAAGAGAGATCTTTGGTGGCACGAAGAATTGGCCAAGTACGGTAACTATTTCCCCCCGGTTCCTGTCAACGCCGAAGATCCCATGTTCCTATTATATACCTCTGGCTCTACTGGTAAGCCCAAAGGTGTACAACATAACACCGCAGGTTATTTATTAGGTGCACTATTAACTACAAAGTATACTTTTGATGTTCACGAAGAAGATATCGTCTTTACTGCAGGTGATATCGGCTGGATCACCGGTCATACTTACGTGGTATATGGTCCTCTCTTGAATGGTGCCACCACCGTTGTTTTTGAAGGAACCCCAGCTTATCCAAACTATTCAAGATACTGGGAAATCGTGGACAAATACAAGGTTAATCAATTCTATGTTGCACCAACTGCTTTGAGACTCTTGAAGAGAGCTGGAACAAAGTATGTTCAACCTTTCGACTTGACCTCTTTACGAGTTCTTGGATCGGTGGGTGAACCAATTGCTGCCGAAGTTTGGCACTGGTATAATGATAATATCGGTAGAGGAAAAGCCCACATTGTTGATACTTATTGGCAAACGGAATCAGGATCCCATTTGTTGACCCCATTAGCGGGAGTAACTTCAACCAAGCCTGGATCAGCTTCATTGCCATTCTTCGGAATCGATCCAAAGATTTTGGATCCTACCACTGGTGAAGAACTTGTTGGAAACAACGTAGAAGGTGTTTTGGCTATAAAGTCTGCATGGCCATCAATCACAAGAGGTATTTTCAATGATTATTCCCGTTTCATTGAGACTTACTTGAAACCATATCCAGGACATTATTTCTCGGGCGATGGTGCAGCCAGAGACAAAGACGGGTTTTTCTGGATTTTGGGTAGAGTCGATGACGTGGTTAATGTTTCCGGTCACAGATTATCAACCGCCGAGATTGAGGCAGCCTTGATTGAACACAGCTTAGTTGGTGAAAGTGCAGTTGTTGGATATTCAGATGATCTCACTGGACAAGCGGTGGCCGCCTACGTTTCCTTGAAGAAAGAATCAAATATCCCAGCCGAAGATTTAGAAGCCATTAAAAAGGAATTAATATTGACCGTTCGTAAAGAAATCGGTCCATTTGCGGCACCTAAATTGATTCTTTTGGTAGATGATTTACCAAAGACTAGATCAGGTAAAATTATGAGAAGAATTTTAAGAAAGGTATTGGCTGGTGAAGAGGATCAATTGGGTGATACCTCGACATTATCTAATCCAGCAGTCGTGAGTCAAATTATTGAGGTTGCAAAAGCTGCTAAAAAATAAATTGTATACTGAATTATGATCAAGAATTACGCTAAAATCTAACGAGCACCCCCTCCCCCTTGTCTATTTGTTATGTCGCTTTCTCTATTTTGCTAGTTGAAATATTTATTTATTTATTCATTGGATTTGCAGATTAAATCTATACTGTAATCTTGAATATCGATTGTACAATATATCTGTGAATTTATCCTTGATGATTAAGTATAGAATCCACTAATGAGTTGGCTTGAGGTTTAGGAGAAACAATGTGGGGAGTTATGTTATTATTGGATAAATACTCTTCCGTTGTAGGACCTATGGATGCTATTTTTATTGGTACATCGGACTTGATATGTTCAACTATAGATTCTGTACCTTGAGGACTGAAAAATACAATCCAATGATTGCCACTGCGATCTTTTATTCGAGTCCAAATCTTCTGAAAGTTTTCTATTATATCTCCTCGGTTTTCAGTTTTATAAATTACCCTTTCTTGAAAGTTATAATTGCGTTCCCTTAGTATTTTAGGAATGATATCTTTTCTGATTTCTCCAGTGAAAAACAAGATCTTTTCAGCTCCACCTTTCAAGTCTTGGTCTATTATTGCCGAAAGTTTAGTTCCGTTTCCAGCAGATTCACCCCCTCGTACATCCTTAAACCCAACTCTTTTCAAGATCAGATGAGTAGCGGGCCCAACAGTATAGCCTGGTTTCTGGAATATTTGATGTTTCGTCTCATCATCACATTCATCTAAGCATTCACACAACATTTCGACCCCTCGCTGTGAAGTTATTATGAAAATATCAATCTCATTTAAGAATTCTTTACTCTGAATATATTGTATGGTGGATTTCTTATCTGAATGGGTATGGGTTAGAAGTGGCACGAAAAAAGGTTCATATCCCTCTTTTTCAAACCTTTCTTGATAAGGATCTTGAGGAGTACTTGCGTTCTTTAATAAAATAACTATATCACCCATTCACTATCACAATGCTCAATTACTATTAGTCCATCGTCAATTGGTGAAATACTTTGGCTACCTCGATTTTGATCCAGGCACGCAACGATACTTCATTATATTAAACCAACCGAACTACAAGTGATTACAGACGTCGTAGAAACAGATATCAGAATATTAATGAAAATTATTTAAAAAGAACTGAAAAAGAAGAAACACATTACTAAATAATATTGTGAAGCAAAATAGCAATAGAAAATATCCCTATGGATATTAACCCAGAGAAAAGAGTAAGAGTCTGAAATATATCAAACAATAAAATTAAAATATTAGTTAAAACCAAATTAAAGAACAACAAAAAAAATTTTAAACAGTAGATGTGAACCATTTTTTCACATGTATAAACACTCTGTTTGTTCCACCTATAACACATCATATCTTTCATTAAAGTTAAGTTCAACAGCAATGTATCCAATTACCTCTGACACTTGGCTCCTGGAGAAGAATTAGGTGAATTGAACACTCTTCCAATTCTTTCGTTTCCAAGCATCATATTACCAATGGTATCTCTAACGAAAACCTTTGCAGTTTCAATCACTTCGATTCTGTAACCCAAAACCGAAACTAAGAAGAAACATGCTGCAATCGCGATCAACACCGGGAACCAGAAGAACAACAACATCTTATCGTTTTCAACAGTTTTACGTGGGTGGTTGATAAACGAAACAACCATATCCTCGGACGAATCTGAAGCACTTCCCGTATCTTCTTGGTCGCCAACCAAATTGTTTGACTGGTCGGAAATCTCGTTTTTGGATGTAGAATCTGTAGATACACTAACAGATTCGTTAAGTGTTCTTTCAACTTGAGACTTTGGTTTAGATTGGGATGAGGATTGTCCGAATGGGAACAAATCGTCATAAGAAGGCAAAGAATCAGATTCGTCTTGGTTGAAAACATTCTTGACTTTTTGCCACAATCCACTTTGTCTCAAGGTGGATGCAGAATCATCGGTGTCCTCAACACTGGAGTTTAAGGTACTCTCGTTGAGTAGCGTTCCTGTACTACTGGATCCAGGAACTGGCACGTAAGCGTCATCGATCTCTCTGTCCAAACTTCTAACCGAGTCACTGTCGTCATCGTAGTCTTCATCATAGTCATCAGTTTCGTCGAGATCGTCTTCATTGGATTCGAACTCAGAATCAGCAAATTCAGATGAATAGTTGCTTTCATCGTACGAGCTCGCGCTGACTGGCGCATTCAAGGCCTTTCTAACAGTGAATCTCTCATGTCTGTTCTCGATTGGCTTGGTGTCGGTTGATCCCTCCATAACCATTTTAGATATATGACGGCCATAACTCATAGTAAGCATCGAATTCAACGAATCCAAACTGATGGACTTGGATAATTTGTCCTCTTTGGAGTGATTGGTTACTAACTTACCGAAATCGTCACTGTCGTTGCCTTCAGTTTCCAAAGTATTGAATATGTCCAAGACGTTCAAGTCACAGTAGTCCTTTAAGAATTTGTCATTGGACAACTTCAAATTCCAGTTTGACTTACAGTCGATAAAAATCTTTATCAAGTCACGATGACCACACATCGAGGCTAAGAACAATGGTGTCACTCCTTGGTTGTCTTGCAAATCGATTTTGCAACCGTGGGTAATTAAGAATTTGGCCAAGCCAGAATACTTCTTCAATGTTGACAAATGCAACAAAGTTTGGCCCTGGTTATTACATAATTGCCAGTTTGGTATAATTATTGGACAGTTAGGAAGATCCACCAACGAAAGGAAATTAACAAGAATCTCCTCTGTAGACAAATCTGATTTGGTCAACTGCTCCACTGCTTTGTGGGCACTATCAAACCATTCAATATTAGCTTGATTGATCGACTCAGACTGTTGAACTGTGTGTTGAGAACTGCTACCAACAGTGGCACTGGAGTCTGGATTGTTGTTATTATCAGTACCAACGATTCTTCTAGCAATATTCTTTGCATCTTCCAATTTACCATTCATTTTCAAACCAACAATCTGTAACGCCAATTCAATCAATTGGCGGTCAGTGTCGTCAGTATAGGTAAAGATCAGCAGCTGTTGTGGCCCTCCTATCATCATGCTTTCGTGGTTTTCGAAACTCACCAACACCTGACCTGGCTGGGTTGCTGGAGGCAAGTATGTAACGATTGTAGTTTCAGACCAACAATGGGTAGCAAGGGCCTGGTTGGCACCGAATTTCACCAGCAAACCAGGTCGGAAGTTGAATCCCAACAACGTCACTTCGATTCCTCCTCTGATAGGGCCCTGAGCAGGAATGATTCTCTGGATAGAAGGTAATGTGTTGGATGGAGCAGCTTGCACTGGCTGTTGATTCAACGAGGTACCAAATTGCTGATTGAGTGAATTGTTCCAAGAGGCTGGGTTAGGTTTCATCATAGAATAATTATTTGTAGTTGACGTGTTGGTATCACTGTTACTCATTGGCGAGAACCCGCTGACACTTCCGTTAAACATCGGGTTTGACGAGGAATTAAACGAATCATCTACTGACAACTTCTTCCGTTTCAAGTTTCTACCTTCTTCAGCAGTGTTGTCGGTGTTGATTTGTGGTTCAGAGGCCGATTCGTCGATGGAATTTGGGGATAACGGATGGTGGAAAGACAATATTTCCTCATCCAACTGGTTCTGTTGGTCGGACCGAGATTGATCCTTTACATCAAATTCGGTCTTTGGGCTTGCTGACTGTTGCCGACCTGGAGTGAGGTGACGGCCTGGAGTTGACACGTTTGAGTGGTGCGTACTATTATGAGCGTAAGTATGGGGCGACATGATTTCGTTGTCACTGTTGTTGGTCAAAATACTGTTGGCTTTCGATTTTCCATTAATCATGTTATCATCCATTCCCTTCAAATTAGTAGAAGAACCGGCGATAGAATTGGAAATGGATCCTTCGTTCATGTTCATACCTTCGCTTTTGCTAGAAGTATTCTTCTTCCTGTCCATAATAACTATAGGGGATGAAATGTGTTTGGCAACCACCTCGTCGTTGTTGTTTTTAATCACAAATAATAGTTTGAATCCATCGGGCTCTTTATGGTGACGACAGTAGCATATTATTCTTGCCGAAAGTTCCAAAGACTTGCTCAGATCATTACTTAAGCCCGTAGGTGGAGGGAACGACATGAGTTCTTTACAGTTGAAAATAATAGCTTTCTTGAGCATCTTGTCATCAGCCCAGGAATTAGGGTTGTTCTTAACCACTCCTGCGGCTGTCATTGGTACGCTTCCATTACTGATGTTGATTTCTTCCTGTTTCGTCTCAGATTCAAAACCCGCCTTTATTCTTGAGGCTCTCTTTTGCTCACGCTTAATACACCTTGGACAGATATTACACGATTTCTTCATATCGCTAGTCAAGACGTAGGCATCCAAATATAACAAGTTTTCCTTTAACTTTGGGCTCAAGCTGTCCAAAGGTTGATTGAGACAAAACTTATTCTTTGAGATTAAATCCTGAGGAATATACAATAAAGCATTGGATGGACCAGGATTCAAGGTTAAGCGAAGTTTAATTTGAGTCTCAACCCTAGAATACTTGGGTAAATTGAACATTTGCAACTTGTAAGGAAGCCTATTCATTGCTTCTGGGGAAAAATCAAGATAGGAAGGATCAGCCACGTTTATGGAACTAGGACAAGGATTCATGTAGTGATTACCAAATTTCAATTTGGACAACTCGTCACGTATAATGTCATGGTCCGACAACTGTGAGGTTACGTTTTCACGAGTACCATTTTGCTGATCAAGAAACTTGAGGTCTACTGGTTCGTCGGAAGTGTTTATAGGTGAGTTATTGGAATTTGAGTAGTGTGCAATCTTTTTATCAAAAGGACTAGCTTGTGAGTTGGTAGTAGAGCTATCGCCTTGAAGCGAAGACTGATATTGGTTGGGGTCAATATACAAGTATTCGTTTTCAGGAGAAATGGAATTTCCGTTCGAGTCTATCGGCTTGCCGCTGAAGCCATGGTTGTGGTTGTGGGATAAATTGGAGCCAGAAAAGTGATTATTGCCGATGTAAAACTCGTTTAGTTCATGGTTGGATTCTTGTTTGACCTGGCCATTGTTTGGGACAGGAGTGTTGTTTCCTATCGAGTCGTAAACTCTTTGGTCGAGAAACTCATCAAGAATATCAGGTTCGTCATGATCCAAGTTGGTAAGAAAGTTATAGTCGAGAACATTGTTGGAGTTCTCATCTATTATAGAAGATGTCATGTTGAAAACACCTTAACTATAACAAAGTATTGATTTAAAAATGGGTTTGCTAAATTGGAGATTGTCTGTGTAAAAATTCCCCTCGTCCTGAATAATTACTTGGGTCAATTCTTGTACTTATTGTACTATGGTTAAATTGTTAACTGACTTACAATATCTTGAGTTGACACGTATAGTTTTTTTTAGATCTCAGCTTTAATTCAACTTTGGGTGTACTGATTTGTTGTGCAAAAAGGCTTCTTGTACCTTCTATGAATGTTGTAGACACAGTTATGCAGTAATCGATACACTTCACCCTACGTTTCCCAGTTAAAAAAAAAAACTATTATATGCAGTTTCCGGTCCAAAAGGGCTTCCAAAGCTTAGTTGTCATGTAAAATAAATTGTTGAATAGATAAATGTTGGGTAGGTCACATGATCACAGGGCTCTCTTGCAATAGGGGCTGAGAAGTGTCGTGTGCGTGGCAGTAAGGAATAGTATGCAACCTCTAAAGTATAGATGATCGATGTGATAGGGGTGGCACGGTTATTAACAGGTTACTCACACATTCCACTTTGAGATGAAGGCAACTTCTGGTGCATTCTGCGCAATCTAGAAGGACTCGCCTCGCAATGGAGAGAACGCCTAAAGAGGTTTCTTTGCTCCGGAGCTTATATAGATTGCGTAGAAATTATTGAGTGTATTTTAGGTAGTGGAGAAGCAAAACCATTGACTTGTGACATCCACCTGAACCTCTCCAAAGACTGATCAGTCTACTCGCCACACATATATCGTGTACCTAGTAGTGTACCTAGTAGTGTACCAGAGGAAGCCATGCATCATTAACACCTGATTGTGTTCTATTTTTGCTGTACCTCCTCCAGATATCGTGTCTTCCTCTTGCCCACTGTCTTCTTGTCAGCAGATGCACACCCCCCGAACCCTGGGAGAATTAAATCTCGTTGATTTGCTTACCGTGACTGATGCAATAAATAATTGACCACTAGATGGGACCATTGACCGCTAATTGCCAGGTTTCTAACTATAATTGTTCTTGACAACTTGTCTTCCTAATTCTATATTCACTGACCATCTTTGTCTGATCGATTTATGTCATCATTCTGCGAGGTGCAATTAGCATAGGTCATACTACCGTGCGTAGACTGCCTGGAAACTCAACTCTCGTAGCCAACAAAATTGGAAAACTCAAATTTGCAGCTTCCCCAAACCCGTAATACTAAGCATCAACCTGCGTTAATCAAAACTAACAATCGCACATTATAGTACCACAAAACATGTATGGTGTTGTGATTGTATAACTAGCTGTCTCGTGCTGCTGGTGCTAACTGCTAAGGTCAATGAAATTACGAACCAAGCTAAGAATAATATCAGGGCCATCATGGTTAGAGGCGCAACCCACAAACCTACTCTAAGTTTGGAGTCTTGATCAGATATTCGTTCTGTTCTGTTAAACATTATGGTTCTTTTAATTTCCTCGAAATTCGTCATATTTCAATACGCCTATATATGAGTTGTTAGTTATATTACCAACCTGATGAAAAAAAACTAGCTGAAGTTATTCGATCGACTCAATTCCTTCGTATCTCTTCTATATCCATGCCAGGACAACAAGCATTACATATTATACTAGGGGAATTTCAATGTGACTACGACTCGGTTTAGCCAATAAGATCAAAGTACCCTGTCGGCTTGAACTCTTGTTGCAAACTACGTACATTTACATCATTTCCTTTACGTGTGTCCTGCATATACTTATTTCCACTCATTTCCTAAAACGACATCGAACTTCAACACGTGACCTTTTACACACTGCCTCGCACGTGCTTGCCGTTGGAGAACGTCAAACTGATCAAAAAAAAACTGGCAGCCAGAACTCAACTATTGTTTATCAAGCAGCCATGCCTAAGAATACTTTATACGTGACTGGATTCTCCAAAGAGTCCAAAGCAGCCGATTTGGCACCAGACTTCGAAAAGTAAGTAATTTCCTTATTAAGATGATGAATATCTTTAGAGCCGGAAGCTTAGCTTCTAATGCCTTTCTAAAATGACTCTTCAAGGGCTCGTCCCTTATAAAGAGTACATTGAAAGCTCTTTTAACAAGAGTTGTTGACGTCTAGTCTCTTTTCCTAATTTGAAATCCTTCTTCTTTGCATATACTTGATTGTGTTATGTCCAATTATCCATTGATTCCAATAGCCTCGGTGTATCTTCCATTGATTTCATTGAATTTTATATATTGATACCAATCTTCCCTTCGTCTTCATTCTTCATTCCATTTTCCTTTCAATTTCCCTCCAATTCCTTCTTTTCTCCATAGTCATATCCAGATATTCATTCAATTCATCATTTCATCATTTATCATCAAGCCAGTTAACTAACATTACATCACAGATTTGGTCAATTAGTAAGATTAGATATTCCTCCTCCTAGAACCGACGATGGAGAGAAATATGCCTTTGTTGAATATAAAGAATACGAAAGTTGTGAAAAAGCCTTGGAATTAAATGGCCAAACGGTATCATACTCCTTAAAAGACGGTTTGGTAGTTCAAATTGCCAGATCTGATCCTTACGAATCAAGAAGAGGTGGTTTTAGAGGCGGAAGAGGATCCTACCCTCCAAGAGGTGGATTCCGAGGAAGAGGAGGCTATGGCTTTGCTCCAAGAGGTGGCTTTAGAGGAGGTTACGAAGGAGGTTACGAAGGAAGAGGAGGCTACGGTTATGCTCCAAGAGGAGGTTACGGTTACAGTAGAGGAGGATATGGTGGCTATGAAGGAAGAGGTGGATACGAAGGTAGAGGTGGATACGAAGGAAGAGGTGGATACGAAGGTAGAGGTGGATACGAAGGAAGAGGTGGATACGAAGGAAGAGGTGGATACGAAGGTAGAGGCGGTTATGGAGGATATGAAGCCAGAGGTGGATACGAAAAAAGAGGCTCAAGAGGTGGATATGGAAGAGGTGGATACCGTGGGGGATCTAGAGGTGGCCATGATGGTTACTCCGACAGAGATTATGCTGTAGACCGTGACGAACCAAGAGATTATCCGGACAGAGAATTCAGAGGAGAACACGGTGAAGGGGCTGAACCAGCTTATGATCCTAGAAATGATAAGTACGAGCGTGACCACCGTGACCGTGGCCATGGCCCTGATCTTGAAACACATCATGACGAGGTCCGTGAACCTCGAGAATATTCAAGAGGTAAATATTCCAGATCTCCATCCAGATCTCCAATCAGAGCCAGAGAAAGATCTCGATCACCTGAACGCTACTAAAAAATATACTCAGAATGTTCTTGTACCATTTAATAACTTTGTAATTTATTGAAATAAATAAAAGTCTACATGTAAACTATAAAAACATTCATATAATTTTAGGTTTGATAAACTTAGAACCAAAGAGACCATTGGCTCTATCTAAGCAATCTAACTAGTCATAAGTGGTGAAGCTGGAGAGAGGTTTCCCACTGCTTTAAGCAGTGCACGCTGAGGAGCTTTTGAAGAGTTTCTCAAGGATACTTCACGTAATGTAATGAAAATACATGAAATTACTGAAGAATCTTCCGTAATAGATAACGTACTATTCAAATCTTGGAATTCATCCAGTGAATCTTGGTAAAGCTGAATCTTACCAGCTTCTGTAAACTTTTTGGGAATTAAATTTGATTCCTTTTGTCCATATATCGAGAAATCTCTCAACGCACCAAACGGTGGGAGATTGTCACTGATATGGTTGGTTCTTATACTTCTGTCTGGCAACCTATCCAAATCTTCTTCATATAAGAGATTATCAGGATTAGGCAGAGGGTTGGTGAAATGGTTAGGCTCGAAATCATCCTGTTGTAACTCATTAGACTCTTCAGGAACACTCGAAGCTCTCTTTCTCTTAAAAATCGTCAGAACCAAGCCTGGTTTTTTATCGATAATGTCATCACACAACGAAGGCTTGTTTTCATCGATAATTAATAATTTGAAGCTTGGTGCTGCATCTAAATGAAACGCAGTAATGATCGAGGTACCTAATATTCTAAATCTTGTGTCCTTATAGATGAAATCAGCAAATGGCTTGAAGTTATTCATGAACAAAATAATCCTCAAGTTCACCTCACCCTTTTCATTATAATATTCAAAAATAAAACGACGGGCATGGGCAAAGTTTTTATTGTAAACTGCACAATAACGGTAGGATTCGACGGAATGATCTCCAAATGAAGTTATCAGATCCCCACTTTCCATACTGTAATTACTCTTGACTGGGTCTAATGAACTTTCTTTGTACTTTTTGATTTCCATGAACGGGGCAGATTTTCGGAATTGTGACAAGTACGGTACTTTTATTTTGAAAAGAGGCATACCAGAACCAAGATTCTTGAGTTCACTTGGACTGTATGGTGTCTTACTGGTGACTGAATGAATATCTAAACCTGAATTCACATTCCTAAGATCAAGATTGGCATCACTTTTTCCATTTTTCAAGTCCTTTTTAGAACTTCTAAAGTGCTTAAAGATTTCAAAAGAATTGGCAGATGGGAAAAGGTAGTAAGAAGATTTTAAGAATTCTTTAACAATCACCAATTCTCTTTTAGAATCAAATGCTGAGGTTGGTTTATTGTAAATATTCACAGTTGGATTACTCGAATCCTCATTAAATACCGTCGACATATCATCATCGTTATCTATGTTTGTTTCATCTACATTTACATCATTATCTGATTTAAAATCGTTCCTAAAGCTTTGGTTTCGATTTTGATTTTGATTTTGGTTTTGGTTTTGGTTTCGATGATTCCTATGAGTATATCGTATATCGCCATTTCTAATCACAGCCCCTATTGGGCCGTCTGTTTCGGTTTCAAGTTGAGCTAAGCGCAACTTTCTTAAAACAAATGGATGATAAAGTGTGAAATTTTCATCATAAGTTTCCTGTAGTTCATTTCTCTTAGCAATATCGAAATTTAATGTGGCAGTCTCAGACAAACCAGCTGAATCCGAAGTTAGATTACGAGATAAATCATAATCCTCACCCAGGTATCTGGGAAGTGTGTCTAAATCGTGGCTCATTGTCATGTATAAATAATATGAAGAAAGATCCGATAAGACGACCAACAGATAAGAATAAACTCAAAGTACTTCTATATATTGTTTCTGAAAACTATATTCAATTATGACTGAATAATTAACCCCTCCTTTTTTTCAATGCGGCACTGCTTGATTAAGTCACTGATAAGCTGATAAAGGCGAAAAGGCTAGAAGAATTGGGTGAGGAGAAATTTCTGTTTCTTTTATGGCCAATCCTAAAAAGTTTTGAAAATTTATTGGACAAACCACAGCTCAGTAAATCAAGCTGTGATTTAAATATTACAGTCAATTATCCAACGGTGCATTTTGGGCCGTGCCTTCACGCTATCACGCCTCCTATGGAGGGCTCAGCGTGCAATTCAGGAAGCGGAAATTGCTGATTACACTTGGCCGTGCGAATTGCCAATATTTTTTTACGGATCACCGCCAATTAATCTGAGAGGATTGCTGGATCTATTGTATAGGCACATCATCTTTAATAGAACATAGTTATAGCTGTGATTGCTAAAATTAACAATATCCAATATTACTACGGTCCATCTTTTGGAATCATAATGCTTACCTGCACTTTATAAGTTTTCTGTCCATCCGCAAATGCATTATTATCGATTTACATTATGCCCTTTTGAATTTCCATCAATTGAGGCAATTATGCAGAGAGGTATCGTCACCATTTTGGGCATATAGCAAGTTCTTTAATAAGATTATAAGTGTTTTCAAGAACTTGGTGATAACATGCAAAATTTTGGTTTATAATTTATATAATAATCCCAGTAGAATTAGTTTACTAGAGATCACAGGCAAGAAAATTAGATCAAACAATTTAATGGAAGGTGACAACTACGCAGAAGCAAAGATCCGCTTCCCCATGAATTATTTGGGACTTCGGAAAATATGTTTAAATAATTTTGACTTGTGCACCACACTTTTGCAGATATTTTCAGATATTATGGGTCAAGTGTACCTATACGATTAGCAACTACAGGCAAGATTGTTCGATTCTCGTAAAGAAAAAAATCAAACATTCCATTGGCATCAGTACGGAAATTCTTGATACCTATGCCAAGCATCTTCGCTCCCTCAGTTTGATTAGACCAGTAGATCAGTAGATCAGTATAGTAGTCAGTTCTCAGTCATTAGTGAGCTAGTGGGATTAACATTCTCAGCTGGCAAGCTACGGTTACATGTCTAGAACTGATTAGGGATTGCCAACCAACTTACATATATAAAAGACTTCCTTCCAAAACTGGCAATGCCTGGGGGTCGGCATCAAGATAGCGCAACAGAAAAATCGCAGCCGTTACACCCACGGCAAAGTCCGTAAACTTAAAGCAATTCTAATAGTCTATATTAAAACAATATACATTCGTTCGTCCAGCCTATCGGCAATCGTAGCAATCGTAGTCATTACACATTCTTTACATCAATTTCATACTAGGTTCTCCCGCTTCGGTCTCAGGCGTAGCCTTTGGACCTATTTTGAATTGCCGTAGTATATTTTCTTTGTCTGCTACGGTTGAATTGGAATAGTTGGCGTCAACATTGTCATGGTGATCCAGAGAATTAAGCGAATTGGACTCGACTAAACGACGCAACTTTGTAGTTTTGGTCAAACTCTTTATTACATGGTCTTTATCTTTAAGCAATTCTTTAAGTTGGAGGATTTCTTCCTCTTGGTCCTTGAGAATGGCGTCGTATTGTCTTTCACTGAGATCTCTAGACGATGGATGATCTCTCTTCTGTTTATTGTCTCTACCTTCAGTATTACTATTCAATGTTAATTCCTGGTGGGATGTTTGAATCTGTTTCTCCAAATGCTGGATATATGACTTCTGTTCATCCATTTCATAGTTTACTCTCTTATAGAAGTCCTCCAAATTCGCCATCATTATTTGCGAAGAATCAATACCTGAGCCTAAAATATCATTCAAAGTATCGTTTTTAAGGATAATTGTTTCGGTTTTTTGAAGATCAGTTAGTCTGGTTAAGTGTTCCAACTTTTCATTCAATATTTTGTTTTCAGCTTCAAGCTGGGCTAACTTCAAAAGGTGGTTGGAGTTGGTTTCTATTCCTCCAGTTGTACTTGACCCATTTACTTTGAGCAGCAATATCTCTTGCTTTTGGGCCTCAATGGTGGTCTTCAAAGACTCTATGAGCCTAATTGATTCAGCATCGCCGAATGCAGATGATTTATTCTTCTGCACATTCATTACAATGTCTTTTGCTCTAGCTGCAAATCTTAATGTGTTGTAAGTTTCTGAAGTGAATTGCTGGGTGGTCGACACGGCCGACCCCAAGTGAATAGTACAAAGTATCAGAATCAACGAAGAGCCAGAAAGTGCAGGCTGCAAAAGTCGGGTTAATTTGGAATCTCGGTAAGGTATATGGTCTGTCAGACTGGAAGGAGACGATGAGGCTAATGAAAGCTTGTTGATCACGGTCGATAATGCCAATAGCGACTTATTGATAAACGAACCTTCTTTTCTTCTTTCGAGACTTGAAACTGCTCTCTCTGAACCGGCCAAATCACACAATGATAATGTCGAATGATTCTCCAGGTTTTTCGATAAATCTACAGTATTGAGTTTAAGTTGGAGAATTGAGTGAGATCTGGATGATCTGGTATTGAAGTCGGTGGCACTGGTTTTTCTGTTGGTATCACCTTTGGATATTAATTGCAATAATTGCTGTTTCGAGCTGATCACTGGGGTAGTTATCCCGATGATCTTAGTCCCGTAGGTGGTATCGTCCCTGACCTTTAGGTCAGTAGAAATTGAAGAGCCAGAAGGTTGGAGTAAGTCAATAATTTTCTCATTATATATCTCAAGATAGCTCATTTGAAGCTTGTACTCCTTGTTGAATTTATCTGACTCAATCTTCTCCCATATCGCATCCACTGCCAATGTAATGAACCCAGGGTCCTGTTCGAATCCCTTCATTGAAAATGTCTTACCAGAGCCAGTCATACCATATGCAAAAATTGTACCGTTAAAACCATCATTTAAGAACTTGTGGACGATGTTTGAACATGATTTTTGATAGACTTCTCTATTGGTTAAGCTTTCTTTGGGAGGAAATACATTATCGAAGTTGAAGGAAGTTTGGTCAGCAGTATTGGTAATTGAGTTTGAATGTTCCTTGATTTCCCAAGGACTTGGCTGGCCGGGATGAACGCTATACGGATTTGGTCTAATAGAAACGGTAATTGATCCGGTGTAAGGTTCTTGTCTATTGGCAGAAAATGAAGGGGTTGTTGGTCTGCTCAAGCTTCCAAAATTGGCCATAGCAGAACTAGGACGTGGTAACCTTGGTGCATTAGGACCCGCAATCGTTTTTGGTGATGCTGGTCTTTGGTTTCTAGATGGTGGACGTCTTAAATCTGTCATGGAGACTCTCGATTTAGTCTGTACAGGACTAGACTGTACCGATGACCCAGGAGACGAAATGTGTCCCATAGATGATCTAGGTCGCATGGGAGTTCTTTGGGACATGATTAAAGCTTTTAATCACCGATTAGTATAAAAGAGTTGTATGTTCAAAGTCTTTTTACTTCAACTTTTGGGTCTGTTGTTTTGGTGGCAGTTTTGTGTCAGTATTTTTGCGTTAACCGATTTGGTAAAGTAATTAATGCTTACGTTATGGTGCATTTTTTGCAGTAATTGATTAACACCCGACTACATGTGTGTATGGGTAGATTGTTCATGGGTTTATGCTATATAGTTGGGCATGGTCTGTCGGTTGCGTCTTTGGCATACCAAAGAGTCCAGAATTTGTATTTTTGGTTCATAAAAGTGCCCGGGGTTTCACAGTCTCTCTTTGCCAAAATAGCTGAATCTATATCGGAGAATTGCACCGAGAAGCACAACTTTCGAGATACAACAGAGCCTAAACTGATTACTTCGCCGTATACTTGAAAGTCTGACTTCATCTCTTCAATTTCCATAGATTTTGAGTAGTGTTCGCCAGGATTGGGGTAGAATAACTTCTTGTTGTTACGAATCACCTTGCCCGGAATTATCTGGGATAATATCAATGTTCTTCTTGACCCGTGAAATATTACTTCGTTCATTATGCTTTGAGGAACTTTAGGATGTATTCCGGTTATGTATTCGGTGTTCAGACTTTCGGCCCAAGTAGTTTTCAATCTTTTTCCATTCACGGAAAGCAATCCTGTTGCAGTAGCGTAGCTGAAGAAACGCATCGCATGTTCAGGAAATATAAAGTATAATTCTACCCATGGAGTGATCATGTCATGAAATACAATTCTTTCCAATGGACCCCCACACACCTGCGAAAGGATGGTGTTGACGCCTGCGCCAGGTGGAAAGCCCGTCAATACCAATATTCTATTTTTCTCATCTGTTTTCTTGAAGTGAGATTTACTTTCTCCTAGTTCGAAATGCTCGTTCATAGGAAACCTATTTTCAATCTTCCAATTCCTACTTCCAAGAATACCTTCGGTACGGAATATCTTTGAGTCAAATCGCTTACTATCTTCGTATTTTTTAAAATCTTCATCTAGTTCCTCTTGACTTTCCTCACTAGCTTGTTCTTCTCTGGCTTCATAGGATTCATTAAATAATTTCACCGATTTGGAGCATGCTCGAACCAATCTTGTCAATCTCAATCTTTCAGACTTGGGTGCAGCATCTAGAGTCCAGCCTCTATGAAAAGTATTTTGGCCTTTTTCGACTGTATCTTCCAGAAAATGTGAGCCAGGAATTGGTTCCCACTTTTCAACATCTAATTGTGGACCTTTCCAAAACATTATAAATAGTCAGACTAGTATAAGTAGCGTATCTTTGGTTTTAGCTAATGGTATCTACCGTTTAAGCTTATTTAGCAATTTTTAGAATATCTTCTAGTTATTAGTAATTAACAATATATCAATCACAAATACAGTTTGGACTTTTCGCAGCCTCTTGTATGATTGCAAAATCTCGCGAGTTTACAAAAGCGGGCTACCGAATAATTTGTCCTCAACTAAATAGATCATGTCACACTAATAGCTATCAGCTGATCCGGGTATTGGAACGATACCCCTTTTGATTAGACTTGTGTCGTCCTTCTCACTCGAAACATAATCGCCAGATTTCATCCCGATGGTGCTAGCTCATCACCGCCTGCATATAACCATAGCTAAAGTTAGACTTTTCAGTCGATTCAGTGACAGAATAATTAAACCATCGATGCTCAAGAATTCGAAATAACTATCCAACTTTTCGAGACTCATAGTTCAACTAAAATTATTTCCACTCCGAACTTTAGCGTTTCCGATTTCAATCATAAAAATGACCTCTCCTATTGTCAAGAGGCCAGTTGAGTCCAACGATGAAGAAAGTAACAAAAAGACGAAATATGCAACCATTGGTCAAGACCAGAGAGCTTTAAAAGTAGTACAGGAATCTCAAGTGGGAATCACTTCTTATATTAATGAACAGAATAGATCTGGTGGAGGCTTCATTGGAAGTATCAAGCAACTTTATTCTGATTTTCAAGTTAATGAGATTGATTTAAATGGAGAAGTGGTCCATTTAAAAGATGAGGGTATCGATCTAGGTAAGTCGAAGAGAGAGAAAAGACTTGAAAAGAGGGAACAGGAAAGAAATGAATTAAAAGATATGACCCCTGAAGAAATTGAAAAGTACCAAGAAGCAAAGCAACAAATCGAAGACCTTAAGAAAGAAGAAGAAAGGCCAAAGTATGAGCTAAGTGAAAATCATCGTACTGAATTATTGACCTTAATCAGTAACGAAGAACTCGAACAAATTGAAGAATTATTTACCAATGGTAATAATATGGAGACAAAAAGTTCTTTTGAAGATAAGCAAACCAGAGGAAAATTGCACCAATTGTTCAGACAAGCATTCCAGGGACAATTAGAAACCATCACTTCACCTGAAAACACCTTTAAAATCGCTATAGCCAAAAAGGGACAAGGTAGAGGAAGTGGAAGACCACAACACCCTCAAGAGAGTATGCACCACGTTGATGAAAACGGAATACTTAACTATGGTTTAGGGCAGTTCAGACCATACTTGCACTTTACTGTATATAAAGAAAACAGAGAGACTATGGAAATAGCATCTACAATTGCTAAATTTATAAGATTTCCTACTAAAGCTATTAATTTTGCTGGTACTAAAGATAGAAGAGGTGTTACATGTCAAAGATTTAGTATTCACAGAGGAAAAGTAGTGAGAATCAACTCTCTTAACAAAGCCTTGAAAGGATCTGTTTTGGGTGGTTTTTCATACGAGGACAGACCATTGGGGTTGGGTGATCTTAAAGGTAACCAATTTTTGATTACCATTAGGGATGTCAAATCTTTAAATGACGATAAAATTGAAGATGTTGTAAATGAATGTTTTAATTCTTTAAAAGATAACGGATTTATTAATTATTACGGTATGCAACGATTTGGTTCCTTCTCTATTTCCACTCATGAGCTTGGTAAGCATGTTTTAAAAGAAGACTGGAAGAGTGTCGTCGAGTTAATTTTGTCAGAACAAGAAGTTGTTGCGCCTGATTCGGTTGAGGCTAGGAGAATCTGGGCGGAAACTTCAAATCCTACTTTGACATTGAAGAAAATGCCTCACAGATTTTCGGCTGAACATTCCATTTTAAAGGTTTTGGAAAGAGAAACTCTCAACAGTGATGAGCAATATGGATCACACTCTTATTTCAAAGCTATCATGGCTATTCCTAAGAATTTAAGAATTATGTATGGACATGCTTACCAGTCCTACATCTGGAACTTAGTCGCTACTAAAAGAATTGAATTATTTGGATTAGAAGTTCAGGTGGGAGATTTGGTACTTGATTCAAGCCCGAAGGTAATTGAGCAAGATGATAGAGACGAAAATGGTGAAATCTTCGTAGAAGATGTCGCTGTGAGCAAAGAAGTTAGGGTCAGGCCATTGACTAAAGAAGATATTGATTCAGGTAAATATTCAATTTATGATGTTGTCTTGCCTGGTCCGGGGTACAAAATAATGTATCCTGCCAATGAACAATTGAAGCAGGTTTATATCGAAACCATGGCAAAAGATGGTTTAGATCCTTTCAAAATGTCTAGAAGGGTTAAAGAATTTAGCTTGGCTGGATCTTACAGAAACTTGATGTCGAAGCCCGAAAATTTATCTTATGAACTTGTAAATTATAAGGAAAACGATGTTCCTTTGGTCAGAACTGATTTGGAGTTATTAAAGCTCCAAAACGAAGCTGCCGCAAGTAATGCGCAGGAGCATCAAGAATCTGCCGAACCTAATAAGGTTGCGCCTTCTGAGCCAGCCACTTCTGCTAAGGTCGAAGCTCCACAATTATCAAATATTAAATCGAGAATCATTAACACGCATCAGGAAGCTGAAAAGTTGGCGATTGTTTTAAAGATGCAACTTGGAGTTAGTTCTTATGCTACCATGGCTTTAAGAGAGTTCATGAAAGCTGATACTTCCAGGTTTGGTTCTACAATGGTTAAACCAGAAAATTAGATAAACTTATATCCATATATAGGTAAAAATTTATATGGATTATATATATAGGTAAAAATTTTATTTTCATCTAGGTAAAGGCTCTGTTTCCACTTATCCAAGAATTAATCATTCCACTAGAACTTTCTGGTTGATCATGAGGTACCAAGTGGCCCGCTTCGTAAACTCGAAGAAATGTCAATAAGTCATAGTTTTTTACCTGGCCAGATACATTACCATTCACAGACCATTCCGAAAATGAACTCTCGGAAAACTGTTCATGACCAGACCATGGAAGATTTTCAGTCCATTTATTTCCACCCAACCAATTACAGATGAAGTCTTGGTCTCCGTAGTAGGCTAATACAGGTATTCCTTTTTCCAAAATCGTAGTAACGTTCTGTTGATAGGGTTTCACCCAGTCACCAGTGTTTTGGAAAGCAGAGTAAACTGAACTGCTACAATCACTGAAGGTAACACCAGAAGGAATACTCAAAGCAGAAAGAACTTTAGCTTGATTCAAATAAGCAACAAGATTATCGATTCCATTATAACAGTTGCCAGAATTTGATTCACAAGACCCCCTCTCGTCATATACATTGTAACCACTCATATCGTAGATTTGAAAAATATTATTACATTCCGAAACAGCCTGGGAACACTCATAGTCATTTTGAGTATTGTAACAAGATTGGATTTCGGGAATACATTGGGCTTGATTCTGCAACATTTGTGTACACGATGCATCGTCCAACACTGGTGGAACACCACCTTGGCCACAAGCCATAGGTTCATATTCGGTATACTGATTCAATGGATCCACCAATCCGTTACCAACCGCAATTGATTTAAGTGTAAATGAACTATCAGTATGAGTTAAAATTTCGCTGGCTACTCCAGGAACATAATGTCCACCATACGACTCACCAGTAACATGGAAAGGTAATTTACTGTATTGAGGGAACCTTTTAAAAAATAATTCTAAAAAGGCATACACATCTTCAGCGGCAATGACAGTAGTACCTACCAGATTGGAAGAATAAGAAAACCCAGTATTGACTGGTTGATCCAAATAAATCACTGAAGCATTGTTGTTCCAACTGTAAGGATTATGGATAATATTCAACCCACCGTCAATAGAAGCAGGACCATTTTCGAACAATGCTGATGTCAAAGATGAACATCCTGGACCACCACTTAACCATAAAATCACAGGATCGTTGGCAGGATCGTTTCTGGATTCGAAAAACCAGTAAAAGAAATGCTTGTCCTGAGAATCTATATCCAAGTATCCAGCATATTGTTGGACGGAATCAATTCCCAAAGAATTTGGACCGGTAGTGGAATCTAAAACATGGCCAGGAAATCTATTATCGACAGTAGGCTCAGCACCGGCTGTGGATACTATGGTGCTAACTATAAGAGTGCACAAGGTTAAAAGTTTCATTTTGTAACTGCAGCTCAGAAAACAGTATTTTTGCAGCTACTTGGGACCCATTTAAGTGTTCTGGTTTCTAGGACTTGAAATGGCACTATAGAGAGTTCGGAATATTTAGTAAGTTAGCTAATGACAAAATGTCCGTTGAGGTATTATTCATACATTGGAATTTTCTTATCTAGCCATTCGCTTGACTTACGAATTTGGAGAAGAGTTATCTAGCGAAGAAAAGAAATCATTGCGCAAAAATTAAGTATTATTGAGCAGTACTTGAATTTTGAAGAGGCTGTCGCGAAGTTTGTGACAGGTCTAAAAATAATTACATGCGTATTCAATCACTGTTATCTAAGTCGGAGCAGGAGACAATAATACACCTTATTGTGAACACTTTGCCATTACCCGTTTCGCCCAATATCCCTCGGACCAGTGTGAATCTAATCATTGAAGAAACAACTAAACTCACTACGGAAATGACACATTTGACACAGAAGAGATCAAAAAGATCCAATTCGCAATTATTCCGGGCTGGAGGAATTACTGGAAACTAGGTTCTGATCTCGAACATTATGAGTTAGTTCGGGTCGCTTCGTAGGCGGCTATTCTTGAATCAGTGTAGCATTCTCGATGATTTTGCAACTGTAACTTTGCGCTGATGGAACGATATTGGGTACTCAACGTAATTATTTTGTCTGTGTGCACGCCGCCACGTAAGCCCACTGCCATACGGCACTAAGCTTATGCATATGATCTGGGTAAAGAATATTTCAGATTTGGCCTGGATTTTCTTTGAATGCTACGTAGAATAACGTGGAACTACTGAGTCGGAAAAGTAGTCCTTCGTGCATCATTAATCAGTATCGCTGGAGGGCTCATACTAAAACGGTCTATGTCTATAATTTGGTACATGTCTTAAACGGTTGCAGCTTATGACATCTACGTATAGTCTACACGAATATATTAGTATGAACGTTTCTGAATAACTAACGACGTACTTAAAAATTAGCGTCGGTGCATTATATCCTGATTTTCGGAACAATATGAATTTATGTAAAAAAGTTTCATCCCAGGATTTGGGTAATCCCTTCACAGTCTTGATTGCAAATATTAATCAGTTAACTAGGAACACTGATAAACTCTTTTGAATAATTCGATGCTTAGCTTCCTTTATCGTATGCCAACTAGCGTGCCCAAACTCCTGATCTTTCGCAATAAGCCATATCAATTACGTTAGCATGTGCGCCCCACGACTCTCCCCAGATAAGAAGTATAATTAGTCAACTTGAGTAAACAGATCTAGAATCTTTTCAGACGTAATTTAAACCATGGCCAAGTCTTTAGTATCTGCAATTGCACCTGCGGTTCTTAGAGCAGCTCTTGAAAGCAAGAAAGGGGCTCGTATACTTCCAATTGATGCCACCTGGTTCATGCCTAACAACCCCAGAAATGCCAAACAAGAGTACGAGCAGAAAAGAATTGGCAACGGTGTGTTCTTTGATTTGGACCAAACTTCTTTGCCAGGCACCAAGTATCCACACATGTTGCCTACGTACGAGGGATTCACCAAAGCTGTCAAGCATTTGGGTGTTTCTGTGGACGATAAGCTCGTTGTGTACGACAAATCAGGTATATTTTCCAGTCCTCGAGCAGCTTGGACATTTGCCCTTTTTGGTCATAAAGACGTCAACTTATTGAACAGTTATGTTTCTTACGAAAAAGAAGGACTTCCTGTGGAAACTTCAGTTCCCCAGCCACCATCGCCAATCAGCTCCTATGAACCAATCACTAAAGAAGAGTATGCTGAAAACTACAAGAACCAGGTCATAGAATACGAAGAGCTTTTGGATTTGGTCAAATCGGGCCAATTGGGTAAGGAATATGTTAGTTTTGACGCTAGACCAAACGATAGGTTCACAGGTAAGGCTCCAGAACCCAGGCCTGGCTTAAGTTCCGGCCATGTTCCGTTTTCCTTGTCGTTGCCATTTTCCAAAGTGATTGATTCAAATACCAACACCTACAAGTCTAGGGAACAATTGCTCCAAGTCTTCCAGCAAGACTTTGGCTTGGATTTGGCTTCTTCGGACTTCTTGAAGGGTAAAAAAGGTATTATTGTGATGTGTGGATCTGGTGTCACTGCGGTGGTATTGAGGTTGGCAATCACTTCAATTATCGGTTTGGATGTTCCAGTCCGGGTCTACGACGGCTCGTGGACCGAATGGGCTGACAGAGCACCAGCCGAGTTCATAATCAAAGACGAATAAGTTCAATTACATTCTCTGACATGCGTATAGATTTGAGCTATGAAAAGTGATATCGATATATAGAATAAATCATTAATACTGCAATAATAGCATTGGGGAAGGGCAAAAAGAGCTTTCAATTGGTCATTAATAGGCATTAGTTTGTGTCTGGAATAGATAAAAATTTATACTTCTTTTTGGTAACATCATAACAATCTTGTAATGAATCATCATCCACAAACCATGTAACCTTACCAGCAGCACTTTCATTGACAATGGAACTTGGCAAGCCCTTTTCGGGTCTTTCCATTATGATCCTCATGATCGGGGCCTTGGTCAAACCTTCAACTACAAAGGCCACTCTGCTAGCATGACAAATAACAGGAATGGAGAGGGTGATTCTATTCTCGGGTCCCGATGGTGCTTTCGATACAGGCATGCACCATGCGAGTTTTTCACGCAATTGCTCGCCGTGGTTTGGAAAGAGGGAAGCGATATGACCATCTGGGGCACAACCCAATAACAATAAATCAAACATGGGTAACTTTACGGAATCTTTTTTGGCAAAGTTCGAGATCAACACTTTTTCATAATGATCAGCACATTCTTGAGGATCAGATATAAGGGATTCATCAATATGATAAACTCGGGGTTTCTTGTCACCGACAATTTGGTCGAAAATCTCTCTTTTGGCCTGGCCAAAATTCGAATCTTGAGATTCAAACGGCACAAGTCTTTCATCGGCAAAGTAAACGTCCCATTTGTCCCATTCAATACTTCCGTCCTGTTTGGATAAGAGTCCCTGTTGCAAGATTTTAATCAACGATCCTCCGGAAATGGCAATTTTAAATCTTGCTTCTGCCTTTTTTTTCTTTTCTTTCTTGATTTTGCCATTGGATGATGAGGGTGGAGGGGTTTGGCTGATCTGGCCATTCGACGCTGGCGATCCAATATAAGGTGATGTTATAGAAGCTGTGCTGGTAGATGAGTATAACGGAGGACGTTGCTTTTCTTCCTTGATAAGCTTGATTTGTTGGGGATCCAATGTATTGTACAAGGTCAAATTTTGCGCCGAAATTACATGATCAGCAACAGCATCGGCCACTCCTAAAAACTCAGGAAACGAGTATATTAAAGGAACTGTGGTTGTCATATTTTGTGGTGAGGGTGTTTGAAGATTACCAATGCAATTGAACTGGGTGGATTTGACTTATGCTCCTTATCTAGGTACAAACTTGGCACAAATAGTGAGCGTTGTACTTTGAATCAATTATATCAATCGAATACTCTGTGATTGAAGCGTTCGAAAAGCTTTTCTTACTATCGTTGTATAAAAAGCTGGTGTCTACTTTATTAATTATTATGCCGTGCTACCCAGAATTCCATAGAAGGTTGATTTGAACGACCTCAACTTAAAAAAAAATTAAAAAGTGTTGGACACACGATAAGAAGGTCAGCGAAATTGTGGAATTGAGTCAGAGCTATGTTAACCTGAAATTATATCTATAAAATGGCGCTCTGATGGAGGCCAGCGGATGTCCATCCTTTTTATATTATTCAATGTAGTTACGTTGGCATCTATACTTCTGATCGGTAGTGAGTGGCTACCATCGGCCCCCCGCCCGGCCCCCAATTTTCGGACCTTCTCAATTTTTGTTCCCGTAGAAACCATCGATTCTGTGTACCGAATAGCTTGCCAAATCCGCCGGTTTTACATCGCACATGTCAGTACCAGCATGTAGGTTGGAGTTCAGGGCATACTACGGCTAATCGACCTCGGTATATTCCTTTCACAAAATCCCCCTTGTTCAATATTGCATCCAACAATTAAATCTCGCGGCTGATCCTTTAATTTTTGCACCAACTACTTGTCCACTATTGTCCACACAACCCTGCTAATTCTGGTCGGTATGAGAGGGAATTGCAGGACTTTATTATATGGCTCTTGCAAAAAGCGCTACTTTTCAACCCTAGTACATTGTTCGGTACGTGGATTCGGGAATGTTGGCTTCTACATTAAAAGTTACTAAAAGTTGTCTTTCCAATAAACTTGATCTCACAAACAGCTGCAATGTCAATTGGCTAACATATGGTTGATTTATTCCGACGGTAATTGCCGTCGTTTTCTCAACATCGGAGGTATCGGCCAACATAGCGATGGACGTTTACGCTCGTATGAGTAGATGGTAAGTCACGTGCAATGTCACGTAGTCGGGGTAGCAATAGCCAGACGTCACGTTTATTACTCCAGTTGCGCCCACCCAAACTCGTGCTAAGGGAGGGCTTCGATTCACGACATTGTCGGATCCCTACATTAACTTATAAAGTCACCTTTAGTTTGAATAGAACATAGTAGATCATGCCAATTGAAAACCACCTTCAGCTCACCACACATTTGATTCTCAATTATATTGGATCATTGTATCCATCATGCACTGGGTTTGAACAAAAATTAGTTGCTCAGACAGATAAATTGATACAGTATGATCTTCTAGAGCAAGACCAAGATAAACCATTGATCAATACCAATATTACAAAAGTTGATGACAAATTAATACTCATCAACCTAGTGTTTGGAGAACCCAAAAAATTAGACAGTGTATTGATTGATTGGAGTTTAAATGATATAATCGATCATGACATTCATTTCCCTATTAATGAAATTAATTTGTCCAATGAATTAATCAAAACTTTTAACGATAAGGTGAAACAATTGATTACAAACTACAACACATTGCTGCAACTATTTGCGCCTAAACCTTCGGACAAAAAAGATTCGCACCAACCACAACCACATACTAAACTTCCTAATCCCCGCATTAATGATGCCGACAGGTTGGATGAAAACCTTACAAGGTATCCGCATAAGCGACCAAACGATATGCCAGATTTCGATGACGAACTTGAAGTAAGATCATCTTCTAATAGAGGCTTCTCTTTCGGTGACGATTTCCCTGCCATTGGTGACCGTGACTTGAATCCCCCGGGTCTTCCTAGACATCCCGAGATGAAACCATTCATTGATCCATTGAGCTCTGGAAACGATGGAGGAATGTATCCAACACCTAGTCATCCCTTATTTGGTGGCCGGACGCAAGGGGGCAATACTTCTAGATTAGGTGTGCCTCCAGGTGCAAGGTTTGATGATCCATACGGGGAAGATAATTTGGATGCGCTAGGACATGGGTTGCCAGGAAACTTTCGTGGTTTAGGTGGCGGTCCTGCCGGTCCGAGTGGCCCAGGAACTGGTGGATCAGGTCCCGGATGGTTATAGTTTGGAACATCTTTCCTCGAGCTTTAAATGACCGAAGTGTATATGGCTTTGACAGAATGTTTAGCTCTGTTGCCAAATTAGGCATTTCTAACGTTCAACAACACCCAAAATCCCCACGCGTATTGCCCGTTTAGGCAGTTTGGAATCTGCGCTACCCTGTTATAACAATGCGAATAAACCCGAAGCCAATAATTTAGTGTCGTTTTTGGTGTAAACGCTTAGTCTACAGTAGTACTGTATAGATCTGGATGTTCATCTTTCAATCATTCTCTAGAGTTGAGCGTCAAGCGTATCCCTTCCTGATCTATTAACCAAAATCTATTTTACGTATGGATTTAAAAAATATTTAGTCTCAGAATAAATCCTTGTAAACAACATATTACGATTGCTAGATTCTCCTGACAAAGGTAGAATAGTTGCTTCATGTGACAAGAAGAAATTTGTACTACAATAACTCGTTTATTTGATGTCACCCCTGCCCAAATTAAACATCCCCAAAAGAAACTTCAAAAACTGACATCTGTAACAGAGTGGGAAAAAAACTTTATCTAAAACAGAAATGTGGGGAGCGCCGTCGTCATCGCTCGTACGACTCATATAAGTATAAATTTTGTAATAGCCGTCTTTAAACCCATGTATCCGGGGGAAAAGGTGTCGAATAGCCTAAATCCTCCATGTTCTCCTAGGAGTATCCAGAGTCGCGCCAATTTGGAACGGTAATAATATTATCAATTTCATCGACCTAATGTGCCCAGTTTTTTGCTAAATAAGCAAAACGAGGCTTTTTTAGAAGGGCAGAAAGTGATTCTCCCCTTTTAAAGAACAAAAAAAACAGTAGGCTTTAATTAGCAGAGCTCAGTATCTAGCTAACCTGAAACTACCGTTAGAGTCACTGTTTCCTTTCGTTCTAGCTTCTGCCCCTCTATTCCACATCCAAGTGTAGTAAATTAAATACTTGCGCCTCTACTCCGAAAAAATGGAGACAGTGTCCCCACCTCTTACCTGCAACATAACCGTACATGATATTGCACAAAACCAACATATATTGCCCTACCTAATTAGGAATTTTCTGCCCTGGACTAAACTTAAATAGAAAAAGTTTTGTAATGAATGATTTGATTTTATAAAATAGCCATACCGTCCGTGAAATACAACTGATCAGCAAAAGAGTTTCGAGATAAACAAAACTGAGCTATAGCAGTTTACTTTAATACCCATTGCATTTATTAATATCAATACCCAGGTCGAAGTCTCAAAGAAATCGAATCACAAGAAGTAGAGGATTCCTTTGATATAACCGTTTTGAAGTAAAAAGGTATAATAAGAACCAAAGAATAATAGCAGTATTTCTTGCATATTTTCTTTTCCGTCCGTTCACTCCTGGTTGTTTTATCCAAAGAATTATTTGCACAAGCTCCGGAAGTAAGTGCAGATATTTAACAAATACGTATCCCTTGTCATTCAACAGGGAACAATCAGTTCCACCTTAATTGTGTGTGTTGAAATAAGCTCTACAACAATCATACAAGTCGTGTGTGCAAGGAACCCATATTGATAATTTCCTTCATAACCTGCTTTTCCCTATATCCTATTTATTAATCCAATTAATTCATTCATCCCAAGTTCATAACAGTGACCTTCATACTGTATTGAACATATTATACGCATTTCCTGAACCAGCTATTTTCTGGCTATTGTTTTGGAAAAATTTAACAAACATCGACAAAAAAGTTCCCAGTGCGGCAAGTACAACTCAAGTGTCACAAAAGTGAGCAGTATCTTCTATTAACAAAGCTGCTTTATTGTTTCATCAGGTCTCCATCTACTAAACAATACGAAAAGTCACATTACATATTGTATCTGGCTGAATCTCTTATAGCAAGTGAAGATCCAACTAATTAACTACTATTCCCCAAAGAAGAAAAGAAGCTGGCCCTTTTAATTTGCAGCCACTGTTATAACCCTCAACTATTATAAAATTCTTTGTTCCATAGCTGGTCTACACATTCGCTGATACAGGCTAGAGTTACCTTGAAATATTTTAGTGCACCTTTTTACATCTAAGATATTCACAATTAATACCCTTATAAACCAGCATTTTGCACTTTTGGTTATACCAGCATACCCTACTGTCATAAATATCGAATACCCTTTGACTTAAAAATACGTCAATTAGACTCAAGTTTGATCACACCAAAAATATCAGCTATCAATCATGTCCAGACACATCTACAGTTATCAGTCAGATAACTATCAAAACCAAGAAGACGGTGATATTGAAGACAACTACAATAATAGAGATTCTGATTTCGCCGAGGAATACTCTTTACCAAACTCGGCTCCCTTTAACGCATATGTTCAACGGTCTTATCACAATGCTGCTCAAGACCAGAATCAGAATCAGAATCAGGCGCAGGCGCAGGTCGGAAATCAGACCCGTCAATCCCAAATGTCATACCCTGAGGCTGCACGTCATCACCCCAATCGTAGATCATTCCCTAACTCCGATAACCTTGAAGTCAAAGGCTCAAACAGCTCTGACACCACTTCTACATTTGTTGAACAAGCATACGTTCAACAGCCTGCACCTTCTAAAAACTCGAAAAAATCTAAAAAGAAGAAGAGAGCCTCAAGAAAAGCACCTGCTCATCCATTAAATGAAGATGATCATGAATACTACCGTAAACTGACAAGAGATCAGGATCATTCGGTGCTGTCTCAAACTAATCTTGAAGAAAAAGAACACACTCCAATGTCCGTTGAACAAGTTGATTCACATTTGACCAGCCTGGATGAAGAATCTGGGAATGGCTTAAAAAATGAAAAAAGGTTGTTCTCATGGTTATTCTCCAGAAAGGTACCTGGTATCACTGCTGAAGAAGACAGAAAATATTACCCTTGGATGCAGAGTAACTGCTTTCTTCAATTAGGATTCTGGTGGTTACATCCAATCTTGGTAAAAGGTTATAAAAGAACCTTAATTCCAAGTGATTTGTGGATTTTGACCCCAGAATTAACCACTAAATCCATGCATGAGATTTTTGAAAAACACTTGCGCAATATCTTAAAGAAGGAAAAGACTAAACATTTAAAGTCCAACCCTAACCTTGATGAATTTACTTGGCCAACGTACGCTCTTCCATATGCGTTATTTTTAACATTCAAATGGCAATACTTGTTCAGTTGCTTATGCTTAGCTTTATCATTTTGTGCCCAAGCCTTATCGCCATTATTGACGAGAAAATTAATCGATTTCGTTGAATTGAAGTACTTTAATATTGAAACCACCTATAATAAAGGTATAGGTTATACTATCGGTTCAGTCGTCTTGATTTTCTTGAATGGTTTGTGGGTCAATCATTTCTTCCATAACTCAATGATTACTGGTGCTCAAACAAAGGCAATCTTAACTAAAAGTTTGCTTTTGAAGTCATTTAAAATGTCTGCAAGATCTAGATATGTATTCCCAATTGGAAGAATTACTTCATTGATGAGTACTGATTTGGCCAGAATTGACTTGGCAATCGGTTTTCAACCTTTGGTTGTCTGCTTCCCAATCCCTGTTATTATTTCCATCGTATTGTTGTTAACTAATCTCGGTGTTCCATCTTTAGCAGGTATTGGATTATTTATTATTTCATTGGTCATTTGTGTTTTATTAACACACAAGTTGTTTACTACAAGAGAAACTGTTGTAAAGTATACCGATGAAAGAATCGGTTTAATGAGAGAAGTCTTGAATAACTTGAAAGTCATCAAGTTCTATGCTTGGGAAATGGCTTACAAACTAAGCATTTCCAAAATTAGAGGTACTGAAATGAGGTATTTATTCACTATTAAGGTCTTAAGAAATTTTATTACCGCGTATGCTGTCACTTTGCCTACATTAACCTCAATGGTCTCGTTTGTAACCATGTGGGCAAGCAATAGAATGAAGTCTCCCGGTGAGGTCTTTAGTTCGTTGTCTTTGTTCTCGATCTTGGCACAAGCAATTATGTTGTTACCTATTGCTTTGGCCACTGGTGCCGATGCATTCATTGGTTTCAATAGATGTTCTGATTTCTTGAGCTCGTCCGAATTTAATGAGGAATTAGAAGAAAAATTGATGGAACCAGAATTGAATGCAAGATACTATCTTTCTGGGGATGACGAAGAATTTGTTGGTCAAACCCAATTCAACTCTCAATTTGAAAACCAAGAATTCCATCAAGGCGTTGATGGCCAAGTTGGTCAAGTAGGTCAAATCCGTCAAATAATGGACGTCAATGAGAGAGGTACTGAGCTTAATTATGATGATGCCGTCATTGAAATCAACAATGCTGACTTCGTCTGGGAGTCATTCCACGACGATGTCGACATGGCCATGTGGGATTTAAGTGAAGATGCCAAGAAACAAAGAAAAGAAAAGAAGAAGCTAGAACAGCAAAGGTTAAAGTTGATGAAAAAAGAACAAAAAGCCATGAAATCATCCAAACATAGCTATTCCGAAAAGCATGAGGGGTTTTATTCTGGTGGTAGTTCTGTCACTTATAGTAGTCAACAGATGTCCTCAGAAGTTGAAAATTTCCATGGACTTAGCAATATTAACCTTCATATTCGTAAAGGTGAATTTATTATTATTACCGGAATTATCGGTTCAGGTAAGAGTTCGCTTTTAAGTGCTATTGCAGGGTTTATGAAATTAAACAATCCAAATGTTGGAGAATTGAAGATTAAACAGGATTTAATCTTATGTTCTGCTCCATGGATTCAAAATGCTACCGTTCGTGAGAACATCTTGTTTGGAAAATCTTATGATCCAGTTGAGTATAAGAAAGTTATTCATGCCTGTGCATTGGAAGATGATTTAGCCATTTTACCAGCAAAAGATCATACTGAAATTGGTGAAAGAGGTATTACATTATCTGGTGGGCAAAAGGCTAGAATTAATTTAGCAAGAGCTTGTTACTCAGGTGCTGAAGTATTTTTATTCGATGATGTGATTAGTGCTGTTGACTCAAGAGTTGGTGGACACATCGTAAATCACCTATTCAAAGGTTTATTGAAGTCAAAGACAGTTATTTTGGCCACACATCAATTAGGAATAATAGATTCTGCTGACAGAGTTGTGTTCTTGAATGGAAATGGTTCTGTTGATGTAGGAACTGTGCCTGAATTGTTGGGTAGAAACGAATTATTCCAAAGATTGATCGAATTTTCCAAGGAATCTACTGAAATTGGTGACGAGGGTTCTGAAAATAAGACTCCTGAAGGATCTTCATTAATCAGACAGCAATCAAAAATAGAAGAATCTCAAGATAGCATCATTGGTAGAACAACTTCTGATGAAACTGCTGCCACTAATGCTATTTCGTGGGAAGTTTACAAGAAATATATCAACTTAGGATCTGGTATCTTTGGTTGGGCTGGGGGTCCATTATTCGTATTATTGGTAGCTTTGGCAACATTCTGTCAAGTTTTCACCAATACTTGGTTATCCTTCTGGACTGAAAAGAAATTCCCTGGTAAATCAGATAAATTTTATGTGGCTATTTATGTCATGTTTTCTTTCTTGACTGTTTTCTTCACTGCTATTGAGTTCACCATGTTGGCTTATATGAATAATATCTCCGCTAAAGTGTTGAATGTTAAAGCTGTTGAAAAAATCTTGCATGCACCAATGAGCTTCATGGATACTACGCCAATGGGTAGAATCTTAAATCGTTTCACTAAAGACACTGATTCCTTAGATAACGAAATTGGTGAACAATTAAGATTGTTTATTTTTCCGTTAGCGATGATAATTGGTATTGTCATATTGTGTATTATTTACTTGCCATGGTTCGCTATTTTCGTTCCATTTTTATTATTTGGTTTCACATTCTTCGCCGACTTTTATCAAGGTTCATCTCGTGAAATCAAGAGATTGGAAGCTACTCAGAGATCTTTGGTTTACAACAACTTTAATGAAACTTTAACTGGTATGTCAACTATTAGAGCATTCAAAGCTGAATCAATGTTTATTGAGAAGAATGATAGATTCTTGGATCAAATGAATGAAGCTTATTTTATTTCAATTGCCACTCAGAGATGGTTATGTGTTCATTTGGATATTATTGCCAGTATGTTTGCTTTAGTTGTTTCTATGTTGTGTATTACAGACCAGTTTAACATTAGTGCATCATCCACAGGTTTATTACTAAGTTATGTTATTCAAATTGTTGGATTATTATCATTAACTGTTAGAGCTATGACGCAAGTTGAAATGGAAATGAATTCAGCAGAAAGATTGCATCAATATGCTTTTGAACTTCCTCAAGAAGCTGCTTACAAGAAGACCGAGTTCACTCCTCCTGCTGAATGGCCATCATCAGGTTACATTGAGTTTGATAACGTGTCATTAAAGTATAGAGAAAATTTACCATATGTCTTGAAAGACATGAATCTTTCAATTTATCCTGGTGAAAAAGTTGGAATATGTGGTAGAACCGGTGCTGGTAAATCTTCTATTATGACTGGCCTTTATCGTTTGGTTGAATTGGATCTGGGTAGTATTCGTATTGATGGATTAGATATCTCAAACATGGGATTATTTGATTTGAGATCCAAATTGTCTATTATTCCGCAAGATCCGGTATTATTCCAAGGTACAATTCGTAAGAATTTGGATCCTTTTCAAGAATACTCAGATGATTTATTATGGGATACTTTAAGAAGATCTAATTTAATTGAAACTAAAGATTTAGAGAAGGTTAAGGCTCAATATCTTGATGGATCAAAAGCCATTGGTTATGATGACATTCATAAATTCCACTTAGATCAAGTGGTAGATGATGATGGTTCTAATTTCTCTCTTGGAGAAAGACAATTGATCGCTTTAGCAAGATCCTTGGTACGTAACTCTAAAATTTTGATTTTAGATGAAGCTACTTCTTCTGTCGATTTTGGAACTGATTCTATGATTCAAGACACTATTACTGATGAGTTTGGTCATTGTACAATTTTGTGTATTGCTCATAGGTTGAAGACCATATTAAAATATGATAGAATTATAGTTATGGATCAGGGTCAAATTGTTGAAAAAGGTATTCCTAAAAACTTATTTAATGCTGATGGCCATTTCAGAAGTATGTGCGACAAAGCTAATATATCTATTGAAGATTTTTAAGTCTTCTAGTAACATTGAAGTATTCAAACTTTAAAAAAAAAACACGACTTCAAAATAGAGTGAAACTCCGGGTTTTATTCTTATTTACAAAAATTTCCTTTCTAATAGATCACGACTTATTCGATGTTTCGATGTATATTATTTAATAACTTATTAGTGTGTTAATCACATAATTTAATCTTAATAAATTAAAAATCGATTGTATTGAATTTGTACTGGTCTGAAATTTTTTAAGCTAGTCCAAATCGATGAGGAATTAGCTACATATTTAATGCGAGCTGTATACTGTATATATGCAGGTTGCTCGTATTGGTTGCTAAAGTACAGACTGCATCAATTCGCACTAATTTCTGCAGTCTCATGCAATGCAATGAATTTTCTTTTTTCGCAACCAATTTTGGTGGAACTAACACCGAGTCTACAAAACGTTACTTCGGTATTAGAATAAATATATATTAATGAAAATTATGATTGCTAGAGGCTAGTTCGAATTTGTAGTTAGTCTACTAACCTCATAGTAAATCTGGGAAACTGCGGCATTATTCATTAATGAATAATTATCAATTTGTCGACAATAGGTAGCAGCCTGTTGATCATCTCTCTTGTCATTTTCATACGTTGGAACAATACCATTTAAAAAGTCAGGGAGATTAAAAAACTTAGAGGATGAAGTGGAAGTTTTAACAGCTTCTGAATAGGTTCCTGAATTCGCCAAATAGTTACCACTACTGCTGGTTTCTCCAGTATAATAAATATAATTACCTTGCCTTATAACTTCCGACTGAATTCTGTTAAAGGTGCTGGCATACATATATTTCGCATAGGGACTACTCGATTTGAGTAAATCCGTGAGACCAGTGAAAAATAAATGCTCATAACTTACAGGATTGTTCCAGTAGCCTTGACTGTTATAAAATGCCCCAGTTTGATTCAAGGATGAGTTGGCAAGATTTATAGCCTCCTTTAGATATTTTGGATTGGCTGAATATTGGTTGAGCAATGCGAGAGTCGAAAGCAATGTTCCAACGGTATAAGTTAATTTTCCTTTATTAACGTTCCCGTTACTAGAATCCAACCCATCATAAATCAAACCATCAGAAGGATCTTGTAAGTTATTGAAAATCCAGTCAGCGCATTGTTGAGCAAAGGCCAATAATTTAGGATCTCTGTTAAATTCATACATACGAGCAGCCGATAAGGCAGCCTCGGTAGTAGATATAGAAGCGACATAAGGAGCACCAAGTTTCCATCTTACTCCACCAGTACTGTCTACCCATTGACCTTGGATCAAGTTCATTAAAGTTTTGGCTATCTGAAGGTGAGTAGAATTTTGAGTATTTTTGTAAGACTCAAGATAAACCCATAACACTTGGGCATTATCGTCAACGTAAACATCATTATCCTTAGCAGTGGATGCAGAGAACCAACCTTCAGAATTCTTATATTGTAAACAATTTGTTGTAACCCTGGCTATTCCCGAGTCATCCCTACTATATGTGACAGCTTTCCCGGTTACAGCCAAATCCCATATTGAAGGATAAGCAAAACTGTTATTCAGGCAGTGAAGAGCTTTTTCACTGAAAGAGGACTCTGGATCACTCCAAAAAGTATCCCATGTTGCATTTAAAGTATTTGAAAAGGCAGTAGGATAGTTGACACTGGAATCTCTGGAAGAATGTTTGCTCAGGATTGCTGGCAAGGAATTTGTGTATCTAATTAAAGTTATAAAAACGAATGGTAGCCAAAACATCATCTTGGATATAATTGGACGGTAATAAAGGAGCAAAGTTCTAGAGAGCTGCTATTCAAACTTCTCATATGTGGGTGAGGAAACTAAGTTTATATTTATATAAAAAGCACGGTCAAATAGATTCAGCACTTAGGTACAACTTTCTACGATAAAAAAATAATTAATTTGTCCAAAATTGCACCAAATACATGCAATGAGGCCTCATCAAGCAAGATAAATTACCAAGCCCCAAAAATTCCTACGGATTCGAAATCCCGCCCAGCTTTAGACTGAAACAGTTACCAGATCTACCAAAATTCTTGTAGCGCCTCCATCGAATAAAAATAATCATGATTCGCGCAACAATGTTTATGTATTAATAGCTCTACATTTTATGAAGTAGGCAAACCCACCCGAAACTTCCATCTTCAAACTCGGTTTCGAAGTATGTCCGCCTCGTACAAATATTTAAGTGCTGCCGCGTTAAAGGCAATATTTATGAGCTTCTTCCTACTTGAATCATTCCATGTGTTTCGACTACATAAACTTCTCTAAATCCCGTAAATTGATGCCCCTCACATCAAAAAATTAAAAAATAATCGTTAAAGGTTGCGAGGCTTTTTTCCATATTGAGAACTAATTGGGACAAACACGCCAGGAAGTTATTACAATACAATAGAAAGTCTAGAAGGGTTTTATTGTTAAGGTTGAAACGGACGCTTAAGTTTCTGCCCGCGTTTGTTTTCACTCTGCTGAACGAAACCTTACATTTTTGTTTGCTGGTCTCGCAAAAGAAAAGAGGCTAAGAGGGGCAAACTGAAGCTAAACCTGCGGCCTAAGTGATTTCAAACTACTGTAAGGGTTTATAGTTTAACTAAACCGATTTTTGGGTTGGGAGCCAGCGACGACCTATCTAATTTATTAGGCTACTTTTCTAGATTCTATGAGTTATGTAAAATAGTAAGTAGGCGTTAGAATTAGTGACCTCATCTTGCGATATTAAAGAAATGACACTGTCATCAAATTTGAACCACTGGCCGGAACCATTTTTGATTAGAACAATATAGTGTCCGGTGTTAACAGAACCAATATGGCAAACAACGGCAAATAATTCAAATATCTTTGATCCATCGATTTTGTCATCTGAAACTTTGTTATCGAACGAATATTTAGTGAGGTTCAAATAGAGTGGTGAAATGACTGGTGTCTCTATTTTAGAGGCGGAGTCATTGAAATTGTGTTCGAATCGTTTTAGCTGAATTGATACTACTGGTGCCAAAGTTTTGATTTTCAATGACTTGATTGCTTTGGTTTTATCACCACAATTGCCGCAAGTATACATAACATCTAGCTTTTCTTCCAGTGTATACAAATCCAAACAGTCATACAAGGTCACACCTTTTTTGTTCTTGAGATGATTGATTTCCAATGACAAGTCCATCATTGGATCGATAGTGTGTGTGACTGATTCGCATGACAAGCACCTGATTGAACTTTGGAGTTCTCCTGCAAATGTAGTGTGAGTGATACAAGTGCATCCGGAATCTAGATGAGAAATCGGGTTTCCAGAGTTTTGAGATACTCTCTCGTGGTCTAGGTGGAATTCGTTAAGCAAAAATTGCCAGAATTCGTGAGCATCTTGTTCCTGGAAGCCTGCCAAGGATTTATTCTTGTACCAAGCTGTAGTCAAAAGGTTTGTCATTCCAAACCCTTCATTAGTGTCTGACGTATAAAAGTCCTGAAATATACTATCGATGCTACACGAAACACAAGCACTATTTTCGTCGATATCGTCAAAATTATCGGTATTTCTCTCACAGTTGAAATAATGGAAATCGCTGTTGAAAAATCGATACTTGACAATTGGATTGTGGATCAAGGTTTGAAGAATCGAGCTCATGAAACATGTAGCGCCCAAATTGACAAATCCTTTTAATCCATTTATCGCTTTAGAATTTGGATTAGCGTAATATGTAGATATGAGTTCATCGTCAAGATTGGATGTCGTTGTAGATGTACGCTTCCCTGTATCCGATACTTCGGTTCTAATTTTCTCTAGTTCTGGATGATTGACGTAATCTCCGCACAGGAAGCAATATAGTAGCCCGTTGTGAGAATCAATGCCAAATAAATGCTGGTTAATTTTGTAATGAGTATATGCATGGTTATTGAAGCATCCAACGTGAGGACACTGCAAACAAATAAAATTGTTCTGAAAGTTGTTCAAAGAACAATCTGTACATTTCAAAGATTCTGATTTCTTGATAATTAATTTGTGATGCGGTATCTCGCCTCCATCTTTCCTTGATTTGTAGATTTTGTCGTAGCTGACTGTTTGACTAATCGTCACTGCCTGACGGTAGGTGATGAACACGGTTTCTTTGGCCTTGGATGCTAGTACCGATTTTAGATGATAACACGGTTCAATAAGGGCATAATTATCTGGGGGAGGCGTCAGTTCCAATCCTGGTTTGGCTGACGACGTTTCATCAAATGAACTTCTGTGAGGTCTTATCTTTCCCGCTATGGTTTTTCCCGAGGATGACATCACCAAGTAAAACGATGATTTATGATTAGAATTTTGAGTTTATGGCCAGATCATGTACACTGTTCAGTGTGGAACGTGAATTATGCAAATTTATCGATTATCAATGAAGAGATCTATCAAATATGAGTAGATTTAGAAACTTGACCTCTCAGTTTTGGGGAAATGAATTTCACTTCACAAACACAAATTTTACGGGCCTGTACCACTGCTTAAACTTTGTGAAGATATGATTAATGGTTTCCTGTATCTTTATTTCCCATCAGCTAGATACTAAACTTCGCTTGCAAACCTGATACGATCAATTCTACGTGTACCTGGAAACAGAAATTTGTCGCAAGCGAGCGAAGATGCGTGAGTGTCGTGCGAGAACGCTTGCGGTATACTAAGCTAGAGCCTGAATAACGACTGCCGCAGTGGGGGATGATCCGGGGGTCTACGCACTGCAGTTACTGGATGTCTTCGGAAGCGATAGATGAGGTTATTATTTTTCACAATACTACATGCTGATTCAAAACTCATATAGGTAATCTTCGGAGTATATGCAAGGGTATCGGAGGAATCGGGATGGGCAACTTTCGGTGCCGTAAATCATTCAGTGCCTAATTCGATTATATAGATGCAAAATGGGCTATTTCTCGCTATTTTGGAATTCAAGCCGCCTATATACGGGGTTGCTATTGAGAAGCAATGAGACTATCCAGTCGAGACTCTATGCAAGGTTAGATACGTCATTCTGAAAATTTTGCAAACCTAGTAGTTATTCACCAAGCATCCAGAGCTTTCATTAAAAACTGCACACAATACGCTCTTTGTAATGTTGTCGGGTATGTCGTCAAACATGTTATTGGAAAGTTTTAAGTAATCAATAGACGTATTGCTTAAGCTTTCGAAGTTGAAATCCTTAAAAAAATTACCTGTCAAATCAAGCTTGGTGATTTTTGACAGCAGCAACTTACCGTCAAGATTCTCAACTTCTGAAATAGGAGCAAATTTAAAACTTTTAGAATGTAATTTGTTATTTCTTAAATTAATCACATCTAAACAATGTCGGACTTCCATTTCGAACAAATTAATATTGCACAGTTCAAGGTGTAGTTCTTTCAATTTCATGGGTATACGAAAATCTTCAGAAATCTTCATTATGCAGTTGTGATTTAAATTGAGCACCTCCAATTCATCATTAAATTTCATGTTGTTCAACTCGTTTATTTGATTGTTCAGCAAGTTTAAGCTTATGATTGATCCGCCGGTCGCGCCATATTCATCAAGGAGATTGTAGCTTAAATTTAATATTTTGGTGGCTAAGGGTAACGAGGCGTCAAAACTTCTTACGTGATTATTCAGAAAATTGATAGATTCCAAAACTGAGTTTTCAAAGTTAACATCTTGGATACTTTCAATTTGATTATGTGAAACGTCTAGTTTTTTTAGTTTTGATCTGGGTGCAAAATCTAGTTTTATTGAATTTAAATGGCACTCAGACAAACTTAACTCTACCATATTAGAAGGAACCGAATAGTCAATCTGACGAATCATACAATTATTTAGTGCTATAGATTCGACCAAGGAATCTAATAAATCAACCTCCCTGATGTCTTGGATCGCTGTGCTAGATAGGTTTAGACTCTTCATGGTTTTAGGAACCTTCACTCCTCTAACCCCGCGGTTATTGGATAAGTCTAGTGTATCTATTCTGGTACAACACAAATTTACTTGACCTTCGAGCTTATTATTACTCAAGTTCAACTCTCTCAATGAATCCAATTTATCGAAAGGAAGTTCGTTATTAACTTCTTCGCTCGATTTGTTGTCAAATAGAACTATCTCGTTGAATGAAAGATCAAGGTGTCTTAAAGTTTTTTGAAACATGAATCCATTTAAACTCTTCAATTTACAATTGTTGATAATTAGACTCGTTAATTCCTTCGAGTAATTTACTTTCTTGAAAATATCTGGTACTTCGGCATTGTCAATTCTTAATTCCTTCAATTTTGAAAATGTAAGTATATGTTGTTCTCTCCACTTTCCTCCTTTGATAGCGATTTTTCTTAGCGAGCTTGGGAATGCAGCCAAATGGGAAGATATAGAACAATTCTCGAAGGCTAATACTTTTAAATTGGGTGGTAATTTTAATCTTCTTGTCATCGTTACATTAAGATCACTTAATGTTAATGATTGCAAGTTCATATTCCTTTCTAGTTTAGGGTTCATAAATACCTGAGATGATAACTTAAGCTCTTTTAATTCGAGTAGACCTGATGGAAATTGTTCGGTTCTGTTATTTTTTACGATTTCCACCTTTTCATCTAAATAAGAATGAATATGAAGCTTCTCGAGCTTTTTTGTTAAATTGAACTTGCTCAAATTAATCTTTTTACAATTATAAAAGGATCCGAATTTGAGTGATCCATTCAAAAAGAAAGCGTCATCCATATCAAGACCGTTAGATACGATAAATGTCTCCAAACTTGATGGCAAACCCCCTAAGTTAGGTTTGTTTGACTCTGAGTAGGTCTGGCAACTAAAACTTTCAGTATAATTCACAGGAGAAATTTCAAAAAAGCCTAAAGACTTAATACTATTATAAAGAGTACCCAAAGATTTTAATTTGTCAAATATATATTGGGTATAAGTCTCATCGATTGTCTCAAATCTGACTTCAATATTCTGTAGGATTGTCATAAAAAAGTCACTTTTCTTGACTTTTGACAAATAACTGAAGGTATCCATAAAACACTTGAATGCCAAAAAGTCACATAATCTAAAATCTAAGATTAATTTCTTCTTCTGGATTTTAATCTTATTGTCGAAATTTTCCTTGTTGAAATAGAACTTTAAGACTTTGACAGGTTCAGAAATTGAGTCACCGATATAAATGGTGTCAGTATCATTGAACAAGAATTTAGAATCATTGTCCATGTCGGTAGACTCAATTACTCTAAGAGATAATAATTTAGGTAACTCTAAATTCTTAATTGAAAAAAAGTTCTTTTGATCAATTCCCACCCATTCGCAGCTTTGTTTAATCACTAATGAATCGTCATGCATCAATCCAAGATAAGTTGTTTCAGGGTCAGAGAATTCAATTGTGGTATTGGTACTTCTTCTCAGAACCGGATCTAGTATTAGCTCTTTAACTATTGGATCCAACTTTAAATCTTCATGAACTGGATTCAAAAAGTTTTCATGAGTTGAAATACCATGGATAATTTGATCTGGAGTACCTTCTTCCAAGCTGTATATCGATTCGTCTCCAAACTCTATGGATTCATCGCCAGTCACAAACAGCACATGTGAATCATTCGCCAAACTTAAATTTTCAGAAATATCATGATCATCTGTTACAAGTTCATAACCCGTTTCTGGGCATGCTTTGTTTAGTACTCGCTCAGTTAAATCTGATTCGTATTTCCGGTTTTGCTTTGAACTTTCTTCATCTTGCAGACCCATTTCTTCTTGATGTGTCTCTAGTTTACTCTCAAGTTTTGGTTCAATCTTTTCTATTGCTGTGGCTGCTTCCTTAGCTTCCACTAAAGTTTGTTCGTTTGGTTGCAAAATATTTTCTGGTACTGAACTTGGCTGCGAAATTTCAACAGCAGTAACAAGTTCAGACTGAACCTGCAAATCAGCAAGGAAACCAGAATCCAGCAAAGCTGGCTTGAAACTTTGAGGGACCTTCATCGAAGTAGAAACAAAAAAATCTTCATTTTCAGAAGTGTCGATAGAGGAACCCTTTTCAAAACCTGGATCAACTATAGATACAGCCCCAAGACTTATATTATTGGACCAGAATCCTAATGGGTTTGAATTCATAAAAGAAGATTGATTATTGATACCAAGTGAGGACAATGGTTTTTTACCTTCAAACATTCGCTCTACCATACCTTCAAGTCCCGAATCACTAGTCTCGTCTAAAACTATACTTTTAGAGTCTACTTCAATATTGGATTCATTTGCCATTTCTCCCTGTTTTTCCGAACTGTTTTCTACTGAACTCAATACATCTTCTCGAATCTTATTTTCCTTGGATTGCTGATATTCTAATTCCAAGTTCAGTTGTTTCACTTGTGACTCTTTGGCTTCAAAGTTCGGTTTTTGCTTCTCACCCAGAGTTTCAAAAATATCGTCAATTTTTTCTTTGCTGTCTTGTTCTTTGATTATTATCACAACGTCGGATTGATCCAGCTCTTCGATTTCTAAAATATCATGTGTCTGTGACTGCTCTTTAATCTCTTCATCCTCTACGGCAGTAATATTGTTGGTAACGTTGAAGAACGAAGAGTTGGATAGACTGGCATCACCCTCGTCTACCAAGGTCTCGTCCTTGGGAATATCAGTAAGGTTGGGAATTACCTCCTTGAACTCAAATTTCTTCACTTCAGGTTTCTTAAACTGATAATCAATATCACTAGGTATTTTACTAATATCTTTAAATTCTCGAAGCAACTCTTCGATTTCAGCACTCGTTAATTTATCCAACTCTTCTAAAATTATGTCGTCATTAGATACATTGTCTTGTACTTTTATTTCCTGAATTGATTCACTTTGATGATCCAGACAAGTTTTCTGTGTTTCCAGACTTACAGTATCATCCAATTGACTCATTGAAATATACAATTCGAAAGTGCCGGTAATTCCAGTTCAAGAATTTTACAAGCTAATAAATAGTCGATGGGGAATTTCCGGCTAAAATGATTACATGTGGGACAATACACGCCAAATATTGGGTCTCAAAAATATGCTAGACGTGTACTGATTCGCAAAATCAATAACTGTAATCCCAGAGTCACAGTTCGTGCTACAAGCCCCAATCGTAAAAGCTTTTCACAGCCATTATTCAATCCGTGTTCGTGTAAATCACGCGCACGATCGCCTGTACTAAGCGATCGAAACTAGGTACAAACAGGCCAATGAACAATTGAGCGTGCGACTAATTTCTACAGTTACACAAGGTAGTGTGGACTTAAAGACGCGGAATTTTGCAATCGTCTAATTTACAAGAATATATACATTTCTCAGAGTGCAAGATATCACGAACTAGTCGTAAAAGTCATCGTCATCGTCATCGATTTCAGCTCTTCCTCTAACTGATTTTTTCATGAATCGTAATTTTCTATCTTGTTCAATGTCTTCGTCCTGCTGATTGATAAGAAGTCTCTTATCATTGACATCAACGGCTTCCAAGTTAACCAAAACTGATTCCAAATCGTTTAGCTTGGTATCGTTACCTCCTAATTGTGTTAATGTAATGTATTGTTTCTTAACATTACTATTATGATAAATGATCAAAGTGGGGCAGTTAGATTCGGGATAATTTTCGATACATCTTTGAGCAGGAATATCGCAAAATTTAATTTCAGGGAACTTCTGTGCTAACGTCACGCATATAGCCGAAAGAAGTCTACTCTGTAAACTTGACTGCAATGATAAATGAACCAATACAAATGACTCTTTGGATGCAAGTGTCACTTCTGATTCATATTCGTTCTTGGATAATGGCAATACTGATCCAAACTTCTTCTTTTCGGTGAGTTTTCTGATCTCCTCTAACCTTTTGTTCTTGTAAAAATTGAGAAAATCTTCGTCCTCCTCGTCTTCCAAAGCATCCAATTCATCAAGATCTTTGGAGTCAAGCCTATTTTCATGTTGCCTTTGGACTGCCTGGTCGAGAGCCTCTTCCAACTGAGCAGTGGGTGAAGGCGGCCTTTCAGGTATGATTCCATGGCTTCTTAAAATATCGTTCCATTCGGTGTCCTCATTGGGATCGACCTCAACAGGAATCTTCATGTTCTCCATCTTGTTTGTACGGTTGTTCAATGTAGCCGGATCTATTGAACTGAAAAATGTGAAAAGTTGGATCCAAGAATGGTGGGTCACGTGTCTCGATTGGGTCAGGGCCATACACCTTTGTTTACCTTTTGGGCTACGAGCATACAGATAGACTACGACGATTGTGATAAATAAGTGTAATTTGTATTATGTACATGAGGGATTCTGATCCGCTAGCTAGAAATAAATCTATCGTAAATTAAAAAGACAGTCTGAATTCAACTTGTGACTTTTTTTGGCAAGTGCAACAAACCTCTGTATTATGCGGTGTGTTGATATCAATTAATTAAATTGTTTATTTGGTAGCTTTAGCCAAGTAGGTGACCAAGTCGTTTCTGTCCTTAGGCTTCTTTAAACCACCGAAAGCCATCTTGGTACCTGGAATGTACTTCTTTGGGTTTTCTAAGTAGTCAGATAAAGTTTGTTCACTCCATTCAACACCCTTCTTTTTGTTGGCATCAGTGTAAGAGTAACCTTCAGCTAAACCCGATTTCCTACCAACAATACCATGCAAGTTTGGACCAACCTTGTGTGGACCACCTTCTTCAACAGTGTGACATTGTAAACATCTGGTCTTGAAGAGAGTAGCACCCTTCTTTTCGGAACCTTTTTCAAATGGAGCTGGCATATTTAATGGAATTGTATTCTAGTTGACTCTGAAAAATTCCTGTCAGAATCGAGAGTGCTTGCTCCCTTCTTTTTATATGAGATACAGAAAAAAAAATTTATCCAATGGTGCAAGTAATTGTAAATTTCTCAACGCTCATTGGCGGCATTGTAACCTGTAAATTTCTAGAGCGAGTGACTCAAGAGCTATAGTAATGAAACTAGATATTTGACGGCAGGGCCACGGGAGACGTATAAAAATAGAACAAATCAATATTTACTAAAGTTGTATCTACACAGGGATATGTCTAAGCATGATGAAGAATGTGTGAATTTCCGGGCATCCGGAGTGACATCCTACTGTCTATTTTATCACATAGTGGTGTATTGGTCAGGTGGTCCCGAAATCTTCCGCGCCTTCAACCTGTAAAACCGGCCGAACCTAAGTCACCTTTTTTGCACCCGTGGAATCATCCCAGCTTTGTGCTGTTGCCATTCCGATATGTCCGCAATTGTATATACATAAACAGCTCGGCAAACCGGGAGCACGCTCCTCTACTAGCCTTGCGGTATGCGGTTGCGCACCAGTACGGCTTAAGGCTATAGGGCTTTGAATTTGGGGCTTGTCCTCGGGTTTGGTAGCGAACTCCGCGAATTCTTTATTGCTATTTCTCGAGCCTTTTGTCTCGCGTGGGACTTCTGGTTTGGCTTCTAGATCGACTCCGCGATCTGCTTCTGGAGTAGCTGCCACTTCTTGAGCGACTGCCTGATCTGCTTCTCGAGTAACTGCCTGATCTGCTTCTGGAGTAACTGCCTGATCTACTTCTAGAATAACTTCTAGAATAACTCGAACTTCTCGACCTTTCTCGCGACCGACTTCTTCCTCTGTCTTCGGGCAACTCGTTCAATACTCTTCTCATTTCCTCGGTAAGCACACCAAGTCCGATAGCTGTGAAAAAATTAATGGAGAACCGAATATTTTCAGCATCTTTGGCAGTGACATCCACCACTGGAAACACCCCGTTTATGCTCTTTTTAACGTAACTATCGTTGATCACACGTTCAGTCACCTCTTTGATACCCAATTCCTCTACCATTTCCTGGAAAATGAATTTGAGCAAAATTCGTCCTGCCGAACTAGTATCTTTCTCTGTTATTCTGATTTCGTCCCAACACTGATCTATAGCTAATTTATCGGATGCAAATAAATGGCCGAAGAACTTCCCTACATTTCTTAACGAATTAATCTCGAGCAGATCTACTAAACTGTAGTACTTTTTGAACAATGTAATGAACACTTGGTGCCAGGTTTTGTTCGTAGAACAGAGCTTTTCTCCTATGACCCCAAAATATTTCGAGTACGTCTTCTCTTGGGAACAGCATTTAATGACCATATCGGACAAAATATCGTTCTTGTCACCTTTTTCAGCAAAAGTCATCTTCAAGAGCTTGTGAACCGCTTCATCTGACGACATGGATGACATGATTTTCAAGTATACGGTCTTTTGATACTGTAAAAGATCGGTTTCGGTTAAGTCCACCACGGGCTCTGCACTTATGGTCTCTGCCACAACTTGGGCCGTGCTGGTCTCTTCGTTGTCCAAGATTTCGTCTCTGAGCTTAGCATACTCTGTTTCGTTTTCTTGGTACTGGGGATCGAAAACGAACAAGTTCAACTCGTCACGAGCCAGCTGCTTCTCGTGAAGTTCGAGTATATGGGTCTCTTGGTCGTCTTCTTCGACCAAGTCCAATGCTTTGGGTAATGCAGGGTAGTCTTTGAAGTGGTTACGGTAAACTTTGAGTACAACATCGATCTTTAGTTGTGTCCGTGGATGGATATCAGTGTCATTGCGAAGCATTTCCCGCAACTTGGAAAAGATGGTATTCAGAGCCACTCCCGAATTTTTGGTCAAAAACTGGCCTGTTACCTTCATTATTTCACAAGTGATAGCAATTGTGTCATTATTAGGAGAGGACATCAATAACTGAACCATTTGTAGCACCAAAATTTCGCTTATCACTCTCTGATTAGTCAAGTACCCCAAGAATATCCCCGAGGAGATACACATTTTGCGGTTGTTGTCCAAGTATGCTTTCCGAAACTGTAATATAAGCCTCAGACACACCAATTCTCCTACTCCAGGTATGTATGAATTGATTACCGCAGTCAAGGCTGCAAAGAGCTCGGCATACCGAGTGTCGTACCCCTGCCATTTCATCATGGATCGCACCAACAAGCCTTTTCCCCTTTCCAAATTCAACTTGAAAAGCTCCTTTGTCACCTCCTGGATGTTCTGGGTGTCAAGACGGTTGATCTGGTACGAAATCCTCGACCTAAGTAGCTCCCACTGCACCTTTTGAAATGTTTGGCTCATCAGCTGTGTCGAGAGCTGCGACGCTAGGGCTTCAATTCTGGATATGTAGGATAATGAAACTTCATCGTTAAGAGGCCGTGTTCTTAGAATAGCTTCGAACTGTTGATATATTTGCGCAGGGTCCGACAATGACATCGCTAGTGTCTGGTGTAATGACGTCTGGTGAATTTGAATATTTGCGATGGCTGAAAAATGCGATGCCTCAAAAGATCAAATATAGCTTCCACTTCAAACAGCAGTAGTATGCTTTCGATATTGAAAGTAAGAGCCGTGCTGTCCACGCGGGATGGTATCAAGATCGGGGTCCGATTTTCGTCTCGAAATTCGGGCTCCCTGGTGTCCAAACACCCTCGTCGTTCAGACCAGTCGGTACCTCATCGGTCCCAAGTTCAAACCAAGCTTGACTACTTCCTCCAGACGGGCCAGATCATAAGAAAGACACCCAGACAACTAGACAGAAAGCAGAATCTGAAACCGGTTTCCAAGTTCCAAGAAGGCTACTCATTGCAGAAAGCACTCTTGGTGCTCCGGGCCAGATATGATTCCAGTGTGTTCCAGGACTCAGAGGGAAACGCTTTGGCAATATCGTCACTCAGCGCCAATGATCTCAAGGTTTCATCTCCGAAATCACTTGATATCTTCAAGAACTTGGAACAAATTAGAAAAACGACAAAGAAAAATGTAGACAAGAGACTAATGTTGTCTCTCTTGGGGACCAACGAGGTGCAGCTCAAGGATCCGTACTTGGTGTCTTCGGACGTGCTAAAGTTACTAGAAAGAGACAACGATTGCACTAGAGCCTTGACTCTTATCCGCTATGCTACATCCAACACTCCGCTCTCGGGAATAGTTGGAATGAATATTATTCTCCAGTGGACTCTTGAACGAGGCGATATCAAGCAAGCTCTCAAGTGCTTGAACGACCGTAAAAAGTGGAACATTCCTATGAATTCATACACTTACATTATTCTATTTAATGGACTTTGTATTTCTCACGAGTGGGGCAAGGTCTCTGACGAACTTTGTCAGCAAATCATTGATATCTTTGAAACCTACAGACAATTACCAAAGCCAGATAAAAGTAAAGGAGAAGACTTGGGCAGGTGTGGCATTGAACACTTCAATGCACTTCTTAGTTTCGTCGTCAAAAACTATCTGAATGAACAAGAGTTTGCCTGGTCGGTGTTTGACAAACTTATCGTCCCCGAGAAATCAGATTCCACTATAAAATTGCCTACTTTGGTACCGAACAGTCAGACATTTACCATTTTTCTCAATGGTATCAAGAGGTTCCATATGAGTAGAGCCCAGGCCGTAACTGAAAACAAGAAACTTCACCAGAAAGATAAGTTGGCCCATTTGCTTGAAAACCAGGCCCAGCTCGTAGACACCGCCAGTATGATATTACAAAAGGTCTTGAAATCATCAACTCCACCCGAACCTCCTACCAAAGAGCAGGTGCAAAACGACCCTGAAATATTGGTTCAGTACAGAGCCAAAATGAACAGAATCTTGTTGAGCATAGATCATAACTTTGTTTCAGTATTTCTCTCGTGTTATATCAATAATTTCAGTGGAACCGGTCCCGATATAAACTCGGGAAGTCACTACAGCTACATTCATCAGGGATTGGAATATCTCAAGATATGGAGTCCCGAAATGCAAAAATTGATGGAAACAATTGGCAAGAACGGAACACAACCTAGCAAGCACGTCAAGTACATTACTGATACAAGAATTAAGTCGTTACAGGAAAATGAAACTGGAAAGAAAATCCTCAAGACTCTCGAAATGCCTGAGTTGGATAGTTCCAAGATCAACCCCATGGTGGTATTTCCTCCTTCTCCATTTTCCAATAATAAAACCCGAGCTATCTTCAGTAACAAGCTCAAACCATTGGTAGATTTGACTAGACTCACGTATGATGAAGTCCAGATGATTTTGCAAGACAAGTCGTTTCGTGATTCTCGAGGTAAATATGGTAAGAAAATGCCTTCGGATATATATATAACAAAAGATACCAAAAAGGACGAATTGAATAAGTTTTTAGTTATGAACTTTCTAGATGGATTGGTTAGCTTGGGTCGGTCAAAAGAGTTTCTTGCCAGTATGTGGCACGTTCTTGACAAGTGGGGAGGGCTCCATATTCAAGACAAAGAGTTTGAAAGAATCTCTCAAGGTAACTTTAAAATCTTTGACACCGAACGAATTCCCGAATACTTGAATCCTACCAAGGTAGAAAGTTCCGGCAGAAGAATCCACAACGACAGTGTTGTCGATATTCTTCTAATTGAAAATTTCATCTACAAGCTCAACGAGAAGTTTAAACAGAAGGGTATCAGTGCCAACGAAGCTATAGTTGATGTCTTCACCGCATTGGTCAGTCCGCACATAAACTTGGCTCAAACCCTAAGACCAAGAATTAGGACCGTCGATGTGATCTTCTCGAGCTTGATGACAGATTTACACTACTACAATGATTATACATATAATCAACTTGCGTTGGGAACCACATCAGTAAATTCAAAATCAAAATCGAAGCCAATTCCCCACAAGTCCATTTCCCGTAGCCAATTGGCGCAGTTTTTGCCTACATTATCGCGATTTATGGATTCCCTCTTGGTGTTCGAGTCTCAGAACAGCAGCCAGCAAAGCTACTTGTTGCCCAATATCTACTTGGACTCGTACAACCGTATTGTCGAAAGAATTTTAGCCACTACCTGGATCGACACCACAGCACAAGAAAAGGTTTCGTTCCACAAATATATCATCAGGTCTGGAATCTTGATGTACCGACCCAAATCTTTTGAAGATCCTCGCGAAAAGGTTACCAATGTTTCTATCCTTCGATCTCTCCAGGTGGTCTACGAGTGGTTCAAAGACAACAAGGGCTTGTCTAAAGAAGATGTTCGTCTTGGTAATTATATCAAGTCCCTCTTCCAGTTGAACAAGACTGATGTAGATGCTGACAAAAAGTTACAGTCCACCCTCAAATCCATCTACAGGTACAGTGACCCAAAGTTGCATCCACTTCCGTCTTCAAATCCCTCTATTCATCCTCCTCCTCCTCCCCCTCCTCCTTCTTCTTCTTCAACATCCTAGCTACTGTATATAACCTGTAAATAGCAGTGCGAGCGTCTCGAGTTCCGCGCAAATATCAACTACTATTCTTTAACTGCCTGGTATTAACTTTAAGTCGATGGTTTTTCCCGTGATAGTAGTCGCAGATACTGAATCCTATGATTACACACCTTTGATTGCGTATGTCATCAAAAACAAGAGCGCGGGCTTGAGTAGATTGGATGTTTTGATTCAATTACCCATTAAGGATGTCGCCACCCTTAATGATACATTATCCAAATACTATTTTTCTGCTCGTGCTGCTGCCACTGAACAAGGGTATGATTATACGTTCGATATCAACATCATTTTCAATAAAGTGATTAACAAAACAATAACCCGCAATTGGAACGTGTTATTCCAATTGCAGTCGGAAACAATTGATTTTGATGTGCCATCAACAGTCAAAGTAATAAACATAGATCGCGACTCCGTTGAAGTCACCAAGCCACTCCAAAAAGTGTCGCGCGGCTTGGCATACAAGCAATACACCACGGTTGCTTTAGGGGGCACCTTCGACCATGTACACGATGGTCACAAGGTTTTGTTATCAGTGGCCATATTCTTAGTGAAGAAGAAACTTATTATAGGAATTACTGGGCCAGAGTTGTTGGCCAAGAAGAAATTTGCCGCTGCATTACAACCTTTCCGCCAAAGACAACAAGTAGTGCTTGATTTCATCTCGACCATTCTGAATCCTGGTGATTTCACTATAGAATCATATACTATAAATGATGTTTGCGGACCTACAGGATTTGTTAGGGATATTGATGCATTAGTAGTCAGTCTGGAGTCCAGTAAAGGAGGAGAATTTGTCAATAATTATCGGTCGGAACGAAATTTCAAGGTTCTCGATATTGTTACGATCAAAGTCATTGGCGATGAAGATTCCAACGAACAAAACGGTTGGAAGGGCAAAATGAGTTCTACTGATATTAGGCAACAAGAGTTGGAGAGAAATAAATAGCTTTTAAACATAAACGTTAGGGGTCATTCATTAACCTGGAAGAAAAATATATACTTGGAATATGTAGTAAGGATTAATTAGCATAGGATTATAGGTATGTGTCTCGATTGATCAATTGATGGAAATTCCCTTGTCAAATTGATTTTGTTTCTTAGGAGTTCTATCTGGATGATCTAATGCAAATGAAATATTGCTTTGAGATTTGCCCACTTCATCAAACAATACCAAATCATTGTTTTCGTGATCAATGTATACTCCTTTATCGTGATTATCGGCAAGTGCAAATCTAATCTTGTCAAAAGCTTGGATACCCAAACCTAATTTTTTTCTTAATCTTTCCTTAGTTTCACTAAATTTCTCAGTTGGGTAGACGGGCAATATAAATGGAATCCCGTGAACATAATTACTATTCTTGTAGAAGTGGAATGCTGGAATCAAATTCAATGTTTTGCTAAATTTCTTAGCGGTCAAATAATCCTGTTGTTTAAATTCATCACCTCCAAAATCTTCCAAACTTACAGGTTCACTTTGGTCGAATCTGCTAATCATGTCATGGGACGATAATATTTCAACTTCTGCCGGGAAAATACCAGCATACAAGTCAATCCTATCATCGATTGACTCAAGCGATTTATCAAACTTAATTAAATCGTCATAAGTATTGTTTTTACCGCACCAGACAAGAATATGCTTCTGGTCAGATTTTTGAACGTTGACCTTGTGAATTAATTTGTTAATCAAATCAGAAACTGTACCTTTCTTAGGAACTAAAAGTTCAAAGATTTGATACTGTAACAAACTGGTTAACCAGTGGATCTTGATTGCCTTCAAGTTTTCGTACTCTTTAATCTGGATGTTCAAAATCTCATATTCAAATGAATAGACCTGATTAACAGGACAAGTCTTTGGAAATATCTGGGACAATTGATGATGTGATCTCAATGGATGTCTTACTCCCTGGTTGTTAACAATAAAAATACGAAGGTAACTTGGATCAACTCTCGGTTCGAGTCTCGATCCAATTTCTTCCGATAATTCTTGGTATGTTGACAAAGTTGAAATCCACAAATCAAATGACTTACTCAATTGCTTAGCTATATTGATTTCTCTTGCGGTTATTTCATCATCTGAAGGAGACGTCTTGACATCGGCAACGGAAGCAGGACCTTCGCCTTTGCTTTTCAAATCATCTGAGGCAACGAAGTCACTGTCTTCTTCGTCGATTTGTGCTTTAAAGGGTTTAACTTGTATATGCATTCTTGTTAATAAGAATCGGTAGAAATCACGTAATTCCTTGAACTTCTTATCCTTAGCTAACTCTGATACATTTGATGGTTGAACAGTTATGATGTCACCATTACTTAGCTCGTGCTTCTCAAAAGTTAATTTTGGATCAATTGTTTCAATCTTTGAATGGGATAATTCTTCAAATAATTCCAACCCCGTGCCGGATTCTAAATCTAAAAATTGAATGGTATGTGGTATAATAGAGGATATTGGTTCATTTTTGGCAACCACAATGTGAGTTAAACCATTTACTTCCTGAGAAATTGGGTCGAAATATTTGATGAATAAAATTATATGAGTTGAATGATCGTACAAGTCAGCAAATGAAAACTTTTCATGTGCATCAGTGAAACTACTGGCTTTTTCAATTTTGTCCAATACCACCTTAAAATCAAATTTTTCGATACTATTTGAATGTTTCAGAGGAATTAATTGATTAATATTCTTCATATCTTTGTTTAATTCTTCGACAAAATAAACCATTTCATCGTATTTCTTATTGAATGATTTTGAATAAGTATCAGCAATAGTTGATTCGATCAAATCTTCATCAATTGGAGCATCAACTCTATTAGTGTGATTATTTCTGTGCATCGTTGGAATCAATCTAAACGCTTTAGATACCATCTCATTTTCTCCAATCAGGTAACCCAATTTTTTTGCGACAATCTGGTTTAATGATAAATAAGGATCATCCTTTTTAACTTGAACAGTGATTGGGTCAGAGAGAGTTCCGACCAATGTTTCATCAAATAGCTTAGGAACAGTTGAATCTAAAGCCAAATCAAAACCGTGGAAGTTATTAAAAGTATTGGTGGTAATGAATTTCGCGTTGATATAATATAAAGCTTCTTGCATCGATTTTTCAGTACGTATTCTCTCGTCGATCTCGTATTGAATCTGTTGCGGAATATGTTCAGGGATGGAGGAGTTAATTATTGATTCGTCCAATGGTAAAATCTTATCCAACTCGTCTTCCTTATAATAAACCAACATATAAGCTGATGTAACTCTTCTGATTAAATTTTCTTGCTGTTCCAATCTTGATAACTTGGAAAATTCTGCTTGAGTTAACTCGTTAGCACCATAGTTTTCTTGAAAAACTTGGCCGCAGGTAGCCTTCCAAACCTTATCATCATCAAATCTCATCCAGGTTTGTTCGTTTGCTCCAGCACTTGGTTTAATCATAGCGTAATAATGACCATTGGAAATACTACCTTGATGAACCAAAACCCCATGAAGTTTATAAGTCCAGTTTTGCAATTTGGTAGATTCTGGTACTTCTTCATCCAAATAAGGCTTCAAATCGATCTTATCCGGAAATTCATAAAAGTCGTCAATTTTTACCAAATCATCAACCATAAAATCATATTCAAATCTCTTCAATTGCAAATGCAATACTGGTGGGAATGATTCGAAAACAACACCCTTCTTGGCATCTTGGTATCCATGTTCGTCACCTGCTTGATACTTGTTCTCACCTTCCAACATTTCTATTTCAATATAGTTTTTGAAAGACTCTTCTAAGTTTCTGAATCCCTTTACATTAAGCTGAATATCCCAAAAATCTTCTACCCTTGACGATTCATATGGAACGTTGACACATTTAATATAGGATTTCATTTTACCGACGAATATATCATTAAGTCTGTTTTCAATCTTTGTTCCCTTCATGGCAATTTCAAGTTTATCCATGAGAATGCGGTTAAGTTCTTGAACATCATGTTGAGTGAAAGCATCGGAAGAATCCCAACCAAAAGACTTGGTTAATTCCATTGTGCTTACAGTTTCATTTGAAGTTGTTAATAAATAAAAGATTCTTTGAAGGGCCAATGCTACCGAAGATTTGGCAGGACCATTGGTCGTAACATTAGCATCAGTTGGGATCTGATAAACCAAATCCCTGAAATTTTTAGTAGTGAAATAACTTTGTAATAATGAATTAAGGTAACATGTGGCACCTTGGTTGCTTAAGCCAACAAACCCAGTCGATACCTTGGAATCATAATTGGCAAAATTGTGCCATAATACACCAGTTGAACTATCATCAATAACTTTAACATAACCAGTTATATTTAATTTATTATTTGCCAATATCGGAGTCAGCTGGTTGGGAATTCGTGGATTGTTGGAATGTATAGTTTGCAATTGATGAACATCAATGAGGGAAGAGAATCCCCAATCGGTTTCATTTTTATTGAATCTATGACTCGAGCCGCTAGGCAAATGGGCCCCGGCATTTTCTGGGTTCCAAAGATCTAAACCAAACTGGGCACAAACGTACCAATCATCTTCTACTTCATCTGTTGGCCGAGGTTCCATGTATATGGATATGGAAGAATTGTTACCATTATTACCCTTTGGAAATAGCAAAATATTCCATTCAAAGCCTCCACAACTGAACTTTGGAGATCTGACCTTGTCTTGACTAGCAATTGAAGACCAATTCGGAATTTCCCACACGTAATGGGTCTGGTCTTTGATTGGATAATCAGGAATTGGTTTCATAAGTTTGATAGCTGTAGCTTTAAAATCATTCGCTGGAGGTGGCAAATTAGATTCAGGTGAAATCTTGGTTCCTATTCTAGAATTTGATGAAGGTACATTCAATTGATTGTGATCAAGCATAACAATATCTTCATCGTCATCTTCATCATCTTCCTCGTCGTCTTCATCGTCTTCATCTTCACCGTCTTCTACTTCTATCACCTGAGCATCATCTAATTCTTCAACTTCAACGATGTCGGCATCTTGTGAACTAGGTTCCACGTCAACTGTGTTGGGTGAGCCAATTGCCATTGTAACGCCTCTATGATATCCTGCCAAATATACAGTAATGAATCAAAATCCTTATCAGGTTCTAAGAATCCAGTATGGTATGCAATTCTGCGACTTTTCAATTGATCAGTTTACCTGGACAATTGATTCAATTGCAAGCTTAGTATACCAGTATATTTATTTGCTTACAATTTAGATCATTAAATTTAAAGAGCACACTTTTTTTCTCCAGTGAGAACAATCTTAGGGGGTGAGGGATAGGAGTAATGTAATTGTTTAGGATACGGTAATTCTGTTGCATCAGTAGTGCCAATGGAATCCTGTCCCCTAGAATTGTACTAGTAACCAATTGAGCCATGTTTGGACGTTCCAGGACTCTACTCAACCAAGGTTTCGTGAGTCCGATCTATCGGCGTATTACGTAATGAAATCAACGTTGTGGCAGAGTGCGATTTGCGATCTCGTGCTTTGGCAAATATGAGGCTAGGTGAAGTAGGGATAGTTAGATAATTTTTGGGAGGTTGAATAAAAATGTATGTGTGTGAGAGGAAGCGTGTGAGATCTGTACCTGAATCGGGGCAAGTTTTGACGTGTAGATTCATCTTATTCTTTTTGTAGGTTAAGCTCAAAAGTATGGAATTTTATGAAAGGCTGCAAAAGGCCCGACGAATATCTGCAAGAGTACCAGTGTCTATTTTTTAAGTTAGACTGTTCACGTATAGTATAAAAGTCAGAAGGGAAGATTAGAAAAATCATCGAGAAGCAAGGTTTTGTGTTTTAACGTAAGTCTCTATCGTCTCTTAATTCACCTTCAGGTAATGTCAAAACGGGCAAAATAGTCATGAAGACTGACACAACAAAGGCGTAAATACCTCCGGATAAAGAATAAACGAATCTACAAGTTGTACTACTTCCAAAAAACCGTCCAGTACAACCAGGCTCAAGTCCTTCTCTCAATATAATGGGATGAAGGTGTCTTCATCTATCCAGAAATCGATAACTTGTTAAACCCAAACTTCTCTTCATATCTAAAGTTATAGAGAGTAATTGTCTACCATTAATTATTCTTTTATGTTAAGGATTTCAGCAAGCTTAGCCGAGAGTCTAGTGAAGCATCCTAGCACACTTATTGCAACATCCTAGACTTCACCTGATTGGAGGATAAGTGCTGCCTGGAAATCAGTCCAGAGCCAATCTAGCTGCGTACGCGTAATCCTGCACAGCAGTTACAAGTATTCGTTGAACTATCACGTGGCCACGACTAGGCTGATTTGACTTCGCGTTTGTCTCGTGGATTTTCTGTCGTAGTCGCGGATAGGGGTTAGGATAAGTCGTCAAATTATGAATGAATAGGCAGTAATACACCAGAGCCCACGAGAGCCAGAGCCTTACTCTTCGTTGATATTTCTGAATGACCGACCCAGGACGGATCCTGTAATGTAGTGCGCCCGTACTTGGAACTCTCAGTTCCCGAATCAATCTTTGTTTGGTGAGTCTCCTCTGGAAGTGTTACGTAATAGATTAATATTTCGGCTACAGTGCGATTTCCGATCGTTGTCTTAGCAAATTACAAGTCGAAGTGAAGCTACAGTGTCTACAGTGTCACGATCAGTTGGAGTGCTAGGATATTGTTGCCTTTTGTTAATTAAAGATGTGTTGGCAAAATCTATAGGAAGGTAATTTTTTCATGATATGTTTGGATATTTTTTGTAAAAAAATCCCAAAAGTTTGCAATGTAGAAAATAAATACTGCAAAAGAATATCAAAACATCACATTTTCAAATATCGCAAAAGACAGAAAAAAATTGTGACTTAATGGGACAATCTTACCCTGGAAATATTTACCAAAGTCTATGGAGAACTATGAAACTAAATAATATTCATAAGTGTTTTCGATACTGCCAGAGCGGGTTTCTGATTTCAAATGTGTTGCGGGTTGCGAAACAATTAGTTGGAGCGAATCTACTTGGTATTCTGCACGTGCCACCTTGCCCTCTTTTTTTTAGAGAGAGAGAGATAGATTAGGATCGGTTAAAGTTACAGGAACTAACGAAGAAGATTATGGGTGGGGCCACATTCTTAAACATGTTCTAAGCCCATATCTTACGACAGCAAAATTTTTTTTTTGAGAGAATTATTCAAGTCGGAAAGTGAAAAGTGAAAAGTATAGTCTCTAAGCCTGCGATGGATTCAAGGTCCTTCCAATTCTAAAGGGTCTGGACTTCATGTCCGCAAGGATAATTATGGACTCGTGTCAAGTTGTTAGGTTCTCAGTTTTTGTAAATTTCTTTGCAGTATAGTACTTTATGGTTTTACGCACTAATGCAATTAATTAATCGCAGATGTGTCCAATTTACAAAATACAAGAAAATTCGGGCCGTACGATTAATGGTAAGCATCAGAGGAAGGCTCGGCAGTTATTTTCTGGGTATGTCAAGGCAAATACCGAGTAAAGTCAATTTCCACCTTGGTGGGTTTATACCAGGTATGTTTCAAATTCTTATACTCTGATACATTTCCTTTCTCCGCATTTCCCAGACCACAATTAATTTCTCGAAGGGCAACAGTTTGTAACGACGTTGGCTCGGCTAACCCTTACGTTGCAGAGACAAACCGGGTTAGGAAACAGCAGTCATGTCACGTGCCACGAATCAACCAAAACTTTTCAGTCCCCCTTCGTCGCGTCCGAAGCAGATTGCAGAGGAGCAATTAGATCTCTTGGGTGTTGAGGGGAACAAGACATATTGTTGCCATCGGATCGGCGCTTGGGAATTGTCCCAGACATCACAAGCTCCAACCTCTTACCACTCTATCGTACAAGAATTTATCATTGGATGCTAAGATTTTCTAGAAAGTAATTAATTCCTTGCTCCCAAGCTCCAAACTTTATCCAAATCCAACGATGACAATACCTGTTTAAGACATAATTAGCATGACAGTTGAAGATCTAGACCGCGTAAAATCAAAATTTTCACCCTGATTTGAAGCCGACATATCCAAAGTAGTACCGAATTCCAATAAACTTTGCGAACGTCTCAGATACTAGTGCCTGCGGCGTAACCTGTGCTACCTATTATGTGGTGCTCTTCGCCCGTGCCTCTCATTTGGAGCTCGCAATCCTCAATGTGTCCAATCGGACCCGTTTTGGCTACGGCAGGAGTCGCACAAAACCAAAAGTAAACAATCGCCAACTACGTTATTTTTTAGTGTGGCACTTTTGTGGCCCCATTTGAAGCTGTCGTCAAATTTCTTCAATTTCCCATATATATACATAAAAGTAAATTTGCTGCTAATTGAATTTAGTTTTTTCTTCTTCTGTCAACCAGGTTTTATTCTACAGTCACTCCTTCCACTCCATAGATTAAACCCGTTCGTCGCTATGTTATTCAAATCTATCGCTAGCGTAGCCTTATGTGCCTCCGCCCTCGCCGTTCCTTTACAACAACATCAACACCATCAACATCAACATCAAGAAAGAGATGTTAAGGTTGTTACCAAAACCAACGTTGTTGTTGTCACTGCTGGCCAAAACGGTGCTGCTTTGACCTTTGCTTCCAGTGTTGCCACCACCACTCCAGTCTCTGGTAACACCGAAGCTCCTCAAAACCAACCATCTGGTTTCAGTGAGCCAAGTGCTTCTCCAACCGTGGCCTCGTCCCAATCTTCGGCCACCTCAACCGCCAGTTCAGTTCCTCAACCTTCTTCCTCAGGAAGCTTCAATGGTGGTGCCAACGGTGTCACCTACACTCCTTATTCTGCCAACGGTGGATGTAAATCTTCTCAGCAAATTGCCAACGAACTTCAAGCCTTGTCAGGTTACGAAGTCATTAGACTTTACGGTGTCGACTGCAACCAAGTCGCTGCCGTCTTGGCCGGTAAGCAACCAAACCAAAAGATCTTTGCTGGTATCTTCAACGTCAACGACATCCAATCCGATGTTGACACCTTGTCTTCAGCTGTTAAGGCCGCTGATGGTGGTTGGAACAACATCCACACTGTTTCCATTGGTAACGAATTGGTTAACTCAGGTGAAGCTTCTCCATCCCAAGTTGCCCAATACGTTCAAACCGGTAGATCTGCTTTGAAGGCTGACGGTTACAACGGTCCAGTTGTTGCCGTCGACACCTTCATCGCTGTCTTGAACAACCCAGAACTTTGTGACTACTCTGACTACATGGCTGTCAACGCCCACCCATACTTTGATGGTCACGTTGCCGCTGCCAACGCCGGTGACTGGGTCTTGCAACAAATCCAAAACGTCTACACCAAGTGTGGTTCTTCCAAATCCGTTCTTATTACCGAAACTGGCTGGCCATACCAAGGTGACAGCAACGGTGATGCTGTTCCATCCAGATCAAACCAACAATCCGCCATTTCTGATATCAAGAGCAAGTGTGGGAGCGACTCATACTTGTTCTCTGGTTACGATGAACCATGGAAGGCTAATGGTCAATACAATGTTGAGAAATACTGGGGTTTCCTTCCAAACCAAAGTTACTAAGTACTTGGCTAAGGTGGATGTACCCGAGAGTTGTTAGTAGAACTTCTTAATACCCTACCATTTAAATTCAAATCTTGTTTTATTATACTTATTTAGTAACCTGTAGTCAGGCAAACATTTGAACCTGTGAAATTACAACAATGTACTGACTCTTGACAACAATGTCAACACCAACCGCAAATTAAGATTTAAGCACATCGAACGAATTAAACGCGACTTGGCCGAGTTTTTTCCCTGCCCGTCTAAAATATAAACAAACAACAGGACTTGAAGGAGTAAAGATAGGGTTGGGCGGGGGCTCCTATTCTTTTGCGTTGTTGCACAAGTGAGGTGACTAGTAAATAATTAGAGACAACAAGCGATGACAAGCAATTTTGGGGGTTATGAAATCTGTAGATGATTCATTGCACCAATGAGGCAAAATTGGGGATACCAACAAGTGATGGAGACAAAATAAATGTTGTCTGGTAAGAAAATAACTATTACAATTGAAGAAATTGCACTTTGCAAATAGAAAATTGAAAATAACAACAATCACCAAGATAAAGCACATTGGCTAATTGTAGATCCCGCGCAATTATGCCTATTAAGAACATCGATGGACTAATAATCCATATTAATTGACTCATACATATTGAATTATACAATTTCTACCCCCTAGATCTTTTCCAAGAACTCTTTCCGCACAATAAGCTGCTTTCTGCTGTGGTCATTCAAGAGTTCTTCTTCTCTTTCCGTGCCAAGTAATTGGTCCTGGTGTCTATTCCACACCCCCGAGAACTCGATGGGTTCAAGTAGCTCCGAGGTGTCGTTGGCAGACACCGCATCGACTAATTTCTCTACAAACGAGCCTAGAAACGAACTCATCACCGCAACATCTGCACTAGTAGACATTACCGCGTGCGACACAAACTTCTCTTTAAATCCCAATTGCTTGAACTCCTCAAACAAGTCAAGTATACTTTCAGACCCCTTGACTATGCGTGTCATGTCGTTGATCAATGTTCTAGGATCTCTAAAGTGGGAATATGCGCTATTGTCGAAGAGGTCTCCAAGTCGGAACGACTCGTCGAGGTACATGATGGAAATCTGCGACTCTTCCTGCGTCTCCTTGACAGGCTCCTCTTCCGGGTGCGGCTGCAGTTGGAGCTGCGAACCCACAGGAGTACGGTACTGGGATTGAGTATCAACTTGTGAGATGCCATAATCTGGTTCTTGGTTAATTTCTTCGCTCTTGAGTCTCTTCCTGGGTTGGGATTCATCGATGTTCACTGTTGGGGAACCTCCTCGTTCTAGTTGGGCCAACACGTTTCGAGATATTTGGTCTGCCAACACAGTCTGTTCGTCTTCGTGCGCCGTAGAGTAGCCTTCGTCAAGATCGGCATTGGGAGCTTCTCTCTTTAAGTCTTCCAGGCCCAGATCATCGCCCAGATCATCGCCCAGCTCATCCAGATCATTAACGAGGGACGCCAATTTGGGAGTAATGGGCTTGTTATTACGATCGGAATTATTGACCAAAGCTTCATCAATATTGGAACTCTTGGACTCACCAATTTCTTCGTCAAGGGGAGAGTCTCCATACGCAATCTCAATGTGGTTTTGATAGTTGTCTCTACGGTAGTTGTCTCCCACGGAGCTTCTAAGTTGGTTGGTGGCCTCAATCAATGCATTCGTTTCACTTCCCTTGGCCAATTTGTTCTTGTACAATGATAACGGCAACGGAACTGTACCATTCTTAACGGAATTTTCATAGTATTTAGAATACTCCTGGATACCCTTGAAGGCGTACTTACGATAGTGATCTCTCCACGAATGAAGACTGTGTTTGGGACACTTTCGGTTCATAAAACTGAAGAATGAGTAGGGTAATTTCTGGTCCCAATGATTATCATTCTCTAAGCTGGGCAATGCCTTTTTGGCCTCAACACACATGGTATAATCTTCGTATGCAACATACTTGTTCTTCAAGGTATCGGGTAAATTCTCCACCCCTCGTCTGATCTTTTTACCTTCATGATTCTTGAGAATCTTGCCGTTTTCATCGACATCATACACGTAGATCAAGTCTTTTTCCAAGTGTTTACGGTATCTACTACGAATAGAGTTACCAGTGTGACCTCGAAGTTCTTCTTCGGTGGCCAACTCGTCAAAAAACCGGTGACTGTTTCTTAATCTTGGATTATATCTAATTTTCTTCAAGATGAAAGCATCCTTTTCAGGAGTAAACTTACTATGGCCACGACTTGATTTGGACCGGGGGGCACCAGTCACAGCACTATTAGTTTCTCCTGTCAAATACAGAGCTCCGGGAACCACAAGACCTTCAAATTCAAAAGCCTCGATGTCGAGCAAGTGGCCCGATTCAATACACTGGTCGATATATTGAAGTAATACACCACTTTTACCTTGAAGAGGATATTGGGACAAGAAAACAATCTCGCTTCGGGTCTTGTTGGGTGCTTCTGAAGGCTCGGTGTCTGTGATAATGCCACCATTTTCGTGTATCAACTGCTTGTAGCGGAACCGATAATTCTCCTTGGGAGGAATGTAAAACAACATCGATCTTCCTTCGGGAGTGGTGAAGAGAGGTCGGGCTGAAACAGTGTTGGAAACTGCTATCACAGCGGCTTCAACTGCACCATCAATTTCTCTTCCTTGTTCATTATTTACCGTCATAACATTCGAATCCACCTGCGTCGGTTGGTAGGGAACATTGTGGAAACTCATGGAAACAGGTCGATTTTGGATTAATCAATCTTCTCACGCTGTGTAGCTGGCCAAACAAAGGCTAAACTCGGTTATACGACTGGGGTCTGCTCAAGATAGTTGCACCCAAGATGCTTGGATGTTGTGGTTCGGTTGTTTGTTGACAGAGTCCTCACGTGACTAGATATATGGAAAGCACCGCTACGAAGGCTCTACAGGATGCTGACACGGGTAGTCAGACGTGACGGCATATTAATACGTGTAATGAACCTAATTAAAATAAATATCACCGAACAAACCAACCACTCCAAGTAAGAAACCGACAAAGGCCACAGAGGAGCCTACCAAGTACGAAGACTTGAGCAATGACAAGTCGTTGACAAATTCCTTCTTGGCCAACGCACTTTCCACCTCAGCTTCAATTGATGCCGAAGGATCCGCAATCACTGCAGCAACTGCGGCGGTGGCTGGTTCGGTGGCATGGATTTGAGGCGAGTTGGCAAAAGACGAAACAGGTGTTGATACGGTGGAGGACGACTCTTCATCAGAAACGTGGATGTACGATTTGCCCAACGAGTCGTCATCGCGAGATTCATCTACAGAGGGAACATTTTTGAGGTCTTGTTCCGCCTTTTCGACAGCCTGTTGGAGCTGGGGTTTGACCAGTTCCTTCAAGCGGTTTTCTTCCAAAGTCAACAATCTTTGCTCGTACGAATAGGCCTGGTAGTACAAGCTGGCAATGGCAATTGGGGCCCCAAGAGCACTGTAGATAAGGTAGGGGTGTTTGCCACCAGGAGGAGCGGCCGAGTAGCCAAGGGCAAGCAAACCCGTGGATAAAGAGCCAAAAAGGAAACCAAGGGCTCTGGAACCAAGAATCAAGGTCTTTACTTGTTCAAAATACGGTTGGATCGAAGACGTGGCCACGTAGTTGCGGCTCAAGTCGTCGATCAAGCTGGGGATGGCTTGGAGTGCCAGGTACGACAACGAACCGGCATATATTCCGAGCGAAGTCACACCAATAACTTTGATTGAAGTAATGCAAGCTCCCATAGTGTAGTCTTGAAGAGAGAAGTCTAGTGATGGAGCTGTGTGGTGTTTGCCTTCGTGACTCTGTTTTACCGTACGAGCCCTCGTGACTTCACCCTGGATTATGTAAGCACATAAGCCCCTAGACAGCAGGTTTCTATAGAGTGCTAGAAAGGAGGAGGGGATTATGAAGTGAGGGACGATAGTGGCAGGTAGTGGCAAGTAGTGGCAAGTGGTGGCAAGTGCTGGGTTGTGGGTCCTTATCGAAAGTCCCTGGCGTGAACGTACTGTAATTGTACGAGTTATGGCGAACTCTTGAGCGGTTTGGCTAGGGCTTGGGCTTCTAGCCAATAATGCGACTGGAGCAAGTCCGATTGCAGCGATAGCAACCCCTAAGCCGCCGTAGCATGTGCCAATCTACGACTGGATCCTAAAAACGTCTATTTCTATTAATGTCATAAGTCATGTTTGCCTGAATATCTGAAGTCTGTTTTTGTTTGGTGGGATTAGTATTTTTAGTAATTAACAAATTATGGTCGTTGTTAATTTTTCAGTAAATGCTTGTTGTCTCATTTGTTGATCTTTGGGTGTTTGAATGCTTTAATGATTTTTTTTTTGCTTGTTTCTTGTTACGAATTATTACTTTAACCATTTTGGTAGCTTTTCGGGATCGATTTCCACCGAATTGATATCAAAACTCTCTATCAATAACTCTACCAAAATACGTCCTCCTCGCGCACCTGTAAATCTACGATATTCTTCTGATACACTGGCTAAATTCCACCCCTGTAATCTTCGAAGACACCCAACGACTGTCCCAGTACGATGACGTCCCATACCACAACATACTAGTAGTGGATAATTTTCTCTATTGACAATCAACTCTAATGCCTTTTTAATAGTAGCTTCATTCAACGAATCCCACGGATTGATCTGTCCATGTCCGAAGTTTTCATCTATGAGTCCTACAAACTCAATATTAATGTTGGAATCGTTGCAAAACTCCAAAAAGTCATCCTGAGGTTCTTCGCTGGCAAGCCATAAAATCGCTTTTAAATTTAAATCTTGAAGAAAAGATTGATTGATGATTGATGGTTGGCCCGATCTATATAATTGTCTTTCAACTGGACAAAAATTTAACGGTGGAATGATTCGGAGGGTTGGTGGTCGGGTTATCTTTCTTGGTGCTGATAGTATAGGCGGCTCCACCGATGAATCTATGCCTTTTTCGATACTAGCTTCTTTTAAACCAACCTTCCTTTCGTGATTTGCTGCCGATACTTCCATATTCGTTGTATCCTTCAACCTGGACCCCTTGCCATCCTCGTGTAGTCGTCGTGGTGAAAAACGGCGGGGCTATGAGCCGAGAGCACAAGGCTCCGCGCACGTGATGCACTGAAAAATGTTACGTGGAGCTTTCCATGAAACGTATACTGTCAATTCAAGTCGGTTGGCATTGGCAGAGCAGGAACAGTTGCTACATTAATTCATTAGAAGATATTTATTCACAGGACACAATGTCTAGCAAGAAAGAAAAAGTGATCAAAAAGGCACAAGTCCAGGTCACTGGAACCACTGCTGCAAAGGCTTCCAAGGCCAACAAAGTAACCAACTCGGTTGGTGAATTGTTTGGTGCAATTTCAACTACTTACGACGAATATATCAAGACTCTTACGCCAAGATTGAAATTGATAGATTTGTTTTTGGTGTTTTTAGTAGCATTGGGTATATTACAATTTGTTTATGTAATTTTAATCGGTAACTTCCCCTTCAATGCGTTCTTAGGAGGTTTTATCAGTTGTGTGGGACAATTTGTTTTGCTTGTCAGCTTAAGATTACAGGTAAAGTTACCTCAGCAATCAGTGTCCGAATCAAGTGCTGAACCTAAAGTTTTAGAGGAATCTGAATTGGATGAACAAGTGTTGGACAAGGAAGCGGTTTCAGTTTCCAACAAAGATTCGAATAGCTCAATTTTTGACGAAATCAGTCCTGAAAGGGCATTTGGAGATTTTATCTTTGCTAGTTTGATCTTACATTTTGTTGTATATCATTTTATTAATTAAATAAATAGATGGGTGAATTCTTGTGAATATTACTGTAGTATTGTAGTTAGTGTGCAACACTATACATTAAATAATACTAAACAATTAATAACTGGAGAAGGAAGAAAGGAATCTGACAAACCGGCCACTCAAATAGAGACGGGTTCGAAATAATAGGAATAAGATTGAATAATTGTCAGTACGGCTACTTTTGGTTTGGATATTTTCACTCGATAGGACGGAGTCTTTTTTGTATTCATTGCAGGGATTGGTTGTGAACAGTTTTTTTCTTCTGTATGGTGATGGGAGTAGAACGTGAAAATGGAAATAACATGCAATGACTATAACTTAGTTATTATAGCAAGGAAGAATTAAACAATCACACAGCATCCGGACTTTTCTTTGGATCCACTAGCATCATTTGATGATTGCTGTTGTTTTCTTTGTGGAGGATTTGATGTAGGTTGAGAATTCTTTTCAGTGCCATTTTGTGAATTAGAGGGAGGGTTTTGAGCTGCAGAGATAGGTACAGCACTATTGGCTTGGTTGGTTGGAGAAGCATCGCCAGAGTTAGGGACAGCTGCGGCTCCGCTGGATGCAGCGTTCTGAGAAGCATCTTTATCATCAGATTCGGCGGAAATAGAGTCCTGGTCTCTAATGGATCTTACCAAATTATAAAAGGCTTCTTCAACATTAATTCTTTGTTTGGCAGAAGTTTCCAAAAATTGACAATTGAACGATTTAGCCAAGCTGAAACCTTCTTCGTAACTTACCTGTCTTTCAACTTCCAAATCACATTTATTTCCAACCACCAATACTGGCACACTATCGGAATCCTTGACTCTTAAAATCTGTTCATAAAACGACTGCAATTCTTCAAGAGAGTTTTTGGAGTTAATTGAATAAACAAGCAAGAAACCCTCACCGGTTCTCATATACTGTTCTCTCATAGCACTATACTCTTCTTGACCAGCAGTGTCAAGAACATCCAACAACACTTGTTCTTTGTCAATGGTACATTGTTTACGGTAGGAATCTTCGATAGTAGGGTCGTATTCATCAACGAAATGACTTTGGATAAGCTGGATGGTCAATGCCGATTTACCGACACCACCACCACCGACGACGACTAATTTATATTCCTTCATGGTTTAAGAATAGCTAACGAGTGACAATAGGAATGCTTTTGAATATACAGACTCAATTCTCCAATTAATTAAATTAATTGAACCAAATATAATTGAAACTCAAACAGAACTATGATTCGAATTAGTTTTCAAACTATTAAATAAACAAGCAATCAATTGGTCTTAAAAATAAGAAAAAAAAAACTCTGTTGATTATTTTTTTTTGGCGTGGGGAGGCCCGAAAGGAGGAGGGGGACTGGAATGGGGCTGGTGCGAGGAGAAAATAGTTGATTAGCCAGTAAAGTAGTCAACTAAATAAAGGGCAAAGATGTGGACCAACTCGTGAAACTGAACAATAAGATGATATAAGATGAGATACAATTGGCGAGCAAAAGTTTAAGTTGTTTGTCTAAATATAAATGGGCACTTGAACTCTATATTTATATGGGACTTATCACTAGATTCTTTTAGGTTGTCATTAGATGAAGGAATAAAAAAACAAGAAATTTGTGAGGAATTTTTTCTTTGCTTAGTGCCGAGAGTAGCTAGCGAGGGTGTAATGGAGCGAGCGAGAATTATAAGGGTTTAGGCAGCGCAGGTCTAGTTAAGCATGGAAAAGTGGGATGGCGAGTCATGCATTTGAAGGGTGGGGAATCAACATATACTAATTATAGGTTTCCTGAACCAAAACACACACGCATCCCATGTAGTGGAATCTGGATGCACAAGATTATGTGACCTAAGTCGGCAGTGTAATCTCTCACCGTAAATTATGTCAGGAATTCTCGTTCGGTGTGGTATACCCTTAACGATAAATTAGTGAGCAAAAAAAAAAAAAATCGCATGGACCAGATGACCAGTGCAGATGGGGCGAGTATGAAATGATCATTCACTTATCTCTGATAAATGTGTGTAGTTCGAAACTTGGAACAGTAGTTAAATTACCAATTGTTAAAAGTTAGACCGTGTTCCGTTTTCCTTAATGGTTAAACGATGGTAAGCTAATAGTAGATAACCTGCATAGTAGTAGGTGGCGGGGGTGCCTATTGTTCGATTGGAGATATTAGGTCAAACCCTGTGATGGTTATTTCCGGCAACCATTTTAAAGCTTACTATTCTATTGCACGGACTGGCGCTTGCATTAGACTATACCTAAGTTGTCTCAGATACTACAGTGCAGTCAATAGTGATTATGGTTACTGGTGTCTATTCTTTGTATTACTTCGACGCGCCCTGGCGCCATCAAATTGGACTTATTTTTTAAATTACTTCCTTTCAATCTCATCCTTGCAGGTCAGACGGCAAGTAAGCGCTTTTTTGCCGCTATTTACACACTTCCGCCCCTCACGGCTAATCGAAATCTGCCAATAAACTATAAACTATTCGCTATTAACCTTCATTTTTGTTGCAGCACGCTATATCAGTACTACCCGTAAGTTGCATGTCCACCTTTTCAATTATCAGGTTGGATTCTAGAGTTTCATCGCTTGGTATCCACTGGATCCTCCTTGCAAAATGTGGTCCGGTTTTCGTATATGTACCTCTATACTACCTAAAACATCCGCTATAATATCCGCGTCAAATAGCTAGAGCTAGTATTGTTCTTAGAGGGACCCGGCTACCAACCACTGAAATTCCTATGCATTTTCCCTTCATGCTTACCATGCCTTTGATTGATTTCATCGGACTATTCCGATGCCAATCATGTGACATTCTTATTCAATAAATCATTGGATTGTTATTTAGCACCCTTTGCATCATCTTCATTTCCTATTCTTATAATTGCATTATAAGAACCTATTGTTGACTTCAGATTCTCGGCGATCCTTCCGAAGCCGCAAACTCCCACTTACACGCCGGTTTTCCAAACTTGAAAAAATATAATGCCGGTAACGGGACTCTGAGAATTTTTAACAGGTCTACCTGAATTGTCCTCGACATTTCTAAATTCATTTAGTTGTAACGAGATTGCTTGATCAAAAAGGGGGCCCTATCTTAAAATGTAAGCCGTGCCAACCAATGAAACGGCATCCTACAAAATTGATTTATAATGCAAGAATCATCGCGAATTTTTTTTCCCTTTCTTTACTTACGTACAAACTAACATAACGGTGATTGACGAGAGTTTGACAGGGTGAGTTCTTAGTAATATACAAATATTTTACTAGATATTAAATAAATAAAACTATAACTATATATTTTCCAAGGATGCAACTATGGCTATCTCTTGGTATTCTCGGCAAATTGGCAAATTGCTTGGCCCAACAAGTTCTTGGACCTGGCCCAAGTGCAGTTGCCACTACCTTTTTGATTGAACAAAGACTAATTTGGGATGATTGGATGGAAAGTTATGAACCACAGGTAATGGCGGAATGGGATGTGATACTTGCCGAATTAGGTAGCACTGCAATCTCTGGTACCAACCGTATTTTCTCACCCCTGCATGCATACCAATCGAGGTTGAATTTGGGTGCAAATTTTAGGTTGGACCTACCTTCTGAGAATCCCACCTATACCCTTCGAGTAAACCGCAATACGCCAGAGAATTTAGGCTTGGACACTGTCAACCAATATACTGGATACTTGGATATCGACCAGGATAAGCATCTATTTTATTGGTTCTTTGAATCACGTAATGATCCTCAAAATGATCCAGTAATTCTTTGGTTAAACGGTGGACCAGGATGCTCCTCTACTACCGGGCTTCTATTTGAGCTTGGTCCTTCGTTCATCAATAGTTCGTTGATTCCTAATTTCAATCCTTACTCATGGAATTCCAATGCTTCCGTCATATTTCTCGATCAGCCTATCAACGTCGGCCTTTCGTACAGCGAATCCAAGTCCATTAATAGTACCTCTGCTGCAGCTACTGATTTCGTAGCATTTGTGGACTTATTTTTCCAAGAGTTTTCGTATCTTCAAGGCAATGATTTCCATATTGCTGGTGAATCTTATGCTGGTCATTATATTCCAAAATTTGGAGCTGAAATTCTCGAGCAAAATCCACAGTCATTTAATTTGACTTCAGTGATTATAGGAAACGGGATAACCGATCCTAAGATACAATATGAATCCCTAATTCCCATGGCTTGCGGAAAGGGTGGTTACCCACAGATTATCTCTGATGAAGACTGCAAAGCACTTGAAGAAGAACATTTTCCCAAATGTGCCCATCTATTGGATTTATGCTACAAATCGCAGCATCCACTTACCTGCGTACCTGCCTATCATAATTGTGAAACCAATATGTTTGCTCCATTTCTGCAAACATTAAAAAACCCTTTCGACATAAGGGTGGATTGTGATAACAAGACTACAGGCCAATGCTACAAAGAATTGGATTCGGTGGATACATATTTAAACATTAAAGCAGTGAGAGATAATATTGGAGTATCTGAAAAAACTGGACCCTTTGTGGGATGTTCCTCTCGGGTATCCAAAGACTTCACCCTGTATGGTGACAAAGCCATACCTCACCAGCAGTATGTTGCAACACTACTTGATAATGATATCCCAGTATTGATCTATGCTGGTGACAAGGATTACCGTTGCAACTGGCTTGGAAACTACAATTGGACTGACCAATTGGAATACTCCCATAGCCAACAGTTTTCGAGTGCGCCTTTATTGCCCTGGTACTTCGACAACAAGGTTGCTGGTCAAGTACGCAACCACGACAAATTTACGTACTTGAGAATTTATGATGCTGGTCATATGGTTCCTCACGACAAACCGCAAGAGGCCCTTTCCATGGTAAATGCTTGGATCGAAGGTGATTATTCTCTAGGTAGATCTTTTTCTTTATCTAAATAAAAAATAAATTCGCAAGAAAGGTTAACTTTGATCCCTTTTATTGAAATAAGCTTGAAGAACCAATAATAGTTCGGTCCGTAGTAACAAGGCCAGCCTTGTAGTCACTCCTCATACTTTTCTGAACTTCTTCATCTTGATTAAACAGTCATCACAGTACCATTTCCCTTTGGGAGGATTCTTGAAGCCAATACACGGTAAATGGAACCATTCTCTCTTACAGTCGTCACCATCACAACCCACCATTTCTCCAAAAGATACTTGGTTACAGTAACAGTACGTAGGCTCGTTAGTTCCACCTGACTTGGCAGGCTGGCTGGCTTGAAACTTGTTGTCGTTGCCTTGTCTAGTTTCGTGGTCAGAGGTGTTGTTGAATCCAGACTGTTTCCCAACCTCGTCTTCTTTCTTCGGCTTACTCTTCTTCTTTTGTACGTTCGCAGCAGCTACCCCGATTCCAGTAATGGCTGTGGCCCCGATAGATGTTCCAGGAGCCGCAACTCTCTGGATTTCCTCGTGGACTGCTTCCTTTCTGGGTCTCTTTTTGGATCCACTATTGCCGAATCCACTTCCATTGCTGTTGATACCAGTACCATTGCCGGCTCCCGCGCTGGTAGGACCGTAGCTGGCCGATTTGATGGTTTCGAGCGGAGTGACCTCACGGGTCCGTTTCTTCTTGCTACCCGGCCCGTCTTCAGGAATATCTTCCTTATTGGCCTTTTTGGCAGCCAATGCTTCTCTTCTACTTTCACTTCTCTGTGACTGCGCTGAACGATCACCGCTGGATGTGGACGTGGCTGTGGAAGAGTCCATAATCATGGCAGGATGGTTCAAAGGTCCAATACGGATAGATTCGGGGATTTCGTTGTTGTTAATAATAAGCTTGTAGTCGTTATTAATTCTGAACATGTGTCTGTTTAAAAGTTCAGAAGCCACTGACGTTACGTGCATCTTCTCTTCCAAGCAAGGAATGATTTCGTTGATTTTTTCTTTGATAAGAGTCAACCGTTTAAATTCCAACTGTGTTTTCTTGGTTTTGGAATCCACATCACTGGAATTATCTTCAATCTCAACACCGGCTTCCAGCTTTTCAGTAGCTTCGGGGGCTTTTTCGTGTAAGTTTTCAATGTACTTCTGAATGAGAAAATTGATTTGTGGCACTGTAATGATACATTTGGCATCAATTTCCTTGAGTAGCGTCGAGTACTTGATGAGATCCAATGGTAAGGCTTCAAAAGCATCACTTATATCGTTAAGTCCCGGCAATAATTCGTTGATATTAGTGATGTTTTTGGCTCGTTGCTTATACTGTTGAAACTGCTGTTGCGACTGTTGAGTTTTCAATCTATTTATCAATCGCTGTGATTTTTGACGCGAGGGAAGGTCTTGGTAGGTCATCTCTGGATTATATTCAGTTGTTCGGGTCGTTGTTGTCTATCAGTCTGGAGTATCATCGAGCTGAGAAAACTCGAGAAGGTAAAGTGTAAATGAATCTGAATAATGGAGCAAAGTGTAAATGCCAACATGTAATTGATAGGGATGCAAACTGCAAATACCAATAGGTCAGATGGGCGGCACGTGTCAACTTTGCGCTTTGAAGCTGCATGCCTATTTGCACCCAAAGCAGCACGACGTCAATATTTTGGAGGCAGGCGAAAGGGTACCGCCATCGGTCGCGCAATGGGTCGTCGAACTGGAAGTAGCCGCGGTACCAGAAGGCACTCAATGCACAATTTGTTCAAATTCTTCAGCAAAATCCTTCCCTGCGCTATAGCGACAATCCCGTCAACTATTCCTAATACTCGTCACTACTAGTAATCTAAATGCTGAATTGCACAATTCTGCCAAATCATTGCTACCTCTTGGCTTAAGCTCCAGAATTGTGCCCCTGAGTGCTCGGCATCGCAAGGTGTCAGAGGAATTCGATAATAAATTAGCACAGGTCACGTGTTCGTATATAATCCGGCTGGCAGTGTTGCAATAACCAGGGCCAGGGAAGAATCAGGGAGCAGGAGGGCACCGGGCAAGAGACTAGATACAAGAGCAGATACAAAAGCAGGGTATCACTAGTCCGCCTCAGCTGTTTTGGTTCCGAACCTTTCTTTGCAAATATCCAAGATAATCCGTGAATGCCACACCTGTGACTGCCCACAAAGTCTACTACCAGAGCCGTATCACCACCAAGAACGAATCGAAGCTACAAAATAACCCATTCTGGCCACTCATTCATCATTTTACTAACGTACAACACGAGCAGCAATAGTTCGGGAATTTTACGCAATTCAAACCTTCCTTCCGAGCCTGCAAATCGCCTACAATATTCAAGACAGGACTGTGGCTTTCCAACAAGACGTGTCCCACAATTTGCCACAAATAAACGTCAAAGAACCAGATTTAATCTCGTGGAAAGTTGTTCAAAACGAAACCACCAGTATTAATAATTACGCCAATTCCGAATCCTCAATATATGGGTTTTACTAGTTTAACAAATTCATTACTTTCCATCCCAGCACTCTATACCAGTGAACAAAATACATTTCACTAAATAGTTTAACTTTCTACGTTGCACAAACATCCCTGAACTTGGCTGAAGGAAGTTAATGCTGTTTTTAGTTTGATCATCTATTGAATACACTGATGGAAAAGGAAAAGCCACAGTTTGACAAGTCGGTATATGGAAGTAGAAAAACTTTACATATAAGTAACGACAATAACCAAACACGAAACCTGTCGTCAATCACACATCCCACCCTTGTTAGCAATATTAGAAATATTGGCAATATCAATAATCGAACCAGTTTAGACAACATAAATCCCCCACGAAATCTCCATCTCAACCCCCATCAAAACACCAATCCAATCCAAAATTCATTGAATCATCACGATTTGGCAGGTATATCAAACCATGGAAAAGGATCCGACTCAAAGTATAGTTTAAATCAAATGTTTTCACCACAACCAAGACCCTCAAGTCCCTTGGTGGGAGGCTCACCTCCCAATAAGAAAATCCGAAGTGCTAAAAGAAACGAGATAGGTGATTCTCCTGGAAATGGTCCTAGTTCGATAGCAGCCACATCACCAGGGCTCAACTACTTCTTGCCTGAAAGACACACCCCGGGTCAAATTGGCCAAAATCTATCATATGCCCGTACGTTTCACACCTCTGATTCTCGGAATACGCCACCAGTGGTTGAATCAAATACCTTTGAATCGAGCCATGTTGAAACTCCAAAAGAACCAACCGCGAGAACCCGTCGTCAGGGAAGTGAAAGTGACGAGGACGAGCGGTTTTTGCGATTGGCAAGAGAAGCCCTTGTGGCCACTGCCAATGGTGTGAATTCTTCTGGATCTACGTTAGTAGACCCGACAATTCAAGATCTTTTACGACGCTTGCAATATGCGTCTTCACCTCACGGAAACCCCATCAAACGATCAGATAATATACGAGCGAATGAAAACGGCCAATTGATGATCCAAGGGTTCTATCAGCAATTCCCCAACCTCAGCAACGATATATTCATGGCCAACGAAAAAAACGCAGTAGAAGGCTCAAGCTCGGGTTCTGGTACCAAAACAAACAACCATCCAAGTTCGTACAATGATGGATGGAACTTTTTGATCGGAGAACCAGTGACTTTGAAGGGTGGGGTAGCGTACAATGACGTAGCGAAAAACAAAGAAAAAGAACAAGAGCACGACGACGAGGAAGACGAGGAAGACGATGATGACGACGAGCGCGACGATCACGAAGTTTTGCACAACAAGAGTTCAGGTTCGGTGGATGATCCAAGCCGGAAGTTCTTGTGTTCTAAATGTACGATGTCGTTTAGGCGGTCTTCAGACTTGAAACGTCACGAAAAACAGCACTTGATAATCCCTCCTAATATCTGTGAGCTTTGCGGCAAAGGGTTCGCTAGGAAAGATGCGCTTAAGAGACATAAGGGTACGCTCACCTGTCGAAGAAATGCTGACAAGAATCTATATGCCGAAAACTTGAAGTACTTGGAAGAAAGACGAGGAAGTGCCGGTCTAGGTAGAGACTTGTAAGTTGCAGTGATCTCTGGTACCTCCTGTGACAATGTAGCATAGTTTAGTTCTGTATATTTGCAGCCGGGTTTGCAACCGGGCCAATAAATTGAGTTTATCAGCATCACACCTTACGTAACTATCTCCTGGGTTGTCAGCCATCTCCACAATCACATGCCGGACGTGGCTAGCGGAACCCGCATTACGTCAGTCTCGTGACTGCACTACGGACAGGAGGATAGCGAGGCTGCCACCTCACGGCGAGATGCCTCGGTTAATTAGGCGGAGATCATCGGGAGCAGCCTGCGGTTGCTGTCGGAACTGTAGCGAGAAGCTGCCGTGATGTGAAATTTACCGAGTGCTCACTGGTGAATCCTCTACCCCTGGTGCGGTAGCCAGTGGCTCGCGGCCGGCCTCGGTTGAATGTTGCGAAATTTCTTTTCCGACAATTAGATACCGATGTATAAGAATGGATTAGCTCCCAGCAATAATAGCACATGTTAGGAAGACTCAAAGTTAAGCCAGTATTTAAACACCAGTCATTCTATCCTTCGAGATATCTTCCTAACTTGTTTATTCTTTACTCCCTTACTACTAAACTATCTACCGTTGCATCTCCATCAATAATGAGTGCCAGCGCCAGATTACAACAGTTAGCGCAGCAGTTATCACCAAATTTCACCAGTGCAAGTACCCAGCAAACCCCTGCCACTCCTTTCAAGATCGCAGTTGTTGGTTCAGGTAACTGGGGAACCACAATCGCCAAGGTATTAGCAGAGAATGCGGCCGAGAAGCCTCAATTGTTCAAGCCTGATGTTCACATGTGGGTTCACGAAGAGAAGATCGATGGCACCAACTTGACCGAAATCATCAACTCCAAGCATCAAAACGTCAAGTACTTGCCAGATATCACTTTGCCCAGCAATCTTTACGCTGTACCTGACGTAGTGACAGCAGTCAAAGATGCTGATTTGATTGTATTTAACTTACCTCATCAATTTTTGCCTAAAGTATGTCTGAATTTGAAGGGAAACGTTAAGCCAAACGCAAGAGCCATTTCCTGTTTGAAAGGTTTGGAAGTTACTCCTGAAGGCTGTAAGTTGTTATCCACCTACATTACCGAATCGTTGGGCATTGAATGTGGTGCATTATCAGGAGCCAACTTGGCTGGAGAAGTGGCCAAGGGTAAATGGTCCGAAACAACAGTTGCTTACAACATTCCAAAGAACTATTTGGGTGACGGCAAGGATATCAACCATCACGTGTTGAAGCAAGCATTTTATAGACCCTATTTCCACGTCAATGTCATCGAAGACGTTGCAGGTGTTTCTGTTGCCGGTGCGTTAAAGAACATCGTTGCATTGGCGGTTGGTTTCGTTGAAGGTTTAGGCTGGGGTGACAACGCAAAGTCTGCGATCATGAGAGTCGGGTTACTTGAAACCATCAAGTTCTCTCAAACCTTTTTCCCTCAATCACAAAACTCCACCTTCACTTCTGAATCAGCTGGTGTAGCTGACTTGATAACCACTTGTTCAGGTGGTAGAAACGTCAAAGTTGGTAGATACATGTCGCAAACAGGTGCCTCTGCTTTGGAAGCAGAAAAGAAGTTGTTAAACGGACAATCTTCCCAAGGTATCATTACTGCCAAAGAAGTTCATGACTTATTGACCAATGTGAACAAACTCGAAGAGTTCCCATTATTCGAAGCCACTTATCAAATCATATATGGCAATGAAAAGATTGAGAACTTACCCAACTTATTAGAGAGAAAGTAATTATTTATTTCATCGTGATGTATTATAGAGATGTCGTCACGTTAGAGTGGCTAGACTAGAATAAGTAGACACATGATGCACATCAATTAGAAAGTATCTGTAGAAATTATAGTGTGTGTTATGCACTATACCTGAAAATATTTAATATCGAGAAACCTCGAAGTGATATCATATGCAACAGCATATCTTAATCATAGACTTTTCGAAACTGAATAATTGATCACCATTAAATTTTATTCTTCATGTCAATCCTCGGGAACTATAGAGGAGTATAAATAACCCGGCTCTTAACATTAGACTAGCAATTGAGGTGAGATCTATTAGCTAAGGATGTTCATTGTATATCACTTGTCAAAATAATATCTTCGTTCGTTAGATTTCATCTGGTTGAGTATGCTTAATTTTTTGCAGCCTAATTTCTGCAACTCAGTTTGCCTTCAATAATCTTATAATAGATTTAAATCACTAAAGAAGATAAACCTAGTTTATTTCATTGAATCAGGAATCTTCATTACAGGAGAAATTTAGTAGCAACAATAACAGATTTATATCTCAATATTATACATACAAGGTTGCGTAAACTTGAAAGTAACATCGATTTTTTATTACTGCTCAAACTCCAAATTAACTACTCTCAGTTTTCTATATATATATATATATATATATATTCATTTGGAGATATCTAGCAAGAACAATTCGGAAGTAGTAGTAACCAGATAGGATTTACATGCCGTATTATTGTACTTTTCCCAAAATGACAAGGTTGTTTCAAAGTGTGAAAGGACCGAGAAAGGACTGAAATAGCAAACGAATTTTTAATTTATTTACATGAAATTTGGAACTGAATATTTAATTTTAAAGCACTAAAAGTAATAGGTTCATATGATCTTCCACCTTCTCTACTTGTAACAATATTTATACATTAACACAGCTATATGCCAGCTGCATCATTACTTTTACTTACCCTGGGCTTCTTGTCGACACCATCGTCACCTCCGTGCTTTCTTTTTTTTACATGCTTGGCTCTATGCTTCACAAGAAACTTTTCCATGAATATACTACAATAGTCTCTGATTTTCTTAAGTTTTGAAGACTCTAACTCTTTAGGAGGAGCTCTTTTATCGTCTTTTTTCAACTCCTTGGCCACCAATGTTTTGACGATATCTTTGGCACATCCCTTGATGTCATCACGGCCTATTTCTGTCTCGTATTTTTTAATGAAGTTGGGGATATGTTTAGCCAAAAGACGGGTCCACAAAGCTTCAGCAGTCTCCCTTTTGGGCTTATGTGTCTTTGGCTTCTTGACCTGTTTTTCAAGCTGCTTGCTTTGCTCTTCAAGCTGCTTCTTTCGAGTCTGGTCTCCAGACTGCTGGATCATTTGCTGGAGCTGTTTCTGGCGTTCTTGCAACTGCAAATATTGTTCTTCCTTTTCCAATCTCAACCGTTCTTCTTCTTTTTTGGCTGCCAATGATTCACCAAAGAACCTTTTGTCGTCTTGGCCATTGGAACTGGCACTGGAGGGCTTGAATCCACTACTTTTGGGTGCGTTCTTGGGCTTGACGGGTTTGGGGATGGTCTTCGGACCAGTTGGAACGGCTGATTGCGGGCGGTCCCACCGTGATATATTTAATTCTCTGTGGAAATAGTAGTGGCTGTTGGTGTTTTTGTCAAATGCTTTTTCCCATCCTCCGGGTAAGGGATCATCGCTGTCTTCTACTACATGAGTCTGGTTTGCTTCAATATTCCGGAGAGGCGCCTGGCTGCTCTGGCGACTACCGGGGTTAGAAATAGACTCGCTAAGGTCAGAGTCCTCTTTCTTGGGGGACCGAGAGCCCTTTCTTCCGTAAGAAGCACCCGCGTCCGACTTAGTTTTGGGGATGCGGTACGCCATCTGGAGCTTTCCCCATTCGTCTAGCAAATCGTGGGTAAGCTGGGTGATTTGGGAGTCTGAACTGGTGGTTTCAAGGTCCTTGATGACGTTTTCGATCTGTGACGAAGAGATCTTGTTCCGTGTGACTTTGGGCCACTTAGTAAGAATGGTCAAGAGCTTCACGAGCAAGTCACGATCATCTTTACACTCTTTGATCAAGGTTGAAAGTGTTTTGTAACCATGAAACCGGATAATCAACGAGTTGATGCTTTCGTCATTGGTCATGTAGATTCTATCAACCAATTTTCGTATGATGTGGACGTCTTGTGGCTTCATCAATACTCCCATGACCTTCGACACATCTTGTTCTTTGAGCTCTTCCACCTCAATGGATTTGATGAACATCTCATTGATCATCGAATCGTCCGACTGTTGTTTGGAACGAAGGTGCTTATTTTCCTTTAACCATTGCTTCTCTTGCTTGGCAGACACTCCCAACGCATCAGAGATTCCATCTGGTAATAGCAAGGCTGCGTCTGTTTGTGTTTTACCTCCCATGAACTTGACACAGTTGGGTTCGCCGCAGTAGCATGGCTGGGACTGGGCTCCATATCTATCAACGTTGTAGTCAAAGGTAATTTCTTCTCCATGCAGAATAGTTCTCTTGGCAAAGATTCCCATTCGAAGCTTGTCTCCTACTACCCATTTGTCCACGTAGGCGTTGGGATTACACGAATGATTACAGAAACGGGCCAACGAACCCTTGACAGTAGCATCAATGAAAGAATCCCCTTTGAGCATCATGAAGTAGAAGTGCTTGAAGTTCTTTTTGTCATACTCGATCATACGGGTCCGAAACGTCGACTCGTCAATGACTTCGCCAATGTACTCGTAGATAAAGGACGACTCGGAGATGGTCTGGTCGGCCTTGAGGCCGTAGCCTTTGAGCTCTGTCTGAAACACGGAAACCTGAGCAAACTGTCTTTTCTGAAATCGCTGGTTCTGACAGTTGCTGCCACATAAGCAGTGGCCGTTGATACATTCTACCGAAGTCACCCGGTTAATACAGTTGGAGTCGTCGCCACATGCGTGGTTGATTTGGCTTTCAGCGTCCCAATTTTCCTGACAATCACATGTCATATATTCCTGTTGATTAGACGATCCTACCGTCTTGGGAGTGTAGGTACACTTCTTTATTTCCTCGAATTTGGCCTTAGCTTCATCTGTTTTGTCGGCGACGTCTAAAAAGAGTGCCATGGTGGAGTTTATGTGTTTCTAAAAGGGCAATTGAAAATGCTGAGCTAACTAGAGCGAATGATGATGCTGGGATATTGGACAGTTCCCGCTGATACAGGCTAGAATGTGGTACTTACCCCAGTCTTATCGAGATGTTTTGAAAATTTTCGACTGCCGCGCCAGACTGAGACAAAGTGAAGCAAGTAGAGCAGAAGTAGAGACGGGGCGAGGAACACAAGACAGGGGGGGGAGTTAAGGAACAGGACTGGAGGAAACGAGCAGACGAACGAGGAGTGGACAGAGTAAAAGGTATATGGAGGGATGAGCTTGATAGAATAGCGTGGGTATCGTATGTGTATTGGATACGCAGGTAGAAATTGGATGTTTCGCAGTACCAATTTGGACAGCGGTCATACGTCTAATTACTATTCCAAAGTTTAAACAGTGCGTGTGGCACGAAGGTAAAATGCTTAGGCCAGCTATTCCGGGTGCTGTAGATGATGGTGTTTGATATGTCATAAATTATATTGTAAATATTGGTGGTAGAGTATGATATCAAGAATACTATTAATAACAGTATAATATTACTATGCACAACAATAGTTTAATTTCAGACACTAGTATTAGACAACATACTAGGTACTAGGTTCATTATAAACTGTAGAATCAAGAAGATAATGACAGATACGAATACTCAGAATCATGAAGCATCGGGGTACAATTAAAAGAATCTGTTAGAATTGATAGGAATATTTTGAAGTATTGTTAATTTCCCATATGCATTGGCATTGTTTTTAGCACTGACTGTATTTATAGACTCACCTTAGCACCTCAAAATTGGATTCCCATCTTGCTGGATACTGTATTATACTGTGTCATACTACTAATACTCCGCGCATGCTATATTGTCGAACTGCAGCGTCAAACAATAATTGGCTTAACGATAAGGTAAAATACTAAGCGATAGTGAGTATTATATACTGCATAATATAATATTATTGGCGACCAAATGTCAGAAAATATTATTATTTGCATCCTATTCGTTTGAACTTTATTCATTTGCACCTCATTTCGTAATCATTCGGTGTTGGCCTTAGCACCGGATTTGTCAGCGTTGGCTTTTACTTGACTTTCAGAGTAGTTGGCCACTCTCTCCTTGTTCTCGGTCACGGCATGCACTAATTGTACGAAAGCGCTGCTGGTCAAATCGGACTTGCTCTCTGTAGTCTCAACTTTGCTTTTGTCGGTTTTGTCGCTCTTGTCAATGTTGCCCAATACCTCGGCAAACTTCTTCCAACCACTCGACTTTCCGCTCTCCAAAGAACTGGTATCTTCAAAGAAATTGATTTCATTAGGATCATCGTCGTCTTCTCCTTGAAGTATCTTCAATTTCTTGATCCGGTTGTTCAATTTAACCATCTCAATGGCTTGTTTAAACTTACCCTTAGCATCAAAGTGTTGCTTAAAGTTAGGCAACAAGTCGGCTTCGTGGTGCTCAGAAGCAATGGAGACTAACCATGGATCTTCTAATAGCTGCTCCGCCGTAGGTCTGTTGTCCGGGTTGAATTGCAACGCCTTGATGATAAACCGTCTAGCATCCTTGGAAACATCCTTCCAGTATTCAGCATGGAAAATTACCGCATTGTTGTTGCGGACTTCCTGGATAAAATCAGTGACGTTCTCTGATCTGAAAGGTGAATAGCCACAGAGTAAAGTATACGTGATCACCCCGAGTGACCAAACATCACATGGTTTACCATGACCAGATCCAATAATCACCTCTGGCGCAGCATATCCAAAAGATCCAGCAGACAGCGTGAGCTTCTCATCAGCACTGCCCAACCTCTTGGCAATTCCAAAGTCGGCCAATACAATGTTAGAATCGGCGTTCTTGTCGAGATACAATATGTTTTCCGGCTTCAAGTCTCGATGGACAATGTTCTTGTTGTGCAAGTATTTGATAGCTTGGAGAGTTTGAGAAATCACCATTGATGCATCGTACTCAGTAAATTTGCCTTGTTGGACAATCCGGTCAAACAATTCTCCACCAGTGGCTAGTTGGGTCACGATATAAAACTTCTCTTTGGATTCGAACCAATCTCTAAAACCAACAATATGTGGACTGTGCAACTCTTTCAAAAGATCAAGCTCATCAATAATCATTTCTTCGTTTCCCTTTAATGCTTTTTTCAATATGATTTTAATAGCTACTTCTTCATCATTGGTGTTGTTCCGGGCGTATCTTACAATCCCAAAGGATCCGGCTCCTAACGTTTTGCCAAATGTATAGTGTTGTTTTCTCGAATAAGAAGCAGGCTGCCCTGAAAGCTTATGAAAGAATTTCTTAATGGTGGTATCTTCAGACATTGCTGTTAGAACGGTCTTGGCTATTGGTGTTAGAATAAGTACGTCTGACCAGGTATCAATCGAATTTTTTGGCTCAATCAAACCAATTACAGTTCAGTTAACTGTATACTTACATGTAACTGTCAAAATCCAAATTTAACAGCCAATTGCTATACTATTTGAATAACTTCTTTATTTCTATCAGCGCCCAATTTAGCGGTTGGGATGATTTACGATTTTGTCACGTGCACGTAGTGGCTCATGGGATTAATTATAGCCCTATTGTTCGAGATAGGCGGTTTTGTCGCGGCTATTGGTTTAGCTGTAGATGTATCTTCGGGGATCTGAATAGATCGGATTGAGTCTGAGTAGACAGGTTAATCACGTAAACGCCTTTTCGTACCAGAAGTTGCTAGAACCGCAGGCAGCTTTCAACTAATGGTGTTGTTGCAGCCTTTGAATGGCTGCGAAAAGGTACAAAAAGGCGCGTGCTTGTGAAATATTTTATTACGCACGTAAGGAACCGGTTTATCAGTTGATTGGTATCTGACCTTAAGGGCCAACATACGTTGAGTGATGATATAAAGTAAATATCGAAGCACACAACCACCTGATCTTGAAGCAAAACGATTGAGAACAGTTCTTAGTACATCATTTTCATGGCTACTGCTTTCAGTCACCGTTCTGTTTGTAAGCGGCCAGTACATAATTCTAAATCAGTTTTAATTAGCTAATACTTACTTAATTACGCAAGTTTTATGATGAAAATGCATAAATGTGTTTTAAATAAAGAAGTAAATCTAGGTACATAATTGGATGGGTCATAAAGAATTGCAGATTACATTTGAGTTAATCTAAAAAAATAAATAGGGCCATATAATGTGTAGTCTATAGATGGTGAAATTCTCCAAAGTCTTCATCTATAATGTTAGATCTCTCGCACATTTGCTGGAAAATGCTATTTTCCGCCTTGAATAAAGTGTATGGGGTATCATATTCTTTAATTTCACCTTTATCCAAAACTAAAATTTGGTCATAATTAATAATTGTCTTAAGTCTGTGGGCTATACATAAAATGGTACAGTGACTGAACTCTTTGACAATAGTTTGTTGAATTTTTGAATCGGTTTCATAATCAACCGATGAGGTGGCTTCATCCAAGATTAAAATCTTGGAATCTCGAATCAATGCTCTAGCAAAAGCAATTAATTGTCTTTCACCAAGTGAAAAATTAGAGCCCTCATCCTCAACAGATTGGTCCAAATGGAATTTGTGCAATCCGTTTTCCCCTTCTTTGTTTGTTTGCTCTGAATTATCTTGGATAGCTATTTCTTCTACTTTCTTCGGCTTGGTCAGTTCCTCCGCCTCTGTTTTTTTCTGTTTCTTTACAGCTTCCAATCTGGAAGAATCAATCAAACCAGTTCTTCTTAACGCATCCCAAAGAATTTCATCAGAACTTTCGTTGAATGGATCCAAGTTCTTTCTGATACTACCACGGAACAACACAGGATCCTGAGGAATGATTGACAACTTAGACCTGAGGGAGTGTAAGCCTAGATTAGCAATGTCAATACCATCTATAAGAACCCTTCCTCCATCTAATTCACTAAGTCGATACAATGCTGTCATGATAGAAGACTTACCAGCACCAGTTCTGCCACAGATTCCAATTTTCTGCGAAGGCTTAATTTCAAAACTCAAGTCTTTCAACACTAATGGTAACCCAGGCCTGTAAGCTAGATCAACGTTTTCGAATGCAATGGCACCATGCTCTGGCCAAGATGGTCTTGGAGTGGTTTCGGTGATCAAAAAAGGAGCCTCCTCAGGAATGTTGTATGCGTAGTGAGATAATCTCTCAACTGAGTTCATTTCATTTTCGACTTGAGTGAAAGTTCTAATAAGCATGGACAATTGACTGGCAATTTGAAACACATAAGATAACAATAAACCAACTGATGAGGCAGAAACGTTGAAGACTCTACAGACACAAAGAATGGAAACTAATAATGCAAAAGCAGAGGCAATCGAGTCCATATGAATAGCGAGCCAACGCTGGTTTGCAATTGTGATGAAGTATGCCTCACTCTGTTTGTCAACTAATCTTTCGTTTTTACCCAAGAACAAATGCTCATTCTTGTAACATTTGATAGTATTCATACCACCCAAAGATTCGTTAAAATTGTTGTACACGAAAGATCTCTGAATGGCTTCCAATCTCTTAATTTCTCTTGCACTAGCCTGGTAGTAGTTGGCGATAGATACGAAAACAAAGCCCAAGAATGGGAATGTAATAGCAAACCACGGAATATAACATACAGTTAATATTAAAACTCCAACAATATTAGATAACGTGAAAATTAAGAACCTAATTTGGTCTGCCACTTCGTTATCCAACGCTTCCGTATCTTTTGTGAAACGATTCAAAATTCTTCCTGTAGGAGTTGTGTCCATGAAACTCATGGGTGCTTTTAAGATTCGCTTCACGGCTTTAATATTTAAATTAACTGCAGCGTTGTTGGTGATGTACAACAAGACGACGAATTCAAAAAACAAAAAGATGAAAGACAACATGGTAAACATCACGTACAACCCAATATAGAAGCCATTGGTTCTATTGTGAAACTTATAAGATGTCCAAAAAGACAACCATGTGTTAGAGAATAATTCACAGAAGGTTGAAACCACAACCAAAGTCAAAAAAACCGGCAAAGTAGTCCATACACCCATCTTCTTAGACCCTTCGTTGATGTAATTCAAGTAAACTTCTAACTTGATCCTGTTGACTGCTCTTTCTTCGTCTTCAACTAACCTACCTTCTTCTGTATCATTCTGATTGTACTTCCTACGAATGACTTCCTGATCAGGCCTCTTATTTTTCAAGGCAGCATCTCCTTCTTTCTCACCCTCAATAACTTCAAGCTCGTCCTCTATTCCTTCATCGTCATCTTCATCATCGTCCTTAGTCTCGGTACTGAATGCCATGAGTTTTTCGAATCCAGTACTACTCTGTCTGAGTTCATCGAACGTCCCGACATCAATACTTCCATCTCCACTTAAAAATATAACTTTGTCAGCCGCACTGATTAATGATAACTGGTGTGTAGCTAAGATTCTGGTTGAATCCTTTAAAAGGCCCAAGATACAATTATCCATGATATGCTTACCGACACCAGCATCGACAGCAGATAAGACATCATCTAGTAAAATAATCTCTTTCTGTGCATAGACGGCTCTGGCTAAATTAATTCTTGCTTTTTGGCCTCCTGACAACGTAATACCTCTTTCACCGACTTCAGTTTGATCTCCAGCTGGTAAAATGGCCAAATCACTTTCAAGGGAACAAGCATAAATGACTTCTTTATACCTCTTTTCTTCGTACGGTAAACCAAAAAGAATATTTTCCTTAACAGTAGCATTTTGCACCCAAGGATAGCCGCACAACAATAAAGAACCATTGACTCTGATCAGCCCCCCAGTCCTCTTCATAAAACCCGATAATGCATTTAATAGGGAAGATTTACCAGATCCGATAAGACCGGTAATAACCACGAACTCGTTTTTCTTTATAGCCAAGTCGAGACCATGTAACCCTGCAAACCTGGCAGCATCAGACTTCTTTAAAGCCATTTCTTTTTCCAGATCAAATTTATCATTTACGGTCAGAACCAGTTCGATACCCTTGAAGGAGTCTTCATCTAAATGAACCTTATCGACTACTTTGGAAACCACACCACTTTCAGGTGTATCAGAAGTTGTATCTTTCTTTTCGTCTTCTTCGTCCAATTCAAAGTTTTCCCATTCAAAGGTACCATTTTCCACCTCAATTGCCAAACCCTTGGCTTCCATATCAGCTTTTTCTTCTTCATTAGCCTCGATTCTAATTGTTTCAGGATCAATTTCACCTGATCCCAAATATTCACCAACTCTCGTTAAACCTAAAAGAGCATCCACACCGGTGATTAACGCAGTCGGAATCATAATAAACTGCTGTGACAACACTCCGAATAACGATATAGACGAGAAAATGGAAGCAGGGTTTCTTTTGTTGCTTCCAAGGGCATATAGCACCAAAAATGATACCATTGAACTGATAGAAGTCAACGACATGGCAAGAGCTATAACGAAATTTCTCAAGTTCTGGGTCTTGTGAACAATCTTCATCTCTTTTCTTCTAACGTCAATGATATTATCTTCATATGGACGCTCCCACGAATAGAATTTAATCATTTTCAAAGTGTTCAACGCTTCTTTCATGAAATGCACCCGTGAATCTGTGAACTTATTAGCCTTGACTCTGTATGCAAACAACTTCTTAGCAGCAACTCCAATCATCAAGACAAAGAAGACCATCAATGCAACACCAACCAACGCAGATACACCGATATTTACAATCAAGATAGCAATAGCCACTCCGATCGGAATAGGAAACACAAGAACATACGGCTGGAATCCCAATGCAAGGTCGATTCTAGCAAGATCAGTACTCATGAACGACGTGATTTTACCTGTGGTATACTTGTGCTTGGACTTGGCATTGATCTTGAACGATTTGTCCAACAAAGCTTTAGTCAATAACGCTTTGGATTGTGCTCCTGTTAACATGGAAGAGTACAAAAAGTGATTAGTGAGAATACCGATAATAAAGATCAAGGTGGAAGCACCAAATGAATAACCCAAACCTTTACCGATTCCATTCTCAATACCTAATGCTTTCCTTTCTACAAAACTGATTAACCGTTTTGTAATTAACGGATTCGTGGTTTGGGCTACGTTAGCTAGCACTAAACATAAGCAAGCCCATGAATATTGCCACTTGAAAGTCAAGAATAGCGACCAGACGGTGGTTATCTGGGGGATTTTGAAGTCTTGTAAGTCTTCGTCTCGCCCAATTGACGAATTTTCAACGGTTTCACCTCTTTCCTTACACTTGGCAGCTATGTGTTTGTTTTGGGCTTTTTCATACTGTCGGGTAAAATTAACCATGAAGTCATCGGCCATCTTTTTCACCTTTAAGTCATCGGTTAAAATGTATAGATCTTCTGGTAACAAAGTACGCTTATAACCAGTTTGCATCAATGGAAAGAGCCACCAGAAAAACGTTCTGGATATTATATTGGCCGACTTTTCAGGATACGGTTTGCGTTCATCTTCAGTAGGCAAGTGAGGTACTTTCTTAGAGAAAAACCTTGAAAGTAATCGTTTCTGAGGTTGAAGCTCAACCGATTCTAGATTAGACATATATAAATTGTCTGTGATATCTTAAATATTTTATCATATAATGGAAAGAGAAAACAGAGGATATTTATAAGTTCTTGATCCATTTGGTGGCAAACGTTTACGAGATGGAGTTTACATCTTAATTCCGGTTAATTGGGGATGTTGTGTAGACTGAGGCCTTGGGAACGGTTTAAGTGCAGGCACGGCTCATAATATACACAACTCCAATTTGTATCCGAAAGCTCTACAGAGATATCAATAATAATAAAGAGGGGTGGCAATTCCCCTGTTCAGAGTATCCTGCGAATACACTTATCGATAACTAGATGACTCATCCTTGTATTTGAAGCAAATATAACATCAGGGCTTAGGGTAAGCAATAGGGGTGCTGAGCCAGACCGGAATCACAACTCAAATCAAAACTTAATTCTTTAGGTTCTCTCATAACAAGGCATGTGTTTGTACTGCAGATAAAGTCCGGAACTATTGAAGGGCACCAAATTTTCTTGGCTTCTAAAACTTAGGCCATCCGCGGGGCCGTAGATAGTCATTGCAGTCTTATCTTTTTGCATTTCATGTTGCTTCAACTATGAAATTTACGTACCATCATACCGAGTTAGTTTAACCTATTATTATCTACCGAGCTACTTATCTTCGTGTGTTGCTTGCTAGGACTAATTCAATTCAAAATGGATGCAAAAATCTGTTGCTGAGAGTTTTGCATCATGGACAACTGATTTAAAGGAGTGTACGGTAACTCTATAAATAGAGGCATTGTGAGGTATCTCTAGTTATGTAGAATTGTTAGCAAAAATGTTAAAAGATTATTTTGTTCCACCTTACATATTTTTTGAGTCATAAATCGGAAATCGCCACTGTTTTCTACCGTATTTGCTATAGTCTATTTTAACGTACAAATTCTTTTTTTCATGCACAATTGTAAGTGTAGTCTTATTCTTCAACGATGACCTCTTGAACAAAGAATTGTTTCTATTGACCAAATTGGAAGCAATCACTAGGAAAAGGTTCTCACTAGCTGATGCCCGTTTTTAAAACGTATTCAATGACGCCTCGACACTCTGGACATATTGGCACCCTTTCTGAACCTCATGCAACTCATTTTTATCATCACAGTTGCAAAACATGGATATATTATCTATGCCAGAAATAAAAGAAAAAAACACTGCTTTGCACTTATACCGTATATTCGACTGGGTAATGATTAATGTAATATTGTGAGGATAGGTTGCAACTACCACTCTAAAGCTAAATTTCATATTATCACCCGGTAACTGCACTAAGTATGTGCCCGTGTAATGTGCGGCGTGTATGCTTATGGATGCGGCTCAGGCGCGGCTTGAAGGCGCGGCGGGCGATTCTGGAACGGAAGGCTGCCAAACTGCTCCCGAGCCGCAGTCAAAACAAATAGAACGGTTATTAAACTCATCTTGATATGGATGATATATTTTTGCGACAGTAAGTCCGCGTCGTTTCCGTTTAGATATTTGCATCTATCGGAGCCTTAAAATGGTCGTCATAATTTTCATGATTACCATATTAGTATGGTCAACAGGAAATTTATTTCTTTCATTTCGTCTAATGAATCTATTATAGCAAGAGAATAAGTTCAGCAAGTGAACAAGTCATTGAATTTACAAGTTAAAAGTTTGCTGGATCATTACAGTCAATATAACTGTGATAGTAACATTACCCTATACGGCTAATATAGGCATCTAGAGTGTTAATTCTCGATGTTGAATAATTTCTACTTACCAGCCACTACATATTTTTGAGTAACACTTAATACTTCGAAATATTAATGAATTTTTGCGATCTGCTTTTCTAGACAGAAATCTCTACCTAACCATTATCAATCGTAGTCTATACTCTTATATTATTTGAAGTATCTATATCTAAAAAGTTTTCTGTCACTCTATATCATGTTAGTCTTAATAATGTTTTTTATTTTTTTTTTGCTGTATTATATAGTCGGTATAATGTATTTTAATTAATGAAGTATTTCGGTTAACATAATATCCTTAAAAATTTTGAGCATTTACAAAATCCTCGTCAGTAATATTAGATTTTTCACACATTTGTTGGAAAATACTGTTTTCTGTTTTAAATAATGCATACGGAGTATCGAACTCTCTAGCCTCTCCTCTATCCATAACCAATATCTTATTATAATTGATAATTGTCTTTAATCTGTGTGCTATACACAAAATGGTACAGTTACTGAACTCTCTGACAATGGTTTCTTGAATTTTAGAATCCGTTTCGTAATCAACTGAAGATGTCGCTTCATCCAAGATCAATATCTTTGATTCTCTAATTAACGCTCTTGCAAACGCAATTAATTGTCTTTCTCCTAGTGAAAAATTAGACCCTTCGTCTTCAACTGTTTGATCCAAATGGAATTTATGTAACCCATCTGTATCGTCTTCACCAGAATTTGTGGCATTCTTTTTCTTCTTCCCCTTAGAGTTGTCTTTCCCGACAGCCTTAATAACGGATTTTTCTTGTCTCTTAACTGCTTCCAATTTAGCTGCTTCAATTAAACCAGTTCTTCTCAATGCGTCCCACAACTTTTCGTCAGGACTCTCATTAAAAGGATCCAAATTTTTCCTGATACTACCCCGAAACAATACAGGGTCTTGGGGAATAATAGACAACTTCGATCTCAAAGCCTTCAATCCAAGACCAGATATATCCACGTCATCGATTTTAATGCTACCTCCTTCCATTTCACTTAATCTGTATAATGCAGTCATAATAGAAGATTTTCCAGCACCAGTCCTTCCACAAATACCTACCTTTTCAGACGGTTTGATATCAAAGCTTAAATCTTTCAAAACTAATGGTAAACCCGGTCTATAAGCCAAACTCACCTTATCAAACTTAATGGCACCTTGCTCGGGCCATGAATCTCTTGGTGTAGTTTCAGTGATCACGTAAGGAGCTTCTTCAGGAATATCAAATGCATATTGTGTCAATCTTTCAACCGAGTTCATTTCATCTTGAACTTGGGTATATGATCTAATTAATAAGGATAATTGGCCGGCAATTTGGAAAACATAAGATATTAACAAACCAACCGAAGATGCAGAAAGTTTGAAAACTCTGCATACACATAGAATGGTGATTAATAAAACAAAACCCGATGATATGATATCCATATGAATTGCTAACCAACGTTGAGAGGCTATAGTAATAAACGTAGCTTCATTCTGGAAATCGATCAAGTCTTCATTCTTTTTCAAAAATAATTGTTCTGCATTGTATGCTTTTATAGTATTCATACCACTCAATATTTCGTTGAAATTGTTGTAAACTAAAGACCTTTGAACAGCTTCCACTCTCTTTACTTCTCTCGATCCAGCTTGGTAATAATCAGCAATACAAACAAAGGACAAGACAATAAAAGGAACAGCAATTGCAAACCATGGTAAGTAACAAATACACAATATCAATACCCCGATAATCATTCCACCACTGAAAACCATGAATCTTACTTGATCCCCGATTTCAGAGTCTAGAACTTCTGTATCCTTTGTGAACCGATTCAAAATTCTTCCTGTAGGAGTAGTATCCATGAAACCCATTGGCGCGTGTAAGACTCTCTTGGTAGCCCTGATATTCAACTTTACAGCTGCCCTATTAGTTACCACAACTAAAATCAAGAATTCAAGCAATATAAAACAGAACGACAACAAGGAAAACATAACGTAAATTCCAATATAGAACTTGTTGCTTCTCCCTGGAAACTTGTTTGAAGTCCAAAAAGACAACCAGGTATTGGTAAATAATTGACAGAAAGTCGAAATAGCCGCCAAAAGGAAAAAGCCTGGAACCACAATCCAAGGGCCCAATTTGCCACAACCTTCTCCTAAGTAATTCATATAGATTTCTGATGATATAGAGTTGACAGCAGAAGCCTCTTTTAGAATCAATTTGCCATCTTGCGTATTGTTTTTGTTAAAATCTTTTCGTATTTCCTCTTGTTCGACTCGTTTCTTAGGCGATACCTCAGGATTTTCATCTTGCGCCTCTTTTTCAGCTTCAATAGATTCAAGCTCTTCTTCTATTTCTTCTTCATCATCCTCACTGGCAAAATCTTTGTTGAAGGTCATTAATTTTTCAAATCCGGTGTTCTTTTCTTTCAATTCTTCAAAAGTTCCAATGTCAATGGTTCCATCTCCATTTAAAAAGATGATTCTGTTGGCAGCGCTTATCAACGATAACTGGTGTGTAGCTAAGATTCTGGTTGAATCCTTTAAAAGTCCCAAAATACAGTTATTCATAATATGCTTACCGACACCAGCATCGACAGCAGATAAGACATCATCTAGTAAAATAATCTCTTTCTGTGCATAGACGGCTCTGGCTAAATTAATTCTTGCTTTTTGGCCTCCTGACAACGTAATACCTCTTTCACCAATTTCGGTTTGATCTCCAGCGGGAAGAATTTCCAAATCACTTTCAAGTGAACACGCATATATAATTTCAGAATACTTCTTTTCATCATATGGTAAACCAAAAAGAATATTTTCCTTGACAGTAGCATTTTGCACCCAAGGATATCCACACAATAATAAAGAACCATTAACCTTGATCAGGCCACCAGTTCTCTTCATAAAACCCGATAATGCACTCAACAAGGACGATTTACCGGAACCAATAAGACCGGTAATAACTACAAATTCATTCTTCTGAATTGTCAAATCAATGTTACTTAACCCAGTAAACGCATTAGAATCGGAGCTATTATCATCAGAATCGAAAATGGTCTTATCCTGAGTAGAATCCACCAGGAACTCATCTTTTGGTGACAGCTCTTTAAGATCATTTTTTTCATCTTCATTTTCGTCTTCTTCATCGTCGAGGTCAAAAGTTTCCCATTCAAATGATGCCTCTTTGACCTCAATGGCCACGTTTCGGTTCTCCATATCCAAGCTCTCTTCAGCAGAGGCGTGGACTTTGATAGATTCAACATCAATTTCCTCGCTGGATAAAAATTCCCCAACTCTACCCAAACCTGACAAGGCATCAGATCCGGAAGCAAGAGCCAAAGGTAACATAATGACTTGAGTAGACAAAAGATTGAATAATGAAATAGACGAGAATAACGATGCGGGGTTTCTCTTGTTACTACCGATACCATATAACACCAAAAACGAAACCATCGAGGTGATAATGGACATCGACATGGCCAAAGCCACTGTGAAAACTCTCAAAATTTGCATTCTACGAACAATTTTCATCTCTTCACGTCTTACATGCGAGATGTTCTCGTAATAAGGTGGCTCCCATGAGTAGAACTTGATTATTTTTAAGTTGTTTAGAGTTTCCTTGATAAAGTTGACTCTTTTATCAGTATAGCCGTTAGCTTTAGTCCTAAAGGCATACAATCTCTTGGCCGAAAATGTGATGAAAACCAAGAACAACAACATCAAAGCAATTCCCACCAAGGCAGATACCCCAATATTGACAATTAAAATGGCAATCGCAATGATAATGGGCACGGGGAAAGTAATCAAAAAGGGTTGGAAACCTAAGGCAAAGTCTATTCTCGACAAATCAGCACCCATAAGAGAAGTGATTTTCCCACTAGGGTACTTATGTCTGGAAGAAGCACTAAGTTTGAACGATTTGTCCAAGATTGCCTTAATCAAGACGGCTTTGGTTTGAGACCCTGTCAACATCGCATTGTAGAAGTTATGGTTGGTAAGACATGTGAATATAAACACAATTAAGGTTGCACCCACGGCATAGCCAATACCTTTGCCTACGCCTGTTTCCAAACCCAAGACCTTCTGTTCAACAAAATTAATAAGTTTCTTGCTTAGCAAGGGATTGGTAGCTTGGGCGACACTGGAAAGAGTCAAGAAAAAACAAGCCCGGGAGAATTGCCACTTGAATGTCATGAATATGGAGTAGACAGAAACGAATTTTGGTATGACAAAGTCTTGCAAATCGTCTGATGGGTCGACCGAAGAGGCTTCTTTAGTTTCTCCTCTGGCTTTACACTTTTTGGCAATGTGCTTTGATTCAGCTTTTTGAAGTTCTCGGGTGAATCTGTCGGCAAACACTTCAGCCATTTTGTTGACTTTAAGATCATCTGTCAATTGGAACAAATCTTGAGGCTGCAAAGTCCGTTTGTAGCCGGTCTTCAAAATAGGATTTAGCCACCAAAAGAATATTTGGGATATGAAATTGGCATTTTTCTCACCATATGGCAAACGTTCATCTTCAGTGGGTATTGGAGGTACATCGTTTGAAAAGAGTAGAGATAGCAATCTTTTCTGAGCATGTTGCTCGCCTGATTCTAAGTTTGACATTTAGTTGATTCTTGCGAATGTCTAATTGTTGTAGAGAAATCAGAAGCGGTATGAAATTTAAATTGAAATATGAGAACCAATATTATACTAGTTGCATAATTCACGAAATCCTTCTTCTTATATACAATTTTATCAAGTTACCTCTACCGAAGCGGAGAGGGTCCATTTTATATAACGAAATTTTGCATATCAGCGAAGCCGCTTGTGGTTTTGTACTCTTGTACGGAGATAATGGACATAACCTTCTTAGCTGCGACAGCCAAAATTTGGGCTACGATAAAAGAATGGGCCAATCCGAAAGAAGACGACGAGGAAAATGTGGGTAGGTGGGAGGCCCTTGGTGTATACATTCCTGGGAGTATGAAGTACTAAAGTAGAGGTAGAAGGAGATTTGTTGGTGACAAATCAGTAGTAGTGTCTTGAGTGAAAAGGCTAGATGAGCCATGTATTGTGCGGGATAAGTAATATTTAGATAGGACGGAATAAATATGGAGATAATCACACAGACAGTAACTTGTAAGTACACGAGATTTCACTAAGAGGCCTAGAGGTAATTTGGTTGGCCCCAGCAAAGAGGCGCAACGGCGCAAGTGCAGCAAAGACCGGTGAGTCACCAACCACTCGATAGAGCTATTTTAACTCCGCGTTAACGGCTCCCAACGAACGCAGCAAAGCGAACATTTGCGGTGACAATCACAATTTGCTTGGGCCGTTGGACAACAGTATTTTGCAGCTAGTTCGTTTGCCAAACGAGAAATACAAGAAAAATAGACAACACAGCAGTCAGAGTGGATGATATGTAGGTAAAGAAAACAAATTGTGTAGGTAGGAACGAGGAACATGTTGAGAAATAAAAAGGCAGAGAGAGAAAAAAACAGAGAGATTGAATGTTATTTAAACATCAAATCGCAGACGTAAGATGTGAACATATATTAAAGCTGATACGTGAAGACGGGCCAGATATGAGAAGTAAGCATAATGCCAGATATGAGAAGTAAGCAGAATGCCAGATATACAGTTGATTCAGTTGTTATAGCGTGACCAAGTACGCGGAACCAAGTTGACGTTGCATGGGATTAACGTGCGCGCAATTGTGCCGGGACCCAGCCCAAAACTTCCCTTCGAGTACTGTCCTGATTATGTATACTGCAAGTGGTCGCATCAAAAATAATCCGAACTGAGAAAAAAGATTTGCATGAAAGCGCAAACCTGGGTACGCTGAATCAAATGGAAGGACATCTCTGAGCTAAGGGTGTCAAGTTACGAGTGGAGAAAATAGATGCTATATGGATAAACACATTTATCACAAGCACGATATCCCACCAATACGGTGGTTGAGTTACAATCTTCATTTTGGGCAACTAAATTTGCTAAGCTTTCATTAGATTTACCAAACTTAGTAATTCGGACGACTAAATAATTAGTTAACTCCGGCCCGAGCCACTTTGAATATGTAATTCGGCCTCGGGCGCAGTAGCGTGAAGCCCACTTTTCTAGGTTCGACTTCCGAATACGCGTACTCATAACTCTTCATAATAAAACTTCTTCTCTACTCCCATTGTCTCCTAACTTTATATTAATCGCTAATCCCCATATCAAATCATTTTCCTAATAGTCTTTATGACATACCCCCTACACAGGTCGATCATGTGCGGACAACACGAGACTCATGCCCAACAATTTTCCTGCCGTCACAATATCGACTCCACCGAAACAGTATCCTGGGCATTGAACTATCATCCAATGTGTCAAATGAAATAAGATGGCCTCCATCTAACCTTATTTCGTCCACCACATGGAGACGTTGCTAAGTTCACGGGACCTTTAGTCATTCTGAACAATTGCTGTCGTGGGATCACCATGCTAGCCGCGAAAACGTACGTTTGTAGCCGCTGTGGCAGGTTGTCAAATGAGCGAGCCACATTACAATGTGAAATTGAGAGTTGCGACAGTATTTGTCGCCGATCCATATAACTATAAATCAGGATAACTCGACTATTATTTAGTGAAGTTACTTAGGTTATTAGTTGGAAATTTAGCTGAGTATGACAATTAAATCAGTAGCAGTTATTGGAGCCGGACCCTCTGGACTCGTGTCACTAGACGCTCTTCTTAGAGAGCAAATATTCGATAGGGTCAGGTTGTTTGAGAGAAAAAACGAGGCAGGAGGTGCCTGGGTATACGATGAAGGACCACCAGAGCGTCTTAAGGACATTGAAGCATTGGGCAAAAGATCTGCCGACAAACACGAGGAAATTCCCCAAGAAATCCCAAGTTATGTCCCCAAAACCAACAAGCAAAGGTTCATGGATTCGGCCGTTTATTCATATCTTGACACCAACGTGGAAACTGAAACGATGCAATTCAGCGAAGAAGTGTTTCCTGACGTCAAAACACAGAATTCTGTTGAAAAATACGGCAAGGACACGCCATTCAAACACCATACTGTCATCAAGGAATGGATCCAGCAATTGTACAAGAGAAAGGGTTATGATGATCACATTGAGTTCAACACCAGTGTAGAACTTGCCACCAAGAACGAAACCACTGGCAAGTGGGAGCTTATACTCCGTAAATTTGGTAAGAAAAAGGACTACATCTGGAAAGAAACCTTTGATGCCCTTTTGGTAGCCAATGGTAAATTCAATGTTCCCTACATTCCGCTGATTCCTGGCCTCAAGGATTTCAGCGAACAATACTGGGACTCGGTGGTCCATACCAAGGCTTATAGATCAAGAGAATATTATAGAAACAAAAAGGTTATCGTCGTTGGTGCCTTCATCTCGGCCATGGACACATTACATGATATTTTACCTGTTGCCCAGCATCCAGTTTATTCTTCCAAGAAAAAAACCACCCAGTTGGTTCCAGTGTATGCCGATGCGCCATACAATCACCCCCATATTGAAAATCGGGGCCAAATCTACAAAATTGATCCACTGACCAGAACCGTCTTCTTTGATGATGGAACCCAAGTGTCGGATGTCGATACGATTATTTTCGGAACTGGGTTTAGTATCAGTTTTCCGTTTTTGCCCAACCTCGATGTCTCCAACAGCAGAACGCACGGATTCTATCAATTGGTGTCAAATATCGAGGATCCTTCGCTAGCTATAGTTGGATGTGTCACTGGGGGATTTACATTCAAATCGTTTGAATGGCAAGCCACACTCGCAGCTCGCATATTTGCAGGAAGAGCTAAATTGCCGTCTAAGCAGGAGCAATATGAGTGGGAAAGACTGAGGTTAGAGCAGAAGGGCGATGGTCCCCAATACTTGTTTATTGATCGTGAATACGAAGAATACTTTGAGGGGATCAGAGAAGTTGCTACCAACGACGGGCCAGGCAGAAGATTGCCAAAATTCGAGCCATACCTTATCGATGTCTTTATCCGTGGCTATGAAAGAAAAATGAGAAGATACATTCAGAACAGTTACACCGGAGGACCCACCAAACTCTAAGTTTATATTACATTACTTGTTAATTAGATAATTTCATATTACTTTTATCACTCTGAGCCTCACACTTTGAGCCCACACAACGGGGCTTAACTAGTAGATATAACCAGAACGAAGAGGAAGCATGGACTCTCAACGTGACTGGCGCTGGCCAACGCCTCGCGGGGACAATTGTCTTCGATTTGGACCTGACCACTGGCATTGTTCCGGTGCCCAGTGCGCCTCTATAGCAGAAAGCAACGGATACCCATGATGGAACCGAGCGATAAGGCTGGGGAAAACTGTCCGAGTCAGTTCTAATTCATGTAATTTATAAATTGCTATCGGACTTGCTACCACAAGCACCGCACCACCACCACTACCACCACACTCGCCTGAGCCGTCCCATGCTGAATATCTGTTGGGTCCACCCAGCGCCCGCGGAGCTTTCCCAACACCACCGAGCCCTACCGAGCCACGCCCTGCGGACCGCGACCTTTTCCACGACACAATTAGCCCCATCGGTACCGAGAACTTCTTTCCAAGACACATATATTGCAATGCCTTTCCCACACCACTCTATCCGTTCCCAACTCCCCAACCCCCTACAGCAAACTAAACTTAATTTATTATCGGGGCATCCCCAACCGTATTTCCCTCATCCCCTACTTTCCCTGGCCCCTGGCTACACTTCCGTACTCCTCCCGCCTTCCCATCTCTATCCCCGGTGCAATGCGCACAACCCCCATGGGCAATTTTTGTCCCCGAATTAGCCGTTGCCCTGGGCGTCGCTCCGTTTCAGGATATTGCTGGCTTAACTTGATAATTTCACCTTAAATTGGATAATCACGACCCCAATCTGCTATCGAAGATTAAGTATATAGAGGTTCTCAAAGCTGTGATAGTTTACTACGGTTGAAGTGATTGCACTGGTATTGTAAATTACCGAGTCTCCGTCTGCATCAAACTGCCAAGTCACTACCCCTGAACTACCTCCCCTAAAGCTGGAAGTATCGCCACGGGAAATATCAGAGGTATCCTTGTTAATATTAAAACTGGACAAGGAACACCACTTGATTGGAACCTACACTTATTTAAAATACCTAGGAGTATTTGAGAACAACACTCGCTAATCTTTTCATCGTTCTTGTCATAGTTTGTCATAGTTTATTATATTATTCACTCGCTTATGATGAACTACGATCAAGCCAACGGCCAGAAATTCATCGCCTCCAATAAGAGCAACTCTGCTCCCATATACCAAAATGCCATATTTCATTCCACTCCCATCTACCAAAACCCCAACTTCAACGTCACCACACCGCCTTCCAACCAAATGTACTCCACCGACGTCACCCCACTACAACCACCCAACTACTTTCAAAGCCCCAACTCTGATATGAGTCCACTTTACGGTCAAACAAACCAGATGTTCTCTGCTCCCAGTTCAGCTGCAAACTCCATGTTTCAGTTTGTTCAGCCTACTCCCAACGAAAGGTTTGGCGGGCCCAATTTCTCGCCTCTCAACACCGACAACAACTGGAATATTGAGGATTCTGACTTCTTGAAGCTGGTGCCCGAAAACTCTCCTTCCATTTATACCACCCAGCATCCAAAGTCGGCCATTTCTATGCCCGAAAACAACCCTGGTGCCGTTGGTTTGGGGGTGTTTATCGACGAAAAGGCCCCCGTATCGTACCAACATGACTTTGAGAGCTCAGTATCTCAACCTAACAATTCACATTCTCCATCTGTGGGCTCGGCTCCCATTTCGAACCAATATGACTCGCCCACAACCATCGAGGTCTCTAGTCCTCGTTCCTCCATTCATAATACCAGCACTGCTTTCGACACAGACATCTCCGCCGATGACATCTTGAACATCGATCCGTTTGAAGTCATTCACTATCCCGAAAGAAAAGGTTCTGATGACCTAGTTGCAGATCTTGTGAACTTTGAAATCGGCAACGAAAAGTCGCCCGATTTCCAAAATCAGTACAACGGCCTCCAAGGGTATTTTTCCGTAAACCAGCAAAATCCTCCCACTCCTCAGGTGGTAAAGGAAGAAGTGTCTCAACGACCTGGTCTCAAAAAGCAGCTTTCAAGTGCAAAAATTAACAAGAAAACGCTCCGAAAATCCCGTTCTTTTAACGGCTTCAACGTGCCTCCAAACGATACCATATCTTCTATATCCGTCAAACAGGATCCTAACAGGAAGCCGAAAACTCCTGCATCCATATCGTTCAGTGAATGTTCACAGAGATTTTCCATATCTTCAATTCATAGCAATAAGTACTCGTTTGTATACGAAAATGCCGGCAGCATAGCCAAAGATATCGAGCCGTATGAGCTTAAAAAGTCTCAGCTGTCTGTGTCTGTCAGAAACTTGAATTCTCGTATGAACCAACATTATCCGTTCGATAATGGATGCAGTACGCAGTCAGAAACCTCGCCCAAGTTGTTACGGAACATGAAGGCAGGAATGGTCGAATTCCAGGTGAATTTGGGTAAAAAGTAACCAGCCAGTCTGCGTTTCATGTAATATAGGTACTACTATATGTATTATAAGAGGTGAACTCGCGTTTGTCTCCGTAACACTCGCCACTAGTCAGGATAATGAAGTAATAATAATAATAAAACAATAATAACACCAGTGTCAGTAGGCTTATAAGAATAATTAAATGGAATGTTTTAAGCGTTCGTAAACCAAGCTATGCCCTAATTAGTGGTAAAGTAAACTAGCCATTTATAAGTCAAAACTATAAATATATAGACCAACAGAAAGCATCGACTAGGTGTCTAACATTTAAGGAGTTATAGACTTGCAAGTAAGACTCCTGTCTATTCGAATTGCATCACAAATAATATTGGATTAAGTGAAGGCATAGAGATGAACATTGAATATTTCTAATTCAGGTATTCACTTTGATTCACCAAAATTAGTTGAATCGAGAGAACTCTCGATTGACTACATTCAGAGCCAACACGTACCAGCATATTCTATTTTATCTAGCGGTTATTATTGATTGAGTTTATAGACAATGAGATATCATGAGTGTAAAATACGCTTGGAAAATTTGTGTATTAGAAAGAATATCAGAATATAATTAACTTTTCACTACAGTGAAGCAATTTTTCTAATCTAGTAAAATGACCTGACACATCTCCTGCTCTGCTCTGAACAGTCCATACCCCACCGTTCACATTCAATCGGTTATCTAGTGCGACCAAAAGTAGTAATAATCACCTCAACTTGGTTTATTCACTGAAATACAGTAATATTTCATTCTGTCTTAATTTCATTTTGCTTTAAACAGTTATTATGTTTCTAGTTATGCTGATTATTGTCTAGAGAACGATTTTTCACCAGAAGTTCTTTGGATAATGGTTGTTTCGATTACCTAAGGTTCTATTCTAACTATTAATACTATCCCTGTTATTCTGATCGCTACTATTGCTCACTAGTCTACGTTATGGTACGGTTAATGTTGTATATTTTATATCAACAAATGCTATGTAGGCCAGTTCTGTACTGGGCCAGTTGGTGTGTGAGTTGTATTAATGGATTTTGGTTGATTTTTGTTTGTTTACAAGTCCTTGTCTCTTGGAACGTAATCTTCACCGCTCAATATAGTTGACTTTCTAAATCTTCTATTGAAGCTCAATTGTCCTTCGCTATTGTATGCATAAGTAGCCAATCCAAATGGGACCAAACCCATAAATACCACGTTAAAAAGTGCTGATCTTGTCTTGAATCTAAAGTAGTGGCCTAACTTTTCCTTGGCAGTGTTAAACCTCTCAAAAGAGGCATCAGGTCTTAAAGTTCCAGCCATTGCAGTTGTGGTACTTAACACTATCCAAGTTGATTATTCCAATTTTTTTGATTGGCCGACGTGTGTCACGTGCCAGAATAATCAAGCTGGTTGCGACACGCTGCCCACTCTAGTACTGAAAATCAGTATCGTGTGCACAGGAAGCCGTTTTAAGTATGCTGCGAAAGTGTACCATGAATAGGTTTGTGAGTGTACATCTGAATAGGGTGTATATGAGAAAACTGTACATTGGCAAAGATCGCTTGCTAGCCAAAGTTTTTTCCACCAAAGCAGAATCACATCTTAACCAGTTTAGGAGCTGGAGATAACTCATTAACTAAATAGCTTCGAAAGAGAGTTACGGTGCCACCCAGCTTGAACGTGGTTTCTGGCAGAATCCAAATAAGACTAAATATTTATATGACCGCCTCTTCCTATCCTACTTACTAGAATAGCCCTTCCTATCCTACTTACTAGAACAGCCCTTCCTCTGCAACCGAAGGTGATGTTGCCGAGGGCACTACTTAACTGGTCTCAACCTGTTCAGGTGACTAGGAAGCACGTGCCACATTTGTTTAGATTCAATTAACCTACTATAATAAACATCAACGATGACTGACAACCCCAAAGACGGGACTAGCACCGTGGACTATCGCGTCACGTCTCTTTTGACAGAGCACTTTGGATTCCCGCCGCTTGCACTAATCGATGATGTAATCAACGCTGTAAACGATTTATTGTACAAATGCACCAAAGCGATGCAGACGTACTTGATAGAAGTTAAAGACAAGAAACTTGCGCAAGTTTCGGAAAATGAAATACAAATAGGAACTGGAAAGCTTGAAACATTACTTGAGAGTCAAGTAGATAAAAACTTTGACAAGTTCGAGCTTTATTCGCTAAGAAATATCTTTACTATACCTCAAGATTTGGCAGACGAAGGTTGGATACGACTTAAGCATCACGAGGGAATTGAATTTGATAATCAGATCAACAAGAGGGTGCTTGACGAAAGAATATCCACCTTAATCAACAATATAAATCTCGAATTACATTGTCGGAAAATTCTAAAATTACAAATCACCAAAGCCAAGAAGATCATCAAGACTTTAAGACTTTTTCAGGACAGTTTACGTTTCCTTGGACAAAACGAGGGCGAAAGAGGGTTATCCTTAAAGGCACGTGAAGCTTTGAGGTCGCTTCAGCCCATTGACGAAACATTGTACTTTTTGCTTAACCAGGTGGAAGAATTGACCAAACAGACACGGAGGTTGTATAGTAAAATAGGCAAAGACAAGCAAGGAAATATCGACATGAAATTCTTGCCAGACTTGAGAGATCGGTACATCGATGGGAAATCAGTCAAGATATTGCAGAAGTTGGGATTGTATGGAGAACAGGAAAGTGGACAAAAGAACACTTTGGGTGATATATCTGGAGTATCTGATGTTGCCTCGGTAAGGAGTATAGCAACTGTGTTAGAAGAGGAGGGGTCTGTTGAACGGGCCGAGTACGACTTGCGGATTGAACATCAAGAAACGAGCAGCGAACTTCAACAAGACATCGATGAATCACATCAAGATATGGATTTAAATCTGGATTTTAATGAAGACATCAGTAAACAGACTAATGGACAAACCAGTGAACCTATTAATGAGCATATTAATGAAGATCGGGATATTATCAATGAAGATGACAAAGATATCATTCTAGATATTGAACATGATCAGAATAATATCAGTGTAATCAACCCAGATCAGACTAATGTCAATCAAGATATTAACCAAGATCAGGATACTCACGATAATGGTGTTGGTGATGTGAATAATAAAGAAATTCTGGACGCTATTGAACCCAAAATGGACCAAGCAACCAATCCCGAGGAGAATCTTGATCACGATCCCGATGCCATGGATATCTAGTTGCCTGTACGTATATGTAAATTAATGTATTATTACCTTCCGCACGCACTCAAACGGGTCCCAACTGGCCCAAAGTAGCCAGCTTCAACTACAAGTCAAAGTATGCCCGGCACATGTTTACACACCAAAAAGCACCTATTTTAGGACGTGTTAACTCATATACACTACAATCATAGTTATATCTATAACCTTATATCGTCTTGAAGTCCCCAAATACTCTCTTCTGTATCTGCCTCCAAGCCTCACCTTATCCTCCGATAATGGCTCAAAACGAGTTGAAATGAGCCGAAATGCGAAAGATAAAAAGTTCAACAAATTGTAACTTCATAATCCAATAGAGTGCTACAATGGGGTTTAGTTTAGTAAACCAAGTGGTTCAAGGCCTCAGTGTGGCTTCTCAGAGCTCAGAGACCAGCTTAAGAGTTCAAATTAGTGGGATTATGGGTTCGACTTCGTATGTATCCTGGTAGACCTCGGTCAAGCCCAAACTAACATTTAGACTTGCGTGCTGGATAGTGTTGTTAATGCCTCAGCTTATTGAGCAATGGAGGTTGAAATCAGCAGAAGGAATCGCTATTGGGTTCATTACCATTTGGTTTCTTGGAGATATCTTCAACTTACTTGGTTCGTTATGGGCTGGCTTGTTGCCCGAGGTGATCTTTTTGGCGGTGTGGTTTTGTATTGCCGACTTTTTGATGATCTTTTCTTATGTGTACTACACTCATATTCACAAGGCTAAGGTAGTATCGGTTGTCTCTGTAGTGCAAGAAGAACCGGATAATGACAGACAGCCTTTGTTGAGAAGAAGATCATCGGCATTGACCGACATTGCTATGGAGCCGCAAAACCATAGTATCTTCACTCAGTATATCTTGCCATTGATATTTGTAGTTGCAGCTGGGTTTACTGGGTACTTGTTGTCAGGCTCCAAGCCAGATAACTCCACCGATGATCCTTCAAATGACCAAGATATCAGGTTGGGTCCACAAATCTTGGGATACTTTTCGGCATTCTTGTATTTGGGAGCCAGAATCCCTCAAATCATTCAAAACCACCAAAGAAAATCGGTCCATGGCCTTAGTTTGTTGTTTTTCTTATTTTCAACTTTGGGTAACTTAACCTATGCTGGGCAGATTTTATTCTACAGAAGTGATTCAAAGTACATTTTACTTAATTTGAGCTGGTTGTTGGGTTCATTGGGTACTATATTCGAAGACAGTTTCATCTTTTTGCAATTCTACATGTACAAAGATAATGAATCGCCTGCCATCGAGTAAAAAGCTTAAACGGAGTGAAATGAGGCGTTTTATCCGAGACATTCTATTGTTCTACTTCCAGAAACACTTTACAACTTATTGTCACAAATTCCATTTACTCAAAAACTATATATACAACCATATAGATAAATAAAAAATTACAATTCGCTAGATCAGAAACATATCTGAAAGTAGCATTAAAGTTTAACACACAAACATAAAAAATAACTTGGCTAAGGACTCAATATTTCCGTATTCCTATAGTAGCCACATAGCAACCAAACCCACCGATTGAAATAAAGCAATACCCAGATAGAAATGAAGTGTAGACTGTAGGTATAATAATGTACAACCGATATCAACAATATGATAAAAAAAAATAAAAATAAATAAACAAACCACCAGTAGAAAAATATGGACACAAGAAATAAATAAATAATCTAATCACAAGTACTTCTCGTAGTGTTGATCCTTCAACCATCCCACCTTTTCAAACGCAGCAAAAAGTCTAGATGCCTTGTTGACATCTATTCTGCACGCCTTCTGAGCATCGGTTCTTCTAAATTGCTTGCCAGTACGAACTCTTTGGAGCTTTTCGTAAAAAAGTCTTCTCTTGGAATCAAGATAGACCAAACATGGCAATCTCAAAATAGAAGCAAGAACAACTTCGGCAGGGTGCAACTTGGAAATGTTGGGGTCTCTTGACAAATCCATAGGCTGGCCCTTCCATTCAATTTTCAAGCACTTGGTGTTGCTTGCAGGTAATGTGGCTGCAGGATCCGGCGAGTAGTCAGGAATTGAATCGTCAATCAACATCTGCTGCTGTAATGCAATAGAAGTAGTGGCGGTATTGGGAGTTTCTCTTCTGATCTTCTTCTTCTTCAAAGGAGGACTAGAAGGTGTCTGTTCGTTAGAGGAGTCGGACTCCTTGATACTCTTGACCACTCTTCTCGTTCTAACGCGCTCCTGGTCCGAGGTGTCTCCTTCATCAGAGTTACTATCCATCATTACCATACGACGCTTGTACTTGCGAGGTACATGATATCTGTCATTGGAGTCCGAAACAGTGGAAATGTTGTGGTACTGATTGATGAAATGAAGATGAGATGCTTTGTAGTTGGAATTCACACTGTTCCATGGATGAATGGTCAATTTGTAATCCTTGTAGTTTTCTATGGTGAATGGAGATTTTGTTTCAAGGTATGACTTATCGTCAATGACTAATGGTGGATGAGATGCAATGGTAGTTCTTTGGTAAGGAGAAAGTGGTGGCGATATGATATTCGAAATTCCCAGCCCTTTGGCTGGTAATGTAGGTCTCTTTTTGGAGTAATCATGGCCTCTGCTCATACTGGTTCCGAGATCATTTTCACTGTCAATTTGGTTAGGTGTGAGACATCCTGATATGTCTCTTGCACTTCTACTAAACGGCTGATATAACAAAGACATGATAGGATAAGTATGAAGGTAGTTGTTTTGGTTTCAAAAAGTTTTTGCTTTTTGTATTTTAGGAAAAAAATTTTAGGAGGTTTTTTTTTGGTAGAAGAAAAAAACTTTCTTAGCAGAGAAAACTCCTTTAAAAGAAAATTGATATCAATTGGTAAACCTATGTGATATTCAACTTTATTCTAGACAAGGTTGATGTAATTGAGTTGTAAACTTAAGAGTGTTGTTCTTAAATTTAAAATATATGTCTAGTTTATCAAAATATTACTGAGATTTGTTTTCATTTGATAACTGCCATCTTATCTTCTCCATATATATATTTGAGATGGATGTGAATTAATTTTTTTTCTTTAGCCGTTTCTTTTTTATTGCTTTTTTTTGCAGCTGCAAAAGAAATTCGGGGAGCGAATCATGTAGGTGAGAAAATAATCATGAACCGCCTGAGAAATACGGAGGGGACCCATCACCTACCTGGCCATTGTGGGCCCAATTGATATAGCAGGATGTATCGGACGTCATTTAGGGTATTCGGTCGCTAACATCAACTGGGGCCAGGCTTGATCCTTCTCTGCACTGGCTCAATTGATTACAATTCCTCCAACCACAAACCTCAATTGCCAGTCATCTATCGTGCATATAGGCCATGCAATACGTTCAAAGTATGAGTTGTACGCACCCCGCACAGTAAATTAGGGAATATGTTTCTTTTTGTCGACCGGTGCCGGGGACATCGCCGTAGCACCGCAAATAAGGTTAATTACTGTAAGCAGTTAAACCAGATCGCTGCCAATTGGCTGAAGTTAAACTCCTGATAGTTCTTCCCGCAACGATCTGCCAATCTGATACGGGACCCCTCACTTGTTTTTGATCTCTGTTTCATTTCGTATTACGTTCTGTCCGTATTACTCTATTTAATTCCCCCACGTAATTCATCATGTTTACAATAGTTAAAAATACCAAACAAAAAATATTCCGTGGTTACTTGATTTCCATGACGGTATACATCACAATTGATCAATTCAAACATTGTTGATGCAATCGTTGTGCGCGCCGAGGTTGCCGTCACGTTAGACTTCCATGACCTCATGGCTTTTTCCCCACAATAATCAGGTTTAATGCCGGTGATCTTGCTATGAGGTACAAAGTGTCACTGTCGAGGCTTGTAGCTGTTTATCTTCGATAACAATCACGAGACAAATGTAAACATCCGCACGTGAACTCCCGTTTGCCTCAATTGGACTATGCCCTTGCCTCTTTAAGCGTAGCCCGTCGTCGTTGCCACTACCAACGCAAAAGCCTGTTTGTGCTGAGCTACCGTGCTGTAATTGTTCTCTGTTCTGTTTGCCAGCCCTGCTACCTTGATCTTGACGTGCTTACGTCATCGTACCCATCACCTCAAAATCACAATTAATAATCCGGACTGCACATGGCCCAATAAATTTTTATGAACTCATCTTCCGACTCAACAGCTGCTGGTAAGTAGAGCTAATATGGTTAATTTCGTGGGCAAATTATGCCTTGCGCCAATGGTCAGGTCCGGTGAGATTGCCACTAGATTACTAGCTCTAAAAAATGGGGCCGATCTTGTATGGTCGCCCGAGTATGTCGATAAAAAAATTATTCAGACTACCAGAATCGTCAATGAAACTATCAATACAATTGACTATGTCGTGGAAACCAATCCCCATCAACAGGAGCCCAAAAAACCCTCAAAAAAACAACCTGCACCTCCAAGAGTCATTTTCAGAACCCATGCGCCGTCGGAGTCCGGAAAGCTCATTTTTCAGCTTGGAACTTCTGATCCCGAATTGGCCGTGGAAGCAGCTCAGAAGGTAATTGCCGATGTTGATGGAATCGATCTTAATTGTGGGTGTCCCAAACCATTTTCGACTCATTCTGGTATGGGTGCAGCTCTTCTTTCCACCCCAGACCTTCTTTGTTCCATCTTGACTGCTTTGGTGGAAAAAGTTGGTATACCCAATAAGAAGTCCATCAGTTGCAAGATCAGATTGTTACAGGATTATGATTCAACTTTCAGTCTAATTAGTCAAATCTGTAATACAGGTATTACAAACTTAACTATACACTGTCGTACTAGAGAAATGAGAAACCGTCAAGACCCAATCTGGTTGTATCTCCAGAGATTAATTCCTTATATTCAAGGTCGGGGAATAAGTGTAATTATCAACGGTAACATTCAGTCGCGAGAAGATCTAGTTCATCTTCAAAATGTATTTGGAAACTCTCAAGTTGGTGGAATGATTGCGGAGTGTGCCGAAGCCAACGCTTCGGTGTTCTCGAAAAAGCTTCCCTTGTCTGCCGATAAAGTAGTCAGACAGTATCTTGATATTGCAAAGATCTACAACTACGATGCATTCCCTAATTCCAAGTTTATGATTCTCAATCAAACTCCCGGTAAATCCAAATATTACAAGAAATTTGCTCAACTGAAAACGTACCAGGACTTTGAAAATATCTTCGAAGAGTTGGGACGTGATAAAGATGAAGTACTTATGACTAAAATATATACCAAGGACCTTCAGAAACAAAAGCTGCTAACACCCGAAGAGTACGAAGAATATATGCAATCGCGGTTAAGTTTAATGAAGCAAATGATTGAACCAGCTGCTCCAGCCAAAAGACCCGAAGAACCATTGTTCAGCGACAAGTCCAAGCAACAGAAACGAGAGTCCGTCCAAGCCATTTAGAAATGTACATAGCACAAGTAAATTAATTCTACATCCGTTAACGTTGGTCACTTTAATTGGAGAAGTAATCAACTATATAAATCTCACAATAGATAAAATACAAAAGGTTATGGGGTACGTGGGTGGCTCATTAGTACTAGCATTAGATTCCAAACACTTTCATGATAACGGTCATGTAGCTTGAATTTGCACCCAATTGAATTTCATCCTTCCATCTATAATCGTCTATATACAAGTGAGAAGCAAAGGATGGAACTTCTAAAGATGCAGAGGGGGAGGTGTTGAGGAATGATGGTTGATAACCTGCTTACTTCAATAAATGTTTGATTCCACACCACGCACCAGCAGCACCAGTCATTAAAGCAGTTGAATAGGCCATTGGTCTGATACCAGCACTACTTCTAAATAATGCACCAGCAATACCACCAGCAGCCAAAGAATTAAAATCATCGTGAACCCCTCTGAAGTAGTCCAAACTGGAATCAATCACATTATAGGTTAATGCCAAGACACCGGCGGAGTTTCCTAAATATGGTCCTCTTTTGGTGATGTGATTTAAAATGGTGTTCAATTGTAATTTTGGTGGGGCATTTTTTGGCAAGTTTCTTACACCTTCTTGAAATCCGAACGCACCTCCGACACCTAATCCTAACAAATAAAGAGTTCCGGTACCGTAACTCAAGTCATCGGTCCAACTTCTAGATGGAAGTAAACCTTTGGATCCTTCAATGTCATTCAATTGTTCATCTTTAAGGTCTAAAAATTCCACTCCTTTTTCCAAACCTGCCAATGGATGTAATCTGGACGAATCAAACACACCTGGACTATTGATGATACTGGATACATCCGATACTTGTGCTGGGTCGAATCCTAATGAATTTTTCAATTCTGGTTCTTCCTTTTTTGCCTCTTTGTTGCTGCCAAATAACCACGACATACTTGTTTTATGTTATGTCTGTGTATTGTTTCTTAATTAGAAGGTTTAAATATATGGGAATGTCCCTGTTTCCGACCAATGTCTACGTATATGGTTCTTTAACCTGGAGGTTGAGTTGGTTTCCTTAGGCAGGCAAACTTGGCCAAAAAAAAATTTTACTCATTGAGTGAAAAATGTAAAATGTGTTGGTGCAACCCGCAATTTACAAAGTGTAAATTGACGATTACAGCTTAGGTCGCCGGGTTCCGGCTATGTTCCCATCACGTGTATTTAAACAATCTTCTGCTTAGTCCTATTTTGCAGTCATTTATACGCTGCTTAGGCCGAACTATAAAAGCTGTTGCAGATTCAGGTGTAGTCAGTTCTAGAATCCGCAAAACAAAATGTCTGTTACATTTGAATTGCTCAACGTTATTGACGAATCCTTCGATACCTCTCTCCACATTGACTTCAGTACGCTTGAAGCCTTGGAAGCTGAATACATGAGGTTGGTAGCCGAAGGAAAGATTGACCCCACTAACAATTTTACCCGCAAAGTCACTGACGTTTTCGACAAGACCAAGTCCTTTAAGTATAATTTTACCAACATTGATGACTTAAACCGTAAGCTTTCAAAAAAGATCTTCCATAAGAAAGAGTTTAGAGACAGTATTTTCTCGTCCAAGAGTACTTTTATTGACCACTTGCCCGTATACCGACCTCCCTCGAAGCAACAGATATTGGCTTTTAAAATTTACAGTGAAGCCTATGCGTCGAACGTTCCGAGTACGTTCTACCGGTCTTGTCGAATCTTACCAAAGAAACCTCGCTTGCCAAAGGCCCGAACCAACACCAATTTGGCCACGTACATTCACAAGATCTACGTTTACGAGCAGCTTCTTAAAGACCATCTCAAGCAACAGGTTTTAAATAATGCAATCGAAACTCCTCTTTTTAGACTTCCTCTGGTCCAAATTAACTCCTTGGACGAAACTATAAGTGTCGGCTTGGGTCTGTCTCTTGTTAGTCCGCGCTCAGCAGTAACTTTCGATCTAGGGGCTCATGAGAATTCTACATCCTCATCCTCGTCAGGGAATTCACCTGTTGGAAATGTTGTTCAGCTTGCTTCGGGAAGAACAATTACCTTGAAGCACCACTATAATCCTCAACTTAGCCAAACGCTCGCACGGTCCCTCTCGAAGCGCGGGCACGAATCTCTCTAGCTTCTCTTGTGCATATGTCACGTAGTGTTTTTATTGATAAATTTGCACCCAAACGAGCAGCTTTCTACTTGCTAAGATCTTAATTACTAGATGTTTCAGAAGGACAAAGATACCTCGTCGTAACCTGAAAAGAATATCCACCTAACCCAGACGCAAAACCAACTCTGGCAGAGCTCTCTTCAGTTCATCGAAGGTAAAGTCGGTATATACTGTTCACGTGACAACACAGATATCAACGAAATTTCCAGGCGATAGAAAAGATAGCAGGCAATATAAGAAGAAGTATAAGTCCAGAGTCAGCTTGTTTTAAACAAAATAGAGTACATTGTAACAAGTTTATTTCATCCTAATTATATAATATTGCCATGGAACCAAATCATTTATGGCTGGAAACCCGTGTGCACCGAGATATCCACAACGTGGATCTGAGCACACAGCTAAATTTGCTCCCAATGGTTGACCCCAATGACCCACATGGACTTCCGATGGATAATACAGAAGGATGGAGCGAAATACGAAGAAACGGAATTGATTCGAGGCTCGGTGACGTAGATGGGGCCCCAATAGACCATCTTAGTGCTGGGGTCATGAGGACGTACAACCCCAAACCACAGTACGTGCCTCCATTAAACTTTGCTTTGGTAGAAGATGGAATATACCGGTCGGGATTTCCAATGCCCATAAACTACACATTTGTGCATCAACTCGGACTTAAGACGATCATATATATAGGTGATTTGGGAAATGAGAAAAAGAAGGATAAAAAGAAAGATAAGGAAAAAGACGGCAAGAAGAGTGAAGAAAAGAGTCAGAAAAAGAAAGATAAACAATCAACGACCGAAATCATGTCGAATTACCAAGAATGGATTCAAAGCAACACCGACATAACATTTCACAACCTTCTTATCGAGCTGTCGCAAGAACCGTTCAATTCGACTGATATACACCACCAGGCTCAATTGTCCTATACTAAGGCATTACAGCTTATGCTTGACAAGAGGAACTTTCCTATATTGATACATTCTAACAAAGGGAAGCACCGTGTGGGGTTGCTAGTTGGTCTCATGAGAAAGCTTCTCCAAGGCTGGTGTTTAAGCGGGATATTCGAAGAGTACGAGAAGTTTGCTATGGGTAAGTCGGAGTTCGACTTGGAGATAATTGAATTGTGGCAGCCAGAATTGTGGATCCAGGACGAATGGAAGCCTGATTTTGTCAGAGTATAGATAACAGGTGTTGTAAAATATCAACTCACCATTGAGTTCTCGATGGAGCGTTGTGGATTTTAAGATTCACTTTGGTTTCAGGATATTCTACCGTCTGATTTAGAATTGTGGTATAAAGATTGAGATCTATATCTGACGATTTCACTTTACAGCGGTCGACTTTGAGAAACCTACACCTGGCTGGCATAAAGGTAGTTGTAGTTGGATATTTGACTTGCTTCTAGTGGTTGGCTAGAAAGAAGCTAGCTAAACCTGACCAAACCAACTGCAATATTCTAGAATTCTCCTTGGCTCTCTTGATTATTATGTAACTGTGTTGTTCCGAGATATGTGGATTGTTAATATACAGACCTGTGATATTAATAACCTGCATGGATAAGTACTACAATATAGAATAATAGATAGGAGTTTAGCTTTCTTCAAAGCAAAGCTCTAATCATCTAATTCACGGCTTCCTACTTGCTTTAAATCGATCTGGATTCGTATGAACGGTATAATGCTAAAAGCTGAGAATACCATTTATTTTTTTGCATTTTAGTACGTTATGACTGAATTACCTTGAATTCACCATTTAGCATAGTAATTCAATCCTGTACTTACTTATAAGACACGGCGTATATAGTTATATTCTCTGTTTACAGATTATTCTTGAGTTCTCTCAACTTATCCATCACGTCAGAGCTGGCCGTCTTACCAGTAGCTTGAAGCACCTGGGGATCCTTAAGTCTCATGAAAGGGTTAAATTCCAACTCGTCACCAATAGTGAATCTACCAGTGGTAAACTCGTTTTCATCTACAAACTTCACCAACCTATCCATAGCTTCGTTATGCAATACAGTCTTGGAAAACTTGATGTTCAGCTTGGTATATTCATGGCCTGGATAAACCAAAGTATCCTTGGGCAATTTACCAAGAACAGAATTCAACGCACGGTTCATTTCTTCTCCAGATCCTTCAAAGAATCGGCCACATCCACTGGTGAACAAGGTGTCACCGGTGATTACAGCTCTTTCCTTGGTCTTCGAATCTTCAATATAGTAGCAGATGGAATCCTGGGTGTGACAAGGGGTATGGAGTGCTGTGATCGAAAGATTGTCTCCTAAATCAATAACCTCCTGGTGCGACGGTGTATAGGTCACCAAGGGAGAATCTTTTCCTGCAATCACAGGCAAGTCGGGATATCTTTTGTGGAACTCTTTGTTACCGTCGGAATGGTCGTAGTGATGGTGAGTGTTCACAATTGCTTTCAATTCAAATCCTGGTTTGTTGTCCTTAATATACTTCAATACGTCCTTGGGCTCGGCTGGGTCTATGAGCCACGCGTGCTTGGTGGGGGTATCAATAACGAGATACGAGTAGTTGTCACCAGTGCCCCATCTCATGGGAATTGCTTTGATCTGCATTGTTCGTGTGGATGCGGTGAATTTAATGGCAGGAAACCTTGGTGTACGTAAAATCGTCCTCAACATCCTGTCACTATCAGTTTCATTGAACTGCCCTGCTGAATAGCAAGGCATGTCTATATACAGGTCCATTACTAACGAAGGTCCAAAAAGACTATATAGAGCGCCGTAGCACGGGCTCGAAATGAAGTCAAGCGGGCTTAGGCCGGCTGGAATGGCGCTGTGGTAGTGTGAAACTAGTTCCATTTTTTGGCCTGCATTCCCTCAGGGGGACTTGTTTCAAACTCTTTGGCCTTGGCGTCGTCCCAGTTGGTGGTCAACACCGTTCCGTTGGATTGGACGTACGACTTCATCATGGCACGACGGGTGTCGTCGTCGGTGTCCTTGTAGAGCTTTTCGAAAAACGAGGCCTCATTAGACTGATCTTCGTCTTCTTCATCTTCCACCTTAAAGTTAGCCCAATTGATCGACTTTTTAGAAGATGATGGATACGATAACGGGGCCTCTTCAACAGCGCTGGTGAGTTCAAGAGAAGTCCAATTGCCGGCCGTTTTCTTAGTCAAGTAAACTTCTACTTTGGTACCAAAAATTCGGTGCGACGACTTGTGGGGGTCGATTTCACCACCTAACGGATCAAGCAAATAGTGGTACTCGGAGTTATCGGCACTAGGGAACGAGATCGATACCGAAGTGCTCTCGAACTGGATGGAAAGTGACTTGGCATCGACATTTTTGGCGTAAATAGTAATTGTGACTGCGTCTTTGGTCTGGTACCAGTCGTCCTTAATTTTGGCCTTAATGGGCGCATGGTGATCTATCACTTTAGGATTGGTAGACGGTTTCGGACCGGAGAGCAGGGTCAGATTTTCATTAGGCTTGGCATCAAGACCTTCCTCCTCGTCGCTTTCCTCGCCTTTGCCTGATTTAATATCGTATTCACACTTGGTTTTCCATACGTCCAATGTCTTCTCCTGGCAGTCATAGAGCTGGGCCTTTTCAAAGTGTTTGAGTGCCAGTTTGAATCTCTTTTCTGAGTAGTAAACCAATCCCAACCGAAAGTAGCACGCACCGATCTCACTTCTCTTTCCTCGATTCTGGGCCAAATTGTATGCTATTGAAATATCCTTCTTAGCCGCCTCGTAGTTGGCTAACTTGTGCCAGGCAGTAGCTCTTTTTATATATGGCTGGAAGGCTTGATCATTTTCTTTGATAGCTTGGCCAAATATATTGATGGCTTCAAGATAGTCTTTGTCGCTTAAACTTTGATCGCCTTGCTTGATAAGTAGATCAATTGCCATATTGCTCTGGTGCTAGTAACTAATACAATTTTATTAGGCCGCGAAAGATCTTCTGAGGTCCGATCGGTGATGCTGAGAAATACCTTAGCCAAAATAGTGAGAAATACTGAGAATAGTGACAATAGCGAGATCCAACATCTGATGACATGGCTTACGTTGCGAGAATCCACCAATTGCCGTTTTAGTGTCCTTCGTTATGCTATTCCGATTTTCTGGTAACTAGCTGGGCTAATTTATTTGTTTTCTCTATATCTATGGTTTAGTGTAATTAGTCTGTAGCTATCATCGTGCCCCTTCCTGTTTTAAAATGTTCATGATCTAAACGCAAAGCTCTCACTTATTCGCATCCTTATTGTTGGAGTATTTCTTTTCAAGTGCCGGCTTTCCATTGCGTTGGTTGTCCTTACTATTACTTAAATATTATTCAAATTACAGTTTCTGAACTAAGAATTAGTAAAGTAATGAATATTAGTCCTCTCATCTCAAAAATATAATTTATAAGTAAGAGTGATTTTTCTATCGCATCTATCTTTATCGCAAGACTTATTAATGGAATTCTTCTTCCAGGCCTGGGCTCCCTGTTATTGATGACCGCCATTTAAATGCCCTGAATCTCGAATAGGGTTATGCTCCGAAAGCCGACGCGCAATGGATGCAAATATCAGTACGTTCGGATACAACCATAAAGCCGACAATTCTTATAGGTACAGGCTTTATTCAATCAGCATGCTAAGCCTTATCTGTCAAAATCGGTTTATAAAGCCTATTCTTTGTTCCCTACAATTAAGTGGAAGTTTAGGCGGTACTCTTGGAAGTATATACATTACACTACTTGTCATGTCTATAGACAATGAATGCGCCTTTTTTTTTGTTAAATTTAATCAAATATTTACAAAATTAGCCCTTGCTACTATCCTAGACTATGGTTCTTTTAAACATAGAAATCGTTGGAGAATGAATCCTTCTTCTAACTAACTAGTCTAAAATCCTACGAGTTACTAAAGAATTCAGTGGTTACTTTACAATGTTTTTAATTGTGAATTTTCATGTCAGTTGCAGAAAATGCTTCTAATTACCATACAGATTTTAAAAAAGATTTAGATCCCTGACTTCTTCTTTCAATGTTAGGCAAACATATCCAAAGAATTAACATTACCGAATAAAGGCTGATAAACACTGGCATCACCACGTATGTACCCACATTTTGCGATAAGATACCAACAAGGAAGGGAAATAGAGCACCTCCCGAAGATCCAAATGCCGTCATTATAGTAAGGGATACAATTTGTATTTTTCTAGGAATCAATCCTTCCAGAGCACTGTAAGTAATTAACAATGGATAGTTGGGACCAATTAAAATTCCAGCAATTGATACAAGTACCGCTTCTATGATGATATGAGGAATAACCCACGTCAATGTAACAAACACGATTGACAAAAGTGACATAACAATTACACTTCTACGTGCTCCAAAGGTTTTATGAAGGGGCCTAGTAAGCACCAACCTACCTATAGTCAAGCCACCCCAAAATCCCGATGCTACGTAACCTACTTTTGAAGGATCACCCTTACGATAATCCAACAAGTAAGTAACGATCCAACCTGCCAATGATACCTCTGAACCTTGGTAGAATAATACAAAAAACGATATTAACCAAGTAACGGGATTTTTCAACGCAAGAACCATTTCACTCTTGTTCGAAGCCGAAATGCTAGCAGCAGCGCTTGCAGATCTTCCACCTCTTCGTGTATCTTCCAATTCAATAAATTCGGTATTTTCATGGTCGGCCGAGGCCGTAGTGGAAATATCATTCTGTATCAAAGGGTCTGCAGCATCCGAGTCCCATGGCTTAAGGTCCTCGTCCGCATGTTCGAAGGCATAGTACAACCCAACGCCGATCATCGCCATCATTCCCAACAATACCAAATAAAAAAAGTGCCAGGGCACCCCAGCATTGACCATACTGGTCGCTATAAGCGGAGACACAGTCGCACCGGTACCGTACGCACCATGATTAAAGGCAAGATACTTGGATTGTTTGTCGAGTCTCGACAAGAATATATTAGATTGGGCTAATACCACAGCCAACCCTGCACCACCAAAAAAAAAACCGACTACAATTGCAGGAAACTTGGTTCCACTCGACACTATTCCATACATAATAGTGCTAAGAAAACAACCTACTGGCAACGACTTCTTTCTTCCCAACCATGGTTGGATCTTGTGAGCGAAACATGCCACCAAGATAAAACCAACCGCATTACTGATCCAGATCAATGACGCAACAGCATAATTGATTTGGTAGTACTCTTCTATGTGCGGCAACAACGCACCAGGAGCAGCGTCGCTAAATCCTCCCACGAAACTCCAAATTACGCACGCGGTGATCCGCCACACGTTCTTGGGAGGGTTGGCCGACGACATTACATTCTTGGGATGTGTATCGTGCTGACTCCAATTCTCCTCGCTACGTTCACCCTGCTGACTCTGATTATCCTGTGAAGTGACGTCTTGAGTGGAGAACTTGGTATCAAAAGTTGGTCTTGTTCGGGGATGGTTACTAGTGCCCGTTTCTGCTGTCGACTCTTGCTTCGACACCACTGAAACAAGGGTAGGTGGATTCTCCTTCTTCGATTGTGCCATTGGATTTAGATTTTTTAACTAGCAAGTTGGATTGGTGACCCATTTATATATTCTAGAAAACTTGGCCCCACTCAACCTGAAAATCCCATTATCAGGGCTTAAAACAGTTTGTCTGGTTGGATCCCCAGATTTTGTGCACGTATGGAGGAGGGGCGGATGCACTTCCTAACTGGGAACACTGGCAAAATTTACGTTGTACCGGACTCTGTTACATCTTTGTATTTCTAGTTACTAATATACACTGACATTCGTTTTCTTGTCTACGATTCACCGGCAGCTTGCACCAAATCCAAGAACTTCTCCTTGGAAATCTCGTTCATCAATTCTTCTTTCTTGGTTTGGCCCACCTTTTCTTGATCAAGTTCCTGGTTAGTTCTGACTTGGGTGGATAATATAGCGTTGAATAACCTCACCACACCTTTCTGAGCAACTTTCTTTAATTTACGTTCACTTTCAATGATTTCTCTAACTTTTTCAGGTTCGTGAGATGATGGCAACAAGTTCTCTATACGGTGTTTGTCTTGTAAAGACTTCTTTTCAGCCAGAATAGCTCTTTTGGCTTTAGCTTCCAACTTGTCAGATTCCAATTTCTTGATTGTCACTTTGTTTCTGGCCAAAATAGGATCCTTTCTGTCATATGCCTTCAACTTGGATCCGATAATGGCATTGAATGCGCCCGCAAACGACTCTGACCCGTCATCGAGATTCTTTTTCTTCTTCATTTTAGGAATATCATCACCTTCTTCTTCACTTTCACTTTCACTTTCATCATCACTTTCACCTGATGAAACGTCGGCCACTTCGAGCTCATCGTCTATCTCGAGATCATCCAAATCTTCGTACTCTTGTTCCTCGGATGACGAACTTCCCGATTTTGATTCTTCTTCTTGAAAGTCTTTGGGTTTCTTTTCCACAATCTTGGCTTGACCCTTTGATACCTTTTGTTTCTTCAATGCTGACCCCATCCTGTTTTGTCGTACTAGCTTCTTCTTCACTCTGCCCATCTCAAAAAAATTAGCCATCGCATGCTGCACGTGAACAAACACGCGCGGCTCATTTGGTCACGTGAACGTGATACAGTTATGTTTACGTTTAGTTTCAACTACAACTACTTGATTCAGCACGAAGTGGTATATAATGAGCCAGGGTGAATATAATTGTCCTCATTGGGCGCCACCTCACAAAACGTCGCATATATTAAAAGCATCCACCAACAAAAGGAATCTGATGCACGTAAGTCTGTCAGTAGGCACTAAACGACCCAAGGTAGGCACATACGAGCGAGTTCCAAAGGTGTCAGGAGGCTCAGGGGTTTCAAAGATCCAAGTTGAGAACCGCAATCGTATGGATGAAGAAATTTATCGTAAACAAAATGAACTTTCCGATATGAATGGAGTCAAGATGTCATTGATTACAAAAATGCAAAAGGAAGAGTTTAAGCTACATATACTTAGCAAAGAGTACGAAGATCTTAAGATTAAATCGTCCAAACTAGACGAATCTATTGAAGAAATTAAAGAAGATCGAAGGACGAGCAGTCAGGAGTACGAAAATCGGTATAGAGTCGAAAAGCAACGCCTTGTGTTAAATCATGAAATGCGAGTAAATGATCTAAAGGAATCTATCAGTGGCCAAATAGATACAATTATTACCAACAGCACAAAGAATTTGGTTACAGAACGAACCAAATTGGTCAGCAAATGTGAAACTATTGCCCTGGAGATCAAAAACCAGAACCAGATCTTGAACAAAACTCTTATTAAGCTCAAGGAATCACACAGTAAAAACCTTCTAAACCTCGAAAATACAATGCGCGAGAACACAGACACTCTCAAGTTGACAATTGATTCGGTTGATCGCAGCAAAGATGAGAAATCGGCCAAAATCAACGAGCTCAGTACCAAGTTGGAAACGATAAAAGAGAGTCAATGCAAATCAGGTGAAATATTGGCACAATTACAAGTAAAATACTCGGAAAAGCAACGAGAAATCCAAGTATTGGAGTCGGGTGTGGCGAAGAAGCAAAGCCAAATAAGCGACCTTGAAAGCTCATCGACTTCTAAGGCAGCACAGATTGAGTATTTCGATAAAGAAGCTGAATTTTTGGAGTCCCAGAAGGCCCAGGAAGAGAGTGTAAGGCGAAAACTCCACAACCAGCTCCAGGAACTCAAGGGAAACATCCGGGTATTTTGCAGAATACGTCCGGCAGGAACGGACAAAAAGGCACTCATGGCTAATATCCAGCTTCGAGGCGACGAATTGAACGACGAAGCAAGCCAGGATTTGATCCTCACTAGACAAGACACCCATACCAACACCACTCCTCAGTCATACAAGTTCCAGTTTGATAAGATCTTTCCTGAGAGTCTGAGCAATGCCAATGTATTTATAGAGCTCTCGCAATTGATCCAATCTTCACTTGATGGCTATAACGTTTGCGTGTTTGCCTACGGCCAAACTGGTTCCGGGAAGACCTATACAATGTCCAGTCCAGGAGACGGGATGATTCCACTTTCGATCAACAAGATCTTCGACGACATTGCCGAACTACAACAAATTGGCTGGACCTACGAATTACACGGCCAGTTTATCGAAATCTATAACGATACTATTGTTGATTTGTTGACGGCACCCAACCCTGAAACCAGGCACGAAATCAAACACGATGATGCTGAAAGTAGAACAACCATCACCAATACTACGACCGTGAGACTTGACAGTGTCGAGCAGGCATTCCATGTTTTGGAAAAGGCTGCCAAAAACCGGTCGACTGCGTTTACTCAATCCAACGAAAGATCGTCAAGATCCCACTCAATCTTCGTAATCAAAATTTCTGGCAGAAACCTCAACGGAGATATCAGTGAGGGAACCTTGAATCTCATTGACTTGGCGGGATCAGAGAGACTCTCGCTGTCTCAGGCGAAGGGAGATAGACTTCGGGAAACCCAAGCCATCAACAAGTCTTTATCAAGTCTTGGGGACGTTATACATGCACTTGGTCAGCAGCAGGCTCAAGCGACACATATTCCGTACAGAAACTCCAAATTGACGTATTTATTGAAGCATAGCTTGGGTGGAAGTTCAAAGACTCTAATGTTTGTCAACATTTCGCCAATGGAGGCAAATTTCAACGAGACTGTTAACTCACTTCGGTTTGCTACCAAGGTCAATACCACCAGGCTACAATAACTTCGTTAATCCATTGCGCGGATCATAGACCTAGGGTATATTAGAGTTTCAAAAACACAGAGAGAACCAATCACGGAGTGAAAGTATTGCATAAAATACCTTAGAATTCTAATTCAACTCAATAATCGTACAAGCTTATACTGTAGATTAGTAAATGCATTTTTAATAAATAGAATTACTACGAAGTAATACCTAATGCTTAAGGTATTTTAACAGTTGTCTAGTTGATGGCTTGTTAGATCTTTGGGCAGTTTCCCTGGAATGCGAAGGACTGGAATATAGTAGTTGCAGTGGTGGCCACGGTTTAAATTGTAACGGATTCTAATTTAACCAAGGTTTCACTGTTGGGTCTTATAAAGACTCTCAAAGTCAGTGCAAGTATGTTAAATAGGTAATTAAAATTGACACTAATTTTAAGTTTCTATATACATATTAATTAGTTTATGGTTCTGTACTAGATGCAGCAATCAAGTTTGTAGCCGGAGCATAATTGGTGGCCCCTACTAAAACCCCATCTCTAACCACCTCTTCCCAGAGTTCTGGATGGTTTTCTTGAGCCCAAGCTCCTATCTTCTGCTGGCCAGATTTGTCCAAGCAGAAATTGTGCAATGAGACTACTATGTCCCGGTCAACCTCAATGTCGTAATCTCCCATACCATTTATCAATGCCAAAGCATCGTCAGCTAGTCCATGATATACATAGGCTATAAGGTATTGTCGATAGATGGCACGGTTCGGTATAATGTTAAACTGCGAAAGATTGTTCCAGAATTTCTGGACATACGCCAAGTCATTATATGTGTAGGTTTTGATCATAATCTGCACCGAGTCTTCGTTGACCCCACCTAATTGTTTAGGACTAGTGGACATGGCCAAAAAAAGCTCACGGGCTCGAGAAACGTCCTGTAAGTTGGAGTACGCATTGAGAATAGAGTTCTGAAGGTGTATATCTTGTTTTCCCAAACTAAGGTCCAACTTTAGGTTCTCGTGTAGCTCAATGACACCTTCTTCATATAGTTTGTTTCCAAACTGTTCAAATAACATTAGGTACATGTCTCTCAGAGGAGGCAAATTGCCGTGGTTGCCGTGCAACTCGTGTAGTTTACGGACCTGTCTGAAGATTATGAGAGCAGCATTCAAGCGGTCTTTGCGACAAAAAAACTCCATTGTTGGCAAGTACGTTTCGTAAGGAACATTAAAATACTTGTGAAGCTCACCGTAAAGCACCCAGTTCGTTTCGTAGGTTACTTCATTTTCGTACGAAGTAACAAATGTGCTGAGCTCGTCGAATAACCGACGGTACTTCAGGCCCCACGGTTGATGCAATGGTAATTTGTGTTTGGCTTCGGTTCCAATTGTAGGAAGTTCTCGTTTCAACATTTCTATGAGATCTCCCACGTATTCTGCTTGTAACATACGTTCGCTCATTGCGGTGATTGCTTCAACGTTGCAGTGTTGATCTGGTCCTATCTGTCTTTTGATCTTGGTGAAAATGGGGAATATCAACTGGACATCGTCCATATTGCGACAAACGCAGACAATCAAATTGTTCAATGTGTTGAGCACCTTGGGTTCGGTTTCGTTTGCCCATTCGGCCCCGGCCTCAAGACTGTCTTCAAATACGTCGACCGCCATAATGTAATCTTCCAGCTCTATTGCCCGGTCAATTCTGTATTTGTATGATAAAATGGATGGTTCTGAAAAGTTGGGTTGTTTTTGAAAGAAGTGGTCAATTTTTTCGATCAACGGTCCTCGAGGTGAAGCCTGGCAAATCATAAGGGCCTGGATTACACGGGTGTAGGCACTTGCACTATCAGCCTGGAACATTTGAACAGCTCTGACTATTTCTTCGTAAGTCTTTTCTTCTTGATGTATCACCAGCTTTAACACTTGTGCTTGCAATTGTGTTTCGGTCGATACGGACGACGAGAACACATAATCGATGACAGTATGATGTAAGTTTTCAAGACTGGCAGACGAAAGTACAAGCAAGATATCGAGAGACTCTTCGGGTACTTTTCTGAGTTCGGCCACGATGCTTTCAGCTGGTACTGAGTTCAAATGCGCTAACAAACTGTTAAGGTTACTTTTCAACTGATTATTGTTTGTGACACAGGACAACTCGTGAGCAAGTCGGAGCATCACAACAGCCGCTCTGACACTTATGGTGTCCAAATCTAAATTTTCGAGCACCGTATTGGTAGCCCACTGCACTCTGTCGATGTTTCGTTCGAGGTCGACGTACTCGTGTGTCTTGGGCATGTTATCGCTAAACAACGATTCTACATAGCTGTTGAACCGTATGTAAAAACCGTCGTCTATAAGTTGGGTGTTAGTAATGTTCTGATGTTCTGATAGCGCGGTTGAACTTGTGGCTTGGTAAGAGTTGTGGATATGGCCTTTGGCATGGTTGGACTGGTTGATAGCCGTCGTCAACTCTTCGAACACCGCAAAACTAAGTCTTTCTGTATTTTGGAAGTGGTCTAGGAGCTCGTGAACAAATTCCAGGGTCAAGTACTGAGATTTTTGGGCAATCAAGCTTCGGATCACTAGCTCAAAGCTCGATGTATACGTTCCCAATTCGACAAGATGAACTAGTGTAGAAGCCGGAAGGTTCCGTATGTTGCTGCTGTGAAGTAGGAATTGAGTTACTATTGAGACATAGCGTGGTACTTGTAGCTTTTGCTTACGGTGGCCATCTTTGATAGGCACCAATGACCGGGAGGTGAGCTCGAAGAGCAGTATAAGGGTTTCGGTAGACAACACGGCGGAAGTAGCAGATAAAGTGTTGCCATTATTCTTATAAAGTTCCATGAATACGCTGTTGACTACTTTGATACCCTCTAAGTTCAACTTTGAAGTCTCGTGGATAACTTCTGTGAGCTTACTGCCCATGAGCTTGGTCTTGAGCTTAGCAGGCATCTCGGTGGATCGTACCAAGTACTTGAGTTTTTGGATTCGTTGGTCATTTTGGGTATTCTGTTCTTCTGAAGGGAGTTCTTCTATCATTGAACTTGAGTTTTCAGCGATCTTGCGTTTGAATGTGCTTATTGGATTGGTCCAGCTGCGATGACGAACTGCCATCCAAGCACGTTGGTGGGTGCGAAGACTTATATTTGACGTCAAGACCAATCCTGCTCGGGCTAAAAGAGCTCCTGCATTTGTTCGTAGCACCATTTTATCTCATTTGTCGGTCACTACCTACTTTCTGTGAACTTCTTATGAACTGTCTGGTAATTCGCATTATTTTTCATGAGCAGTATGAAAATGTAAAAGACGATGATGAAATTATCAAACAGATTCAAGTGGAGTAAATGATGTGATGACAAGGCCAGGTAGAAATATGTTATTTACAACTAGAAAATCTTAAGAAGTTAGTTGCTGAAATCAAGAATTGAATATCGACGGGTATTATGGTATGAAAATAGAAGTGTGCCGAGCCTTTGGTTTGGTCTCTGGAAAGCTAATTGGGATTTATTGTCACCTTTCCTGCTTTTGAAACTGTAGAATCAGATGTTATATTCCTTTTGCTAGTGCAAGATATAGTCCTTTAGCTGGTAATCTGGTGGAGAATACTCGGCAGTTCATACTCTACATATTCTTCAGTAATGTCGGTCAGCTAATTAATCTCTCTATACTATTTACATGTATCATTATATTCCTTTAAATGCTTCTGCAATCTCTTGATAGCCCAGTTCTTTCCAATAAACTTTACTTCAGGATCGCTCATTCCCTCGCTATCGGTATACACCTTCCAGTACTTGGGGTCCCTAAACCTGGGATCTTCCGGTACTAGCGTAGGAATGGTGTTCCTTATGTTCAACACCGCCTGTCTGAGTTCGGCCGCAAGACTTGATCTTAAGTTTTGCGCCTTTGGTCCATTCTTCAACTCCTCAGACAAGTCAGTGGGGTTTTTGGCATCAGTCAATTTGTAGCACAAGTCTCTCCATTTCTGTCTGTAAGATTCAATTCTCTCGTCAGAAAATGCATCTCCAATGGTAATGTGTATTTCTGCCCCGATATTTGATGGCATCCATCTCTTGATGCCTTCTTGGGCCGTTTCTTCTGGTGCCACCTTCTCAAAGCCGTATGCGAATATGGGGACTACGACCGGAGCCTGCGTGCTTTCGAGGATCAACCTAGATACTCCCCATTTGAAATACCTCATGGAATTAGCATGAGGCTCTTGGAGCTGTAATACAAAGCCCTCGGGAAACACATGGAACCATGACGTTTTGGTTCTGATAAACGGCGATTTGGACATGAGGATATTGGTGGATTCGGGTGTAGGCCGGATGTGTCTGACCAACTCCTTCGACTGGCCAATATTGACTTCCTGGATCAACATGGGCTTGTGCACATCTTTCGCCCCCGGACTAAACTCCAAGTCCAAAGTATCATCTGGACTTAATATTCTGATGGCTGCGTCCAACGAGCCCTGAAATGGCCCTTCACCAAACCTTTTGGTTCCAAGGATCTTACCAAGATTGAAAAACCACAGTAATGTGAGATTCAGAAAGCAGATATTGTGAGCTCCAAACCCCCAACGGATGGTGTCGACATCTAGATGGTACCGCATGGGCAACGCGGCGTAGAACGAAGGATCGTCGACCACAGACATGTGGTTCATCACAGTTAGAATACCTCTGTTTTCGGAGCGGGCTTTTGCCAATGCAGCATCCAACTTCTCGATGTTGTGAAGGTATGGCTTGTAGAGAAGGTTCATGATCAACTTGGTGTTGAGGGTCATCGTGAGACAAGTGAGATGAGATGCCATGTTCCAAAAGAACGAAGTTCGAGGATATTCCTCTAGAAACTCGTCTCCACGTTTCAAAACATCCTGAAAAGACATTGGTGGTGTGTTGTACTAAAGATCTGATGGTAATGATGTTTCGATGCTTTTGTCAGTACGGCTAAAATTTTCGCGACCCCACGTTTACGAGAGAGGAGGAGTATAATATGGACTGGTATAGGGTTGGTGGTGGGAAGAAACCTGATACTAGTCAGTTTGTACCTCTCTACTTATATTGTGGTTGAGATGGTACTTGTATTTGGAGCTTAAAGGTTGTGTTTTTACTGCTGATGCTGTTGGTGCTGCTCTGGGTGCAAAAAGACTGGCTTTCATGAAATTCGTAGTGCGAGGCATAACACCAGGTATGGACCTAGTTCACGCTGATACCGTATTACTGGGGTAGTTTCGTGGACTGACTGAAGTCAATTTGTTTTCAGCTAATCAAAATCTCTTGTTCTAATTAACACTATATCTCCTCTCTTCTCTCCTCTCTTCTCTCCTCTCTTCTCGTTTCTCTCCTCTCTATTTTCTCTTCTATTTTCTCTTTTCTCTTCTTTAGTGCAATCACTGGTGCTGGGTGTATCCAAGGAATATTACCTTTGCAAACTAGTGAGAGATGGTAGCTCTATATGTGTTACTTCTAGGTTCGCTCTATCTTGTACATTTTTATTATTATTTGATATAGATATATGTCTGTTCTTTCATATTTTGTATTATCATATTAAGTTTTATTTATAATATAAATCTCCTTAACATTGCAAAGGTAATTCATTTGGCCATAAATTCATGAGTCTTATACGTAAAGAACTGGATGCAACTAATATACTAGTGATTATTCATTTCTGCTACTAATCGCTACTTAATTTCTACCTCGCAGGATCGCCTTGACTAGGGTGTAAAATTGACACGGGGAGCGAGTCTCGTATCGTACTTTGAAAGATCCAAAAGCACCTCAGCAAAAAAGGATTCGCATTGCTTCAACGTGCTTCCGTGTTACCATATCCCCCGTCTCTCTCAATGTGGCCAGTTTATAGTCAACATAGTCTTGCTCGTTTACGTAGATTTTGCTGTGGGCAGAAATCCGTAATGTGAATAGAGCAGAATTAGATGCTGGTTGGGCTCGGTGCGTCGGAACGTGTCGTAGCTAACTCCCCTTTTCTGAAGAAGTCTCTTGAGCCGACACTTGAGCCGACACTTGAACCGAATAATGTCACAGTGGTATCTAGACAAGCTACAATATTCAGTCGCAGCCAGTATAATGATCCCATTGATATGGGTGGCAGCTCTTTTGTAGCTATCTGATTATTGGTACATGTATATTCTGTTGCCGGCCTGAATTTTCCTCTTTTACTTTCTCTTGTACCTGGAATGTCGGTGAAAGTGCCAGATTTATTGCTACTATTTAAAACTAAGAATTAGGCTGCAAATTCTTAGAAGCTGCGAAAATGCTTACAAACACATCAATGTCATACTACAGCCCGTACGCTGAATCTTGTCGTACAAATGAACGACAGAAACAAGCACTATACGACCGTTTCTATCTCAATTCCTATAATGTACATATCTCTGTATCCGAAACTTATTTCCTCGAAATAGGCCTTCGCTCAAAATCCACTCTAACAGATATTCTGGCCCAAAGCTGTGCTACAATTGGAACGCGGTTCCTCTGAAGAACCCGAATCGTACGCTCAGCACTTTGAATAGTTTTTATTTCTTCAGGCACAAACTCTCGACTATATCTCCAGTACAGCACTCGCTATCAAAACGACTCTAGGTGTCAAATCACTACTTCTACTCCCGTTCACGAACTTCAAGCCAAGCTGCTACGCCATCGCAAAAGCTTCTCGCCCATCCTCTACTGCTGCTCCGCCAGAACTATAAAACCGGTTTTTCCCGCCACGGAAACCTCTCGCTCTCGCTGCAACTCTACCCCCACCCTGGGACTCATCCACCTCCAGCACTGACCCATTAAAAAACTCCATTTGCGAGGTTCACCAGGTCGTTCCCGGATACAACCAGATGTGGTCCATTGCATTCCTCCTCAAACGCGAGTACGCCATGCTCCACCCCCTGGCTCTGCGTCGGCCCCTCCTGTCTCTTCCCTGCTCCATCGCCAATTAGCAGTAATTCGTCACGTGCGAGCTATCCATCCCGCAGTATTTTTTTTTCCACCTCATCTCATCGAGATTTTTATTATCCATCACAGCACTTGTTCATTATTGATTTTACAAGTTACTGCATTTATTCATCCTAATATAAAGATGGCTAAGATCAAGAAGAGAGGTGCCTCCGGTAATGCCAAGAATTTCATCACCAGAACTCAAGCTGTCAAAAAGCTTCAGGTTTCGTTGGCCGATTTCCGTAGACTCTGTATCTTTAAAGGTATATATCCAAGAGAACCAAGAAATAAAAAGAAGGCCAACAAAGGTTCGACTGCTCCGGTTACATTCTATTACTCCAAAGACATACAGTACTTGCTCCATGAACCTGTTTTGATCAAGTTCCGTGAACACAAGATCTTTGCCAGAAAATTACAAAGAGCTTTAGGTAGAGGTTCCGTGGGTGATGCTCAAAAATTGGATTCCAATCGTCCAAAGTATACTTTGGAACACATCATCAAAGAAAGATACCCTACCTTCCAAGATGCATTGAGAGATCTTGATGATCCTTTGAATATGTTGTTTTTGTTTGCCAACATGCCTGCCACCGATAAGGTTAGTCATAGAGTTACCAAAGAAGCTGAAAAGTTATGTAACCAGTGGTTGGCCTACGTAACAAAGGAAAGATTGCTTAAAAAGGTATTTGTTTCCATCAAGGGTGTCTACTACCAAGCTACCATCAAGGGTGAAGAAGTTAGATGGTTGGTGCCATTCAAGTTCCCTACCAACATTCCTACCGACGTTGATTTCAGAATCATGTTGACCTTCTTGGAGTTCTATTCTACGCTTTTGCACTTTGTATTATTCAGATTATACAATGGTTCTGGCTTAATATACCCACCAACTATCGACGTTGAAAAGCTCAAGGGTATTGGTGGTTTATCATCATATGTTTTACAATCCAAGGAACAAGGAGTAAATGCCTTGTTACCTGGTCAAAAGAAAGACACTGAAACTGAAAATGCTGCCAGTGGTAAGAGTTTGGAAGGTAAGCAATTATCTGGAGCCGAAATTACCAAGGCCATGGAAGCCGATGAACAAACCGAAGAAGTCGTTGAAGACACTGCTCAAGATAACGTGGAAGATATTGAATTAGATGAGTTCACTTCTTCGAACAAGACTACCGGTGATTTGTTGCAACAACCATCCAAATTCTCGTCGCCAACCTCGACTTTATTCTCCAAATTTGTGTTTTATGTTGGCCGTGAAGTTCCATTGGACATTTTGGAATTATGTGTGTTAGCATGCGGAGGATCCATTGTTTCAGAAGTAGCATTAGATGACTTGAAGGTCAACCAGCCTCAAGCTTTCAAGAACTTGGATTTGGGTAACATCACCCATCAAATTGTCGACAGACCTAAGTTAGCACAAAAGGTGGGTGGTAGAACTTATATTCAACCACAATGGATATTCGACTGTATTAACAAGAGTGAGTTATTGTCTGTTAGTCTGTATGCACCAGGTGAAGTATTACCACCACATTTGTCTCCATGGGGAGATGCCGGTGGATACGATCCAGAAGCCAAACGTATTGAAGAAGAAGCTGAAGTCGAAGAAGATGAAGAGGTAGAGGAAGACGAGGAAGATGAAGAGGATGAAGAAGATGATGAAGAAGAAATCGATGACGACTTGAAAGCTCAAAAGGAATTGGAAGCCGAAGCTGCCGGTGTCAAGTTCTCTGATGTCAAGCAAGATGAATCCAAGAAGGGCAAGGGTAAGAAGAGATCTGCCGAGGATGAAGAAAAGGAATTGAAGAAGATCATGATGACAAACAAACAGCGTAAGTTATACAAGAAGATGCAATATGGTATTGATAAGAAGGAGGCTAGACAGGACGATTTGACCAAGAAGAGAAGAAAGCTTGACAAATCCAAGGCTGAGTTGGAAAAATTGAACAAAAAGAATTAGTATAGAGTTAATAAAACCATCTGATACAAAATGTAGAGAAAAGAATTATATAGGAAGTGAAATTGTTGTGAGAATATTCCAGTCAATAATAGCACCAGCAAATTAACATAGCAAGGAATACAGCCAAAAAACCGTTCTTGTTGAGTAACTGATGATCAGATATGATATGGAATTGCTTATAGATTTGTAGTGAGCCGTTTGGAACATTTATAATTGCGATCTCGGTCTATTAACAGAATTGTTAATTCTAGCTGTAGTCTGGTATTTGGTCAGCACTATTGTACTTGGGTTATTTATATGACTAGCCAATTACAGAAAATATGAACAAATCAATTTTAATGAGTGTTATCGAAAACTGAAATAACATTAAAAAACCACATTAAAACACATAGTTAAGGAACATACCTGAGAATTAAACTACAACTTTTAATAGTTTAGAGAAGATCATTTGAAGACATAATAACTAGTGTGACGGTAACTCCATTCTTACTCGTTCGGGACATTCTCCCATACTATATGTAGTGCGCATTTTGAAAGACGTTTGGAAAGAACCAGACATGATGCTACGGAGATTGATAGGAAAGTGCTTAAGTACTAGTACACGATTGTATCAGGTTGGACCGGTTCTAGCACCTGAACAAGTACAGGAATTATTATTAAAACCTACGTGGTCCGTAAAGGAATTGCTTGCTGATCGCGATGCCCATCCCATAGAGCTCGATGGAACGATCATAACTAAAGTGCTCAAGATGTCGGGCTTAGACACCAATATTTCTCAGGAAGAAAAGGATACGTTAGTTCAGGCTTTAAGGGCCCAGATGGTATTCATTCAGCATTTATACGAGGATTCAGCAGCTACCCCGAACGAGCCCAGCAACGATTCCCATTTCCGTCTTCTCCCGTCGGACCACATTCACTCTCAGCAAATCAACTTAGATTCGCTTTTGAAACAAATACAGGAGGTGCCATCACAAGTGGACCCAGAAAAGGGTGAAAATGGCTTTGATATAGCCAGTTTGGGCCACCACAATTCGTACTTTACAATCAGGTCCAAGACCAAATGATATGACTCTATAAACATAAATATACATTATTTTAATACATGAAGAAAGGCTATTAAAGAGTCTAATCGGTGTAGACGCAAGTCTAGTTTTAAAGCCAAGAGTTCGGCACAAATCAAGAGTCCCTACTTGTATATCTAGTGCAGTTCAATTGTTTGAGTCTTGGTTCAACTTCGAATCTGCTTCAATTGTCGTTCCTTTCGGTACAACTAGTGCAATTCTAATTCTTAAGGGCAAGAACTCGGGAATCCATAAACATTCTATCAGGAGTCTCTAATACAAAGAGATTTTTCAAAAACTCCTGAAGACGCAATAAGTCTTTAGTACCCTGGTTAATAAGCTCTACGTCGGTGGATTTGGGAATGTTGATGTAGGTTTTAATCTGGAGTGTGTTGGTGTCGTCCAACAACTTTAACTTGATTTTTTCTCGGTTAGAGTTGTCGGCGGTGTCGTCCCGGATGAAGATCTTGAAGATTTCAATCACAATGTCCTTGTGGAAGAATCGGATTCCTTTGATCCAGTACTGGTTGATGACATCGTATCCCAAGTCCTCAAGGTACTGTAAAAAGGAGTCTTTTCTGGGCGGCGGTGGTGTTGGTTCACGGACTCTGGCAGGCTCATCTTCCTGCTTGATGATAGTTTGCTGATCCTTTTGCTCAACTTTGGTTTCTGTATTGTCTTTGTTTTCAGAACTTGGAACCTTCTCCAACTTCACTTCAGGATCATCGGATATTTCAAGTACTTCATTAGTATCTTCGCTTTTAATTATTTTCTCATTGTCATTAATTTCACCTGCCTCTTCTTTAGTTTCACTTGTTTCATTTTCTTGTTTGGATTCCTTGGGTTCCAATTCATCTTTAACAACATTGTTTTCCTTCGAATCTTTTTCTTCTTTAGTTACTTCCGGTTCATTAGTTTCTTCGGTGAGATCAACAGCATCAATGTCCATCTTATCGGATAAATCAATCACTTCGTCGTGCATCGAAGTATCTGGATCAACCTCGTCCTTTCCTCTCAGAATCGTCCGTGTATGTACTAATGTGCTTTCATAGATAGTTTGAGCGGAACAAACTTGGTTTTTACCGGCTATGGGTATGTCAGATACCTGTAGGGTCCAGTTGCGCTCCACCTGGTCCTCTCCACTGAACAACCTATCCACCATGACATTGTCGTTTTCCCCATCTTTAACTACAGGAACTGCTATATCGAACCGTTCACTAGCTTCGTCACTCCAAATAGTGGTGCATTTCATGTAATATTGTTCAATTTGGTTGACTTTGCCTGGCTCAAACTTGGGCTTGAACGTATTGTGAGGTCTGGTCACCAAAGTATAGGTCGAAATCGGTTGTGCAGTGGCTACTCCGGTGAGGGCCTGCAACGTTGATACTGTCTGAACATATTTGCTATGCGGCACGCTCGATACCAAGGCTAGCTGATGAACCATGGTGCTACACTGCTGGTTGATATTGTATCCATTGTACTATATAGAGAGTAGCGAGACAGGGTCACGTGTATGTTTGGATTGCGGGCGCTCGTGTTAGCCACCAGGCACTCTAGCGAGAGCGTAGAGGGAGAGACGTGCGAGCTTACGCACGCTTGTGCGACTATAGGGGGAAATAGGACACTTCAAGTAGGCACGAGACCAGCACGAAATATGGCACTTGTGCGAGCTGACATGGTGAAATGAATGGCATCGATGAAGTGGACAACGAAAGCCTATCTCTCCTTTTTGCTTTCCAGTTTATCTTCCTCTGTTCTTGTATCTTCAGTAAACGCAACTACCACGTATCCAATTAACACAATGTTGGCCACCAACGCAGAGATACCTCCGCTGATAAGTGCATTGTTGCCGGAAATGTACTGGACGATGAAAAAAGTCAGGATGGGAAACAAAATCATGGCTGCGGTGAAAAACACCAACTTTTGAACCACGGATCTAGACGTTAGTACTGAGTTGCATTCTATGTACAGCTGCGCAGCTATCTACTTACTTGGGAATATCGGGGCCGGCCATCTTGTGCTGCTAGTTCCTTGTAGACACCAGCGCCCAAATAAATGGCGAGAATATCATATTCCTGTACATAGTGTCTGTTTCCTGCACACGGTCCTCCGCCCACCTGCCCAAATGCGATAGCTCGAGCCAAGTGAGAGACGACCACCAGTCATCATCAAGTATCTATCAGTATGAAGGTTTCAAGCGTAGTTGCAGGGGTATCTTTGGCACTTGGTGTGCACGGTTTTGCCGACACTGCAGCTTTCTACTCGTCCAACATTTTGGGGCAGTTTGAGTACATCGAAGAGTCGTCAGTGGTTTCTGGTGCTGTTGAAGGATACACCGAAGATGTATGTCGAAATGGCGGAACAGTGACTGTTTATCGTGTCCAGAACTTGAAAAACTCACCTACGGACCAAGATGGTTCGTTTATCAAGCATGTCCACTATAAGAGGGCCAAGCACTTGGACTTGGGGTTCGGAGAATCGTGCAATGTTGAGTACGCCAAATACAACGCCGACTTGCCACACGCTCAATCGTCGTCTGTGATCGTCATTGATGTTGAAGATGACCAACAACATACCATCGCCGAGTTTTTGGGCCGTGAGAACGTCATTGTCCAGGGTAAGCCTTCGTTCCATGAAGCCAGCAAGTTGGATGGACTCAAAGAGTACATTGGCGACAAATATTCGAAGCACCACCAGAAGAAACAGGAAGTGGATTCCGAAGATGAATATCTCAAAGCGGTAGAAGAAATGGAGCAAGACTTCAGGGCTGCTGAGTCGTTTATTGCCCAGGAAGGCGATGGCTATGTCACGGCCTACGAGTCACCTAAAGCTACCCATATTCCAGTTAATTCCGATACCAAGGTGTCCAAGCACTCCAGTTTGTTCACCAAGTACCAGTTCTTCACTCCCGGCATTTTCCTGTGTCTTCTTGTCTCGTTTCTATTGCTTTCAATCTTGTACGTTGCATTGAGCTGGATTGGTGCTTTGGAAATCAGTTACAATTCGTTTGAAAAGCAGGTTGACTTTGAAAAAAAGAACGAGTAGTTAATATTAATAAATGATTAGTCTTATAGCAGAGAGTAGCGCTGAGGTGAATATTGGCGAAGTTGATTACACCGAGTATGTGTATTGAAGTAAAAGCAAAGTTCTGCGCAGATCAGATGGTACTTGCAATACAAACTAGTTGCCAGCAACAAGAGTAATGAATTAGAAATTAGTGATCTTATAGAGGCAACCCCTGGAAAGTGCTGCACTCTGGAACCTTTATTATTAAATTATCTTGCCAAGTCTACTTTATTGGTACATGATATTGTCCGTAGTTTATTATAACACTTCCAGCGTCTACAAAGCATTCGTTGTCGCTACAGCTATAACATTGAAGCAACTATATACATTAATAGATATACAACTATATACACTAACAGATATACAATTGATACTTATAGTTTATATACATATATATTGATATTCTTCCGAATACTCATAATTGCTACAAGTGTCATTGCTTATGATTAGTATACGTATGGAATGATTTTGTACGGAACTCTCTTGGTGAATTCTTCCCATTCTTTGCCGTACTTTGCCTGACACTTGGCTTCATCCCTGGTCTGTCTATGAAGCAACAAGATAGCAAAGTATATGGCATAAAAATACGTCAATGGGGTCTGGAAGCCAGTTAACAAACACCACGACAATCCTACAAACCAGTCTCCCAAGTAGTTGATATGTTGCGAAACTGCCCACCAGCCATCGCATAACAATTTGGATCCCGTCTTGGTTTGAATCGACTTCAAGTTCAAGTGGTCCAACTTGCCCTGTCTGAAGTTGGACTTTTGTGAATTGGCAGAGAAGAAGATGTAGAAGCCTCCCAACTTAAGTGCAAGAATGGCAGTACATTTGGCGTATCCTAGATCCAAGGTGTTTTCAGGCAATGCCAAGTACCTGGCCTGGATAGAGTATGTCCAAGGCAACCATGCCAAGTCTCCAAATGCCAACATGTATCCGAACCCATCGGTAGTGATATCCATCATGGTCAAAAGACCCTCTTCGTTCAAGACTCCGTCCAATATGTAGTACCCTTGTACTAAATTAATCAAAAGTAATGAATCGGTAATTCTGCCAATAGAATGGTACTGGCTATGGAGACATGACAAGTTGATAAGCATCCAAAGTAACATGCCAGGCTTCAATTCACAGAACATTTTGATGTCCCACGATCCGATTCTTGGGTTCAATTCCCGCCCAATAAAGAAATCGTACACTATATTGCCCGAGTTACCACCGGTAGCCAAGATTCTTTCCTTGGTTTCGTTGCCATTTTGCTTAAGAAGCGGAATAAACGAGCCCACATAGACGAATATCGACAACAAGAACGAAAATATAATGGTGACCAACGATAATTGTAGTTGATTGTCATATATAAACTGAAGCTCTGGAAGATAATAGTTGTCTGCTTGAAAGGCTCTTGCAGCCAACACCACCAAAAGCGTGGAGGCGATGTACACACCGTTGATGTTGTAGTCTAGGTGAGTGCCGTCTCTCAATTTGGTTCCACTCATTTGTTTAGCAGGAGATATTTTGTCAAAAACAACCAAACCAAAAAACCAGGCAAGGTATACGGACCATACGTTTTTATCAAACGCTACGTTGAACCATTCTGGGGCCGACTGGGGAACCAGATTTGCAATTTTGTCTAGATCAAAGCTGGTGCCCTGGAGCGAATAATTCTCGTTGATAAGAAAACAAATGGAAGTGACCACTACAGGCAAAACCACTATGATTGCCGAAGTGCCAAAAGCCCCGAAGAACTCTCTTTCGTGCGATTTAGGATTGAGTCTAGACATGGTTCCAAATGTGTTGATATAGTGTGAAATTTTCAGTCAATTTCACGTATATGAAAAGTCTGCAAAGTGAGTACACGAGGAGATGATATAGCAACTGGAACAGAATTGTCAATGAATCTTGTTCAGATGCAAGTGACTGGTCAGCTAATGGTTGTTATTTATGTGTGTGGGCAAATCGTTTATACGATCGTGTATACGACGTTTGCGATGGAGCAGAACGAGCACCGAACGAGCGAACGAGAGAAGTTGCGTAGTACCAGAAGAAAAAGAACGAGGAGAACGAGCAACAGAACGAGAGGAAAGCAACAAAACGAGAGGAAAGCAACAAAACGAAGAGAACGAGGAGAAAGAGGAAGCAATATAAGAATAACAAAGTGGAGAACGAGGAGCAAGAGGAAAACACACTCCAAGGAGAGCTGGAGCAAGCAGAATGAGGGTTAAAAATGTTAGTATTGCGAGCATTGTGGGGACACTAGAGGAAGCTAAGAAGATTGAGGAGAATGGGAAAAGTAGAGAGAACGAGTGTACAAATGCGAGTAGATCCAATAACATCGAAGCGAGAGTGCTTAACTAACAATTAACGTGAACGCGAAAAACACAAGACTAAAGTAAAGATGGCGTAGGCAAGAAGCAAATTGAGACCAACTTCGTAACGTGCCGCGGACGAAGAAAAGCTTGTAGACACCGAATATGCGCGGATATTGAAATGAGGAGTCGTTAATGAGATTGTATTGATACAGCACTAGGTGCATAGCAAATTAAAGTTACTTGTGCAAACTTGAATAACGTTAAAGCTAATCCCTTCAATTAAGTCAGGCCAGCTGCACTAATTAGAAATACTTTTTAATCTGCAAATAATTAAGCCGGTAGATAGAGTTTAGAAATGTAAAGAATAATTCATTGTTCAATAAAAGTTCAATTGAAACGATTCATAGGTCGGTATACGAATCATTTACTAGCACTATGGGAAATTGATCTCGCAAAACAACCAGTAACGAACGCCTCAATGGAAATCCGAAATATTCGTAAATCTAGCTTGAAATTCGATTACAATAGACCCAAGCCATCCCCTAACTGCCCCTATTCAAATGGTTGTGTCTACTCCTTATTTTTTTCCGTTGGCTAGTATTATGTTTTATGCTCTGGTGTTGACTCGATTGAACGAAAACTTTATTGTCTGTATACTCTAAATCATCCATATGGATTTCTGAACAATTTTATCGCATTTGAGAGTCTTGCAAAACTTACATCCAAATAAATATTTGTAAATCTCTGCGACACCGATCCCACTGTATATACTATGCATTAGTTTAGCATTGACAAACCAAAATCGTACTACTATTCAAAGTTGTTGATGCTCGCTCTCTCCACGTATTTTTCACTGATTAGCACGGTCGTCATAGATGCGGAATATTCGATTGGGTTGATTACCTCTATTATCAGGACTAGACAACGTTGCTGAATCAGGATAGTCGGACTTAATATTAGTCTTTAGGCACCAAATCAATTTCCGTACCCATGATTATGAAATCTAGTTCCGCATAATAAATCCCTGTTCCGTGTAATGAAATTATTACCAGAGAATAAGTAAATTGGTCGTAATGCGAAATAAAGATTGGCTTTATATCGTTCGCTACATGTTCTATCGGTTCTGTAAGCATATGTTACCACCAAGCATAAAATATGTCATGACAACTTATATCGCTCTTCTATAGAAGTTGGTTGGCAGCTCAAGTACCCGAAAATGTGGACCACCTGTAAGCGAAACTGTAAAGCGGGATCATTAATCTTAATTATTTAACTATCGGTAAAAGAGGTGCGATAGCCAAATTCATAATTGCTGCTCAGCACTCACATATTTCAACCTTATTTACGGCTTTACAGTTTAAGTTTTAGCTATTAAATATGAAGAGACTCAAATGTATAGCTAGCTGTCAAACTTAAATTAGTTTACTATGCCAGTATCTAAACTAATTTCGGGGCCGTACGACTAAATTGAAATTCAAGGCCTGATAAATTTCAGTGCACCTAATTAATAGTAAAAAAAAAGACTACATACGAACTACATAACAAAGCTTGCCAACTGTAGGAACTCCTAATTCAAAAAGTCCTAGAGGGCCGGTAAAACAGAGTGCTATTTTGTGTGTAACTACAAAACCTTCTCGACATATACAAGCCATATTGCTTCACTGCTGTCCAGATGACTCAATTTTTCAGTAGAAATCTACGATTCCATGACTAAACAAAACCGTTCTCAGTGCGGTAGTACTTGCAAATCGGATATATTATCCTTTTTTGCCCCTCGTAGAGTTGCGCTTTTTCTAACGTCTCCATCGGAGAAAAGAGACTAAATGCGAGACAAATTGTGGACTAATTAGGTTAATCGGTTGAGTACACAACTTACATTATGGTAGTAATCTTTGGGAAATAGGCGAAATGAAACTATCTCGAACAAACACTCTCGTTTCAGTACCGAAAATTTGATCAATCTTCGCTGTAAGAAGTAGTTTCAAGACAAAAAAAAGCGCCTCTCTTCTCACCAATGATCTGAATCCATCCCTTTCAACGGTTGTACAAAAATATTTTGTCAATTATTTTTTCCCTCAACTCAAGCTGCCTATGACATTTAGTAAGAGCTCGCAATAACTTAACTTAAAATTTCAAATGCTTAGAGCGATTAGTTCCAATCAATATGTTAAACCAAATTCAGTTCAGAATCAGGCCAGACCAATTTTTATGTTTTGTTTCACAGTATGTTGAAATATTTAGGTAAATTGAAGAATCAGCCGTTTTTTCTATTAATGGCAATAATGAAATTCTGAAGTTGACAATTTTCACGTAGATCTCGAAATGATAACGACTTAGGTATTCTATATTTAATTAATTGGTAAAAAATATAGCAAGCAGTGAAAAAAAATTCACCGTGTTAAGGTTTCGAGGTGAGAAAGTCATCGATCGAGAAATCGGAGTCATCGTAGGCATATGGGGTTGTATATTCGATCTGCCGGTTTTGGAAGATGAAAACAGTGGCCAGAATCAATTAAGTTAAGCTGTACCCACCGGCCCGTTGACCTTGCTACTATTTATGGTTGCAGTCTGGCGACAAATAAAACAATACGCGGATAAGGCTTTGTTTGAAACTGACCTCTTTGTTCTGTGTTATAACCTCAACTGCTTTATGGTGTGAGCAAGTGTGGCAGAACCAAGGTGAAAGTAGAGTAAGACGAGAAGAGGTAAAGTCGGTATTTACATTAGAAAAATATTTAGTAGCGGAATCGGATTATTACGATATTGGTTTAACCAAAACATTCGTTGCGTTAACGATCAAACAAAATTGCCCATATTTAATGTTTGACAGATTAAGGGATATATATCGGGTAATACAATTGCTAATCGGCAATCTAGTTAGATTTGGATTTAAAGCTTCTGTCTCCTATTAACCCCTCCCCCTTGTAGTTTAATTTGAACAGAAGTAAGATGTAAAGCAAAACAGCCCCCACCCCCCAAATTATGTGAGGGTTTGGTACTCAGAGACCAGGGAAGAATATGGAAAAGCTGAATATTTTAAACCTTGCAGTGCCCGTCCCAACCTTAGGGTCGGCCAGATCCTTCGGTATATGTAATAAATTCCCCTAATTAGGATAAATTGAGTGCGTCAACACCACACGCGTTTGTGTCTGATTTGCCTTGTCTAGGAACAAATTTTCAGATCGCGGGCGGAGACGACGATGACGACCAAATTTCTCAGCTTACGGTTGCTGGGAAGTGCGAAACCCCAATCACCAGGAGGAGGGTGCAAGAAGAGGGAGGAGGACCCAGCAACCAAGCGGAATCTTTAGAACGTAATTGTAAATCAGCGAAGATAGACGCATGAGAGGAAACCTAGATTGGGGCCCACTACCTGTAAAATGTTCGTCGTCGAAGGCTTATATTGGTTGCGCATGGAGGTGGCAGTCTCACCTTCGCACGCGTTGAACAGCTACGGCACCAATAAATATTTTTTTGTGAATAAGATCTCTTGTTAAGGTGGGTTTTTGTCTTAGCGGACATTTCATCCCTTAAACAGAGAAAATGGGACGAATTGCGCTAAGTAGTATCTGAGCTTATTTTGATTTCGGGCCTCGGAGGAAAATAATAAATTTAACATGAAGAAAATAAAGAAAATAATGTAAAAAGTCCATGCAACTAATTCCAGTATTCAAACCACACCATATAACAATAGCCTGGCTCAGGATAAGAACATACGGACCAAACGGATGTCCGGCCGGGACATGGGTCCACGCCTCATTTTGGCCTAAATGATACTGATGTTAGGTGATGTAGAAAGATGAGTAGGTCCGGAGCTTTGTTTTATGCCCGGTGCAATGTGTTACCCCCTCTCTCTCCCCCGAAGTCCCAAGCTAATTGGGTGTCAAACTGTAAAAAAAAAATTACATCCATTCCTTGTGGAACAATACATACAACTTAGGTAATTGAGCATTGCGTTTACTCCATAACCTTCACTTAGTCAAACCCAAGTACAACCGATTTCATTACCAGCCTCGTATTGTTTTCTGTGCATATTAATTACATTCTATATATATTAAAGAGGCAATTTTTCACTTAGACGGTTACTTAGTACTGTCTTTTTCAAATTTGATTGAAAGGCAAGAATCCAAATTTCGATAATTTGTATATTACTGCTGGATATTCGCGAATCCATCACCTTCTATACCCACAGCACCATTTATTCATTGATCCATTTATCCATTTATCCATTCTCATTTCGTTTGATTCACGGCGTTCTTGTCACTCAACTACTACAATAGTCTACCGCAAGACCAACTCACTAAGTCACGCCAATCTATCTCAGACCACGCTCATCCTACCACTACTATATTTATAGACTACGATACTGACCCGATTACATATCATTCTACAGGTCTACTACACTAAATCCTTAGACCACTACAATTAATAAAAAGACGACTACTCACGTTAAGCATTAGACCACTACACCGATCTATAATCTTCCACATTAATTCTTCCCCGTTCTCTGGCAGAACTCGCGGCTATATACAACCCTTCTTTCTCGACTTCTTAGCTTCACCATCGTTAGATCCGTTGGATATCGTACAAATCTTGACACCTTGTGCTTGATTGTATTTAGTATTCATCCATACCCGTGATTTGTGCTGTAAACTGGATTTACACCACACCTCCTTGACCGTTTTGCCCCCCCTCCGTGTGCTCAACAACAACACTTCCTCCGCTCCAATTCAGTGCTAGGAATCATCTTTCTTGGTGCTAGCTTTCCATGGATACCTTAGCTGTTGCCACCTACGTTTCTAACTCGCCTCGTTCTTTCAGCGGCCCCACTTTCCACTCCCTGGCGATGCTGCAAGACCAGTATAATCTCACCAACGGTTTGTCCAATCAGTATCAACACATGTACCCCATGAACGCACAGCAGCTCCAACAGTACCAGCAGCAGCTTCCCACCCAGATCCCCAACCAACAGTTTCCCAACCAACGCTTTCTGTACCAACAGCCCGACATGATGCAAACTGGCCAACTCGGCGCCAGCCCCATAGTCAACGGCCACTCCACCAGCCCGTTGGTCAACCTACAAGCCACCAGCCCGTTAGTGCAGTCCTTCGCGTCGCCGACTTCGTCTGCCAAGTCTTCCAGCACAACCAGTACCCCCCAGGTCAAGAAGAAACGTGGTAGACCACCCAAGGCCACGTCGTTGTCGTCCAAAATCACCACCACCATGAACATCAGCGTCAACACTTCGCCTCTCAGCAGCAGCCCTACCGCCGAATCCAACTCCAACCAGATTGTCAAGCGTGGTGCTCCTGATTTCTTCACGCCATTGATGAGAATTGGCAATGTCAAGCTGAACAACAAGAAGAAGAGAAAATCGTCCCAAAGCTCTTCTGCCAACAACTCGCCCAACGTGGCCAAGAAACACAAGCCGCTGTCGCAAGCGGCTCCACCCACCTCGAACTTGAACCAGCTGGTGGACAACGTCATCATGACTCCTTTGTCGGCTGCTATCAACGGGTCCACGTTCACCCCCTACCACCAGATCAACTCAAAGGCCTTGGATAACATCTCCATGATCACCCAGGACAACATGGGCCACAACTTGATGCAGAGCCCGGCTCAGATGTTCAATCTCCAGAACGGTGCCTCTGAAACCGGCTTGTACTACAACACCCCTCCTTCTTCGGCCGTAAAGGGACAGTTCCCCAACTACTTGACGACTCCTCAGTTCGAGACCAACGGTAAGGTGGGATCCAACATCTTCCCCACCCCATCCAAGAGTGACCAGCAGAGAAGAAAGAGCAATACTTCGTCCAACACTTCAAACGCTTCAACCAATCCTTCTTTCACCATCACTGCCAGTACCCCTACTCCCAATAGTCACCAGGCCATGGAAGGAAATCTTGTTTCTCCCAACGGAACGAACTTGTTACCTCCTGTATCGCTTGTTTCATCCAAGAAAAATAATCAATACGACCAGTACAACCAGTTCCAGCAACAAGCCGGAAGAAACCTCGCTCCTCATGTTAGTGTGCAACAGAATAACCAAAGTCATCAACTGCAAAACCAAAACCAAAACCAAAACCAACAGATTCAGCATAATAAGCAACAGCCCCACAATCAACAGCATCAGCAGAACAATCACCACCAAGACCAAATACAACACCAAGTTCAAATCCAAGCTCAACTCCAAGCTCAAGACCAAGCCCAAGACCAAGCTCAACCGGTACAATCAGTTGAACCAGTGCAACCAGTACAGAAAACATTGCTGGAAAAATCTGCTAGCTCTCCCTCTTCCAACTACCTGTTGAAGTTGACCATTGATGATCTGGGCAAGGCAGTTTTCTCCAGCGACTTCTTCAATTCGTCTGCTCCTATCGATCCAGAGAAACTCGAAGAAGTATCGCCATTAACCAAACCATTGCCAGCGCCCATTAGAAACAAGACCAAGAAGACCAGCAGAGGCTTGAAAGTTAAACTGGAACACAAGACTGTAACCTTCGACAACGTCCGTCCCCGTTTAACTCACGCCAACTCGGTTATTGGGATCGAAACCCAGTATGCTCCCCAGCAGAATTTGGCCCTCTCTACCTCTTCATCTGCTTCTATTTCTAGCCAACATGCAGAACCTACCAAATCAACTTCAAGCAGCGTACCTGGAGTGTTGAGAAGACATAACTCGGATATCACCGGTGTTTCTACCCACGGTAGCCTTAATCTGAATGCTTCATTACCTTCCATTAGTGAAAACAACCAGCCTTCTCAAGTATTGCCTCAAACACCCAAGTACGATGACAATTACCTTTACACCTCTACTGGCTTCACCCCTAACTCAAGCATGGCATTCAACTTGACGCCCCAGTTCAACTCAATGATGTACTCAATGATGAACATCAACTCACCTCAAGTAAAGAAGATTCTCAACAACCAACACTTCTTTATGAACCAGGAGTTCTTCATGAACGGCACTCCATCAGAAAGCACCAGCGCACAGCAAAATGGTGATTTCCGCTTCGACGATTCCCTGGATCCACAGCCGGAGCAGAATCAAGAACAAGTTCAAGAACACGGTCACGATCAGGATCACGACCACAATCTTCCCGATGCCAACGGCTCCAAGAAGGCTCATGAATCTACCGAAGAAGACTACATTGTCGCCAACAATAGAGCCTCGGCAAATATGACGGACTTGATGAACCTTGGAAACTCGAACATGAACTTCGACGCCAAGGCCACTGTCAAGAATTTACATGCTACGTTGCGTTCGCGGTCGCCGTCTTCTTCGGCCAACTCCAACGAGGACTCTGGAGATGCTCGTTTAGCCTTGAAGAAAATCATCCATGTCAAGAGAAAGTGATTTACTGCATTCAATCCTTATGGATATACACTAACGTACTTTACGAAGTTCCATTCATGATCAACATAACGATTCATATGAAACGGAATCCACTGCCCGTTCCATGCATACCAGTTCATATTCATTCATAATTTCTGATGTTTTCCTGCTTTCCGAGTTTGCTGCCCTGATTTATTTATCTTCTTGTTTGACTGTACTTTTCAAGCGTTTTTTTTATTCATTTCATTCGTAACCTTTTTTTCATCCCAGAGTTATAAATTTTATAAATACTTATACAACGTTGATCACAAATCAATAATTCGCTAAAGTACTTTACTGTTAGTAACAAATCCTTGTAGATGGTTCGATAGAGATGTAATGTTACATTATGCATGTTCCAATTATGGCTTCTAGAGACTTGGGGATATTAATTGACAAGTGCCATAATTTTGACAGAATTTACACGAATCTTGACAAATAGCCATGAACTGTATGATTACTCGGTCAGAAAAAGACTCAAGTGTTATAACATAGAGTTGCGACTTTCATTAGCAAACTGTTTTCAAATTTCTCAACCAGGTTTTCCCAGTAGACGACTATTCTTCCGGTGTTCTTAACACTGCGAGTGCAGCAAAGTGTTTACTTCTGAGTGCATAAAAATGTATCTGAAAGGAATCTACTGATATAAGTAGAAGCAGACCCGGGTATTTGTTGCCAGACAGGATGTTAGGATGTTTTTAATGAAGTCAGAGACATTTAAAACTATGAACGAAAATCTTAAAGTAAACAGTGATCTGTTCTGTTCCTATTTATTTTGGTCAAACTCTAATCTAATTTATTTTATAATCAATTTGCATCCATTCTGCTCTATTATTACACCAGAGATTCAGTGAAAAAATCATCCAACTGAGTCATTGAGCACAGGTTCTGAGCTGGAAACGAAAAATGGGTATTTCAAGATGTAGTGTACCAGTTAAGAACTAGAAGAGTTACAGAAACGTACACGGCTGTCAGCTCTCGTGTAGAGTAAATTCCAGACGACCCTGGCATTTGGCTTGATCATTGCGAAGGTCAGAACAACGAGCAACTGAAGCAATTATGAGAAAATATGCAAAAGTTACACTGTAACTTGGTACCATCTAAAATGGGTAATACTACTACTTCTACTATATTAATATCACACGATACTCAAACAAATAACGAGAAGAATACGTCCCCACAGCTAGAAACATGTTAATGAACCGTACAAGATACCGTGATGCCAGAAGAGTGCTAAACAAGATTCAACATCCTACGGGATCGAGTAACTAGTATAAATTGCCCTCTAAACACAGATTCCTATGCAAGTACTTAATAAGTTCTTATACGCAAATCCAACTTTGATCTATACGAAGTAAATGATCACCCTGTTCTTAACCTCCTGCCTACTACTTTGTTACCTCTATTCGATGAGTTACCCTATTTTGCAGCCATACGTACGCACCTCTCAGCACGCCTTAGTAACTTACAAACCGGGGCCGCCCGTACGATTCATCGCAGTGATGGAGCCGCACACGACCTGAAAAATTTTTCATTCTCAAAGTATAAAGCGACTGAAAAATCCCCCAACTAGTTGAAGCATTTTCGTTAGTTGTTGATAACATAAAATGTCCCACAGAAAGTTCGAAGCACCACGTCATGGTTCCTTAGGGTTCTTACCAAGAAAGAGAGCCTCAAACATTAGAGGTAGAGTTAAGTCCTTCCCAAAGGATGTTAAGTCTAAGCCAGTTGCTTTAACTGCTTTCTTAGGTTACAAGGCCGGTATGACCACCATCGTCAGAGACTTGGACCGTCCAGGTTCCAAGATGCACAAGCGTGAGGTCGTTGAAGCTGCCACCGTTGTTGACACTCCACCATTGGTTGTTGTTGGTGTTGTTGGTTACGTTGAAACTCCAAGAGGTTTAAGATCCTTGACCACTGTCTGGGCCGAACACTTGTCTGAAGAAATCAGAAGAAGATTCTACAAGAACTGGTACAAGTCCAAGAAGAAGGCTTTCACCAAATACTCTGCTAAGTACGCTCAAGATGGTGCTCAAATCGAAAGAGAACTCGCCAGAATTAAGAAGTACGCCTCTGTTGTCAGAGTCTTAGCTCACACCCAAGTCAAGAAGACCCCATTAGCTCAAAAGAAGGCTCACATTGCTGAAATCCAAGTTAACGGTGGTTCTGTTTCCGAAAAGGTTGACTGGGCCAGAGAACACTTTGAAAAGACCGTTTCCGTTGACTCTGTTTTCGAACAAAACGAAATGATCGATGTTGTTGCCGTCACCAAGGGTCACGGTTTCGAGGGTGTTACCCACAGATGGGGAACCAAGAAGTTACCAAGAAAGACCCACAGAGGTTTAAGAAAGGTTGCTTGTATTGGTGCTTGGCATCCAGCCAATGTCCAATGGACTGTTGCCAGAGCCGGTCAAAACGGTTTCCACCACAGAACCTCTATCAACCACAAGGTTTACAGAGTCGGTTCCGGTGCTGATGAATCTAACGGTGCTACTGAGTTCGACAGAACCAAGAAGACTGTTAACCCATTGGGTGGTTTCGTTAGATATGGTCTTGTTAACAACGATTTCGTCTTATTGAAGGGTTCTATCCCAGGTATCAGAAAGAGAGTTGTTACCTTGAGAAAGTCCTTGTACGTTGACACCTCTAGAAGAGCCTTAGAAAAGGTTAACTTGAAGTGGATCGATACTGCCTCTAAGTTCGGTAAGGGTAGATTCCAAACCCCTGCTGAAAAGCACGCTTTCTTAGGTACTTTAAAGAAGGACTTGGAAAACTAAATCAACTCTGACTATGTTGGAGAGTTGCATCATTAGGTTGTTTATAGTAGTATAGATTAATTGAAGAGGCAAATTAATAATCGTAGCATTGATTTTGTCAATGATTAAGGATCCAGAGCTTTCTGTAGTTTTATCGAAATGGGTGGGGCATTGTTGAGTTAAGAAGAATGAGTTGACCACTAATTCAAAAGTATATACAGTATAATGATTGCCATATTGGGCAATTTTAGATGTACTCGCTTTTGCATGATGTGAAAGCCGGGCCCAATGTTCCAAAGACAAGTTTACGATTATAACCTGCAGGTATTAATTTGCATACCCATTCTTTAGCCCGGATCTTGGTTAGGTTGGGTTAGCATGGCCTTGGTTTCTACCGACATCGCACTGGAGACCATGAAGCTATGCGAAAAGTCTCGATTGGTGAAGATCTCCTAGTGCGCAATGGGGCTAAATAATACCTCGACTTATCTGATGCTAGTATCTTCCATTTGTTTCGTCTACGCTGGTAGGTAAATTCTACACGATCAGCCGACTACTAACGAATCAGTGAGATATAGATGTTTTTTTAAAACCGAAGTTGCTCTCCTTGGGAGAATGCCACTCTTTCAAAACCAATGTGAACTGAGCTCACGCAACCATTGACTAGACTTGGATATCTGGCACCAAAGTGCATCATTCCCGAATTAAGGTCCAGCTCCTTGGCCGAGATGCGACAACTAACAATCGTATCAGGCTGCGCACCTGCTTTGGAAGTACCAAACCATGTATACCCCTTTTGGATTCATCCCAAGTAGTAACTGACTGTTTAGACCCTCTTATTATTATTTATTATTCGATAACTGAAAAACTTTAAAAATCGGCCGGATTGTCAATTTCCTTACAGAACATACTACTATAGCGTTGCCTGACACCAAGGACATATTGTAAGCCCTCATCAATGTCAATATCAGAAGAAAGCTAGTACTTTAAGTCATATATAAAGATTATAAACTGATTCAAGGAATCCTACGCCTGGCTCATAAATCAATCGGTATCAAGTGATCTATCGAAAGGTTCTGATGAAATTTCGCAGCCGTCTTAAATCATCACCGCGGAAATAGCAGACAATTTGATATACAACCTCATCCTTGGCAGAAGAGTCTGTAACACCAACCTGAATTATACTCTCTAACGAACCGTAAGAAGCATACTTGCGAAGGGTGGTCCCTCTAGAGTCGGCCAATGTAACTTCTATGGTGGGCAAGAATATACTATCACGTGACCCCATCTCATCGCAATAAGTTTTTCAGTCTTGAGTCCAAGTACCAATTAGACTATACAGCATGTCTTCATCCAGACAGAGAGTTAGTCAGGTCCGAAGTGCCACATTACCCTCACAGACCACTCCTGAGCAGAGATACTGGAGGGGGTACGTAAATCCACAACTCGTCAAAGAAAACCATCCTATAAACAAGATCTCGTTCAACCCAGCATCCCCAAATGACTTTGCCGTGACTTCGTCAACCCGGATTCAGGTATTTTCTTCCAAAACTAGACAGGTTATAAAGACTTTTTCACGTTTTAAAGACACAGTATACTCAGGAGAGTACAGATACGACGGAAAGTTATTGGTGGCCAGCGATGCCACCGGGCTCGTCTCGATATATGACAGCTACCAACCACGGAACTTGTTGGTGAGTTTAAACCCTTCAAGTCATTCTACCCATGTAGCAAAGTTCCATTCTACAATTGGAAACCAATTAGTCACTGGTTCTGACGATAGAATTGTCCGGTTGTACGATATTTCCCAGACCACGAAGGGTCCTATTCTCGAGTTCAATGATTCTTATCACGGAGACTACATAAGGAGTTTAAGTTTTGTTCCAGGAAACCCCAACTTGGTGGCCACTGGATGTTACGATGGTAAAGTCAGGTTATTTGACACCAGACAATCGTTAACAGGAGGTCAACATTTGATCCTGACATTCAACCAGGGCAATCCTGTCGAGGATGTTTTGGCCATATCACCTACTACTTTAGTTAGTGCTGGAGGTCCCCAAGTAAAGATCTGGGACTTGGCTCGTGGTTCGCAGATTCACGAGTTAAATAATTTCACCAAGACTGCCACCACTTTGCACGACACTGGCGACAAAGGTTTATTGGTGGGTTCATTGGACGGACACGTCAAGATCTTTGACTACACTACTTCGAACTGGGAAGTCAAATTCGGGTGGAAATTCGGCAGCGGAGGTGTCTTGAGCTGTGGTGTTTCCCCTAGCTCCAACAATCATAAGCATTTTGTTACTGGGTTGACGTCAGGTTTATTGACCATTCGTACCAGAAAAACCGAGCCTAAGGTCATACAAGGTATCAAACAAGAAAAGTCCAATGCATACAGCAGAATGATGAGAGGTAGAGATTATAGTGGAGAAGAGGAGCATAGAAGCATCTCAACTTCGGTGCAGAACAAGAAGTTGAAGCAATTCGAGAAGCATTTGAACGGATTCAGATGGTCCGAGGCTTTGGACAGTGCGTTTATACCAGGAGTTTCTAAGGAACAGACAGTTACGGTGTTGAACGAGTTGAAAAAGAGAGGAAAAATTAGAATCTCCATCTACGGCCGTGACGAGATCTCGTTATTGCCTATATTGCAGTGGTTCACCAAGAACTTGGACGACGTCAGATCCATCAACTTATACTGTGATTACATTGGAGTGATATTGGAGATGTACGGCTCGTTGATCGACAAGAGTGTTGTGTTGGAGGAATGTTTTGGCAACTTGTTGAAGAAAATAATCGTAGAGATCAGAAAGAGCAAGGATGCTAATGAAATTTCGGGAATGTTGGAGCTTTTAACTGTATAGATATAGCAATAATAAACCCCATTTTTAGTTAACAAGTGAACACAGACCCGTGCTTGTAATATTATATTAGCACTATTATGCTACATATTACATATATTAATCGAATACAATAGTCCGTCGAATACCCTATATTTAGGATATGTATATCTAACCAAAAGTATATTATTCCTTATGAAACTTCCAAATAATTTTTTGAATACATAGAAACCCTTCACTTAATCGGGGTTGCCTTTTCAATTAATTGCATCGATTGATACCTTAGTAGTCTATTTATTTCTATCATTGGATAATAAATTAATATTCTTTTATGGACAGCTATACTTCGAGTAAGGAAGAAATATTTGTGCTCTCATTGTAATTCGACTTTCACGTCTTTTACTTCCCTATAAGAGTTAGTGGCACCTAAAATTCTAGCGTGAACGTATCATTATTATCATTTACCTAGCTTCCAGATACGAATGGTTGTGTTATATTCAGAAGAACCAACCGCTGTATTAAAACTGTAGATATAAAGTTTGTCGAAGTAAAGTAGGTTAATGAAGGTAAAAGTAGGTAAAAGTAGGCAAAAGAAGGTAACCGTAGGCAGATGTAGGCAGATGTAGGCAGATGTAGGCGTAGTATTAGAGGATACAAAAGTATGTAAAGGTATGTACTATTGAAGAACAAGCATCCAAAAGCATGTAAATATGAGATGGCAAGTAGGAAACGTCTCATGCAACTAGGGAGTCAAAGAAGTACTTCAGTGTTGAGATGAAGCTGGAAGAAGTGGTGTTTCAGTGAAGATAGAAGTAGTGGTAATACAAAGTCTCAAATCAAGAGTGAATTTAATGAATTGGAATGCAACGTGGTTGAATTTCGCCACAATGTAACACTCAGGGAAGAACAAATGGTAGAGTACTTAGATGTTTTCAAGAAAATGGTAAATAAAATTGAGACTTGAAGAATCATGATAAATGGAACAGAATAAAAAGGGTATCGGCATGAATATGCGGTCAGAACGAGTACCTGACTGAAATGATGGTAAAATAGCATGGAATAGATTATAAAGACGAAACACAAACTAACTGCAATCATTTTTACAACCTAAATATACAACAACCATTTAGGATCAGTTAGTATCACAATCAAGCCAGACTAGGGGTTCAATTAATGAATAGTGCAGTTCGATTCCTCTCCCATATTGTTTGTAGCGCCTAAAAAATGGGTGCAAATTAATCTGCGTCAACTTAATTTGCACACTGAATGCTACCATAAGAAACGAGCAAAGTTCTGTACCTTATCTCAGTTGTCATTTAGTATCCACTATTGAATCGTTTAATTTCTCCAATTTCTTCTAACCCCAGTATTTAAATCTGCAATTTCTCCTATTGATATTTTGACATACTAATACCCACTGATATCCACGCTGACGCAATAGTCAAAATAGAACAATTTTGGGCCTAGTTGTCGTTCGTAGAAGATCATTAATTCTTCGTCAATATACCTTATAGGTTCTGTTTATTACTTGCCTACTCTATATCATTTATAATATCATTTTGTTTTATTACTTCTATTTAAGTGATTGTATTTAAAATTACCATTAATTTAAATACAGTGTTCGTTCTCATATTACCTTTTCTCGTTTATTCTCATTATACTTTTACACATTTATTACATTTAGTTGCTACCACATTCCCAAACAAACAGCTTTCAAATCTATAGTACTCCATATTGCAAGCTACCAATGATACTCGATTTATTTTGATTTGAAGCAGCTATTAATATTGCATTTTTATGATATCACCACTTTCTCTTCCTCTTCTTTTTCTTCTTTTGTTCCGGACCATCTTCAACCACTTTCCGACAGTGCTCGGAACAGAACCATTTTTGTGTTCCTGTGGTAAACTTTAAGGCCTCAACTCGGTTAAGAAGTCCTACACACTTGTAATGAAACCATTCACCATTGGGACATGAATCTTCATTATCGCATGCTATCATGTCACCAAACGATTTCTGTTTGCAGAAACAATAAGGATTTGTGTCTTCTACTTCCAGTTCAACTTCTGGACTGCTCTCTTCTACTTTCGGCACATTTACCTTTAACTTCTTCTGCTTGATCCGTGGTGCTCTAGTCTTCTCTACCTTGTTAATTTTCGGTCCTGGGACTTTGAATACTAATTTCAAGCCTGATTTTGGTTTCCTCTTGTGCTTTGAGCTTTTGAGAATTAGTTTGCTGGATTTGAATGTCTCCTTTTGTATTCGTGCCAACTCTTCTTGCTCTTTCGTGGCCTCTCGTTGCGACACCAATGGATTTTCACGGTAATGTTTTTTCAACTGCTCTCTCAACTCGTCATCTTGTTGGTCTGGAAACCCGGAATCTAGATGGTTGGACTTGCGATGCTCGGTGATTTGCTTCAACTGATCAAGTTCTTGTCCAAGAAAGTATTTGTGTGTGATAAGTTGGTTTTTTAATGCCCGCGATTCATAAATGGATTCTAATCTGTACTTTCGTATAAACTGTTTAAGTTCGATTATTTCTTTGGTAACACTATACTTATCTTGGGGATCCTGTGGTTGGTTATGTTGGAATCCTACAAGTAACTGGTTGAGCCGAAATCTCGCCTTGTGAATTGCTATATTACATGTTTGAACTAGCCAAAGTGACCTTATTATATCACAAGGTAGATGATCTGTCGTGGATATGAATGAATTGTGTATAGACGAACTGTGCTGAATCACGGAGCCCATTGCATGGCCAACTACCGATGCACCGAGAATTGGTGTTTTGATATGTCGTGTCACGTGGATAGCACTGAGCTGAGTAGATGTGATCACGTAAGCTTTGCATGCCACAACTATTAAAGTTGTGGCATGCAACTGCGCGTAGTGGCCGGTGCATATAAACGGGTACAAATTTAGCGGTTATCGCGTCTTAACGATCATCGCAAGTAATCCCTGCTGAGTGGTTGAATGCCTAACACTTTTAAGAGCAGCATTTGGTGTGACAATTGCGCCTTCAACCCGAGCTCAAAGGTCCGTTTTTCTCCGAGCAATTGAAATTCAGAACCCTGCACACTCGCAGGGACTATGCGTCGATTGTACGTAGATGGAAAGTACTACAATTAGAACTAACAACTAATGCTATATACATCAGAAAATGGGATTCACCAGCTTGTCAGCTAAAGAGCAAGATCTGAGTTTCTGTGGGTCTTTGAACGGTGCGTTCAGCCGCATTTCTTATAGCTATATTTTTACTTTCAGTTATTTTTGCAATTGTGCGTTTTGCCAAGTGCTCTTGTAACTAACCTTGTAGGTTAGCACTAATTTTCTTAGCCTTTGTTCAAGAATTTGCTCTCAGACCAAGAAAACATATAAAATGTAACGATAATCGTTCTGATTCTAACGCCCGATAAAGTACCACTTGCAGTAAAAGTGGGGGCGTTAACTTCAAAGATTTATTTTTGCATTTATAAATGAACCAACAAAATGACCAGTCAAATCCCATATCAATTAGTACACTCCAGAGAGGATAAATGTGAGTCAGGTAATACATACAACGGAGAGTACTTCGGCGCACGTATATCTGCAGTATTTGTTCTATTTGCAGTTTCTGCTGTGGGATCGTTTTTCCCACTAATAGCTTCGAGAAGCCCTTGGATCAAATTACCAAGTTGGGTATTTTTCATTACCAAATACGTGGGTACCGGTGTTATTGTAGCAACGGGGTTTATCCACTTACTAGCAGAAGCGCATCAAGCACTCACAGACCCATGTTTGGACGGTATTTGGACAGAATACCCTTGGACAGAAGGCATTTCATTGATGGGGGTGTTTTTGATCTTCTTCCTAGATCTTATGGCACATAAAAGAATTGAGAAGAAAATCCACAAAGAAGAATTAGAAAATAGGCGTAACTTGAATTCTACGGTCGAACAACCAATAAAGGAAGAATTGATAACTTCGGAACTATCAGTGAATGATACAGCGTCAAGTACAACAGATTCTGGCGAAAATGTTTACCAGCAAATGTTAAATAGTTTATTTCTCGAGTTCGGAATCGTGTTCCATTCCGTATTTGTTGGATTGTCTTTGGCTATTGCTGGAGACGAGTTTAAAACTCTTTACATTGCAATCGCTTTCCATCAGATGCTTGAAGGATTAGGTCTTGGTACAAGATTTGCTACTACTCCATGGCCAGAGGACAAAAAGTACATTCCTTGGTGTTTATCGCTTGCATATAGCATCACCACCCCAGTTGCCATAGCTATCGGCATCGGAATAAGACAAACTTACCCCCCAGGTTCGCGAACAGCGTTAATTACCACAGGAGTGTTCGACGCATTATGTAGCGGGGTGTTGATCTATAACAGTTTAGTCGAACTAATGGCATATGATTTTTTCTTTTCGCCAGAGTTCAAAGGGGATGATGGAATGAAGCAAACCTTAAAGGCATTCTTCTTGTTGTGTTTTGGAGGTGCTGCCATGGCGCTTATTGGAAAATGGGCCTGAGTACTGTATCGTAAAAGTTTTTGGCGAAACCACTTCTTTTCCTGAACGTACAACGTGCTAACTCATAGATTAAACTATATATTAAAATTAGGTACATTATAGATAGAGCCATAGCAAGACATGGTGAATAACTTGGACAAAGTGATATAAAAATTTTTTTGAGTGACTGCCCAAATTTCGTAGCTTGGTTGGTAATGATTGATACTCCAATTCTAAAATTTGGTATGAATAATATATAGGAGATACTTAATGATTTCTGTTAGTCGAATCGTCTTTTGTTTCTCCGCATCGCCAAAAGGGGAATGATTCGATTGGTTTAAAAATATCGAGCACAGATATATTCTTGAGTATAGTACTTAAACTAAAACGTTTAATTGGTGTTCGCTTCGATATCCCGTATTCCGCGAGGATGAGCACATATACTACTACTAGGATCAACTATACTGACAATGATACTTTTTCAATATACTTTTTTAGACTGAAAGATAAAATTTATTCGAATAACCATAGCTTCTCACGGTCAAAATGATTTCCTTGTTTGTTCGCTTTATTTGTCAATTTTATAAACTACGATTTTTTACGCCTCTAATCATAAAATGAAACTAAATAGATTTAACTAAATTTTAAAGGTGAAAATAGTAGACTTGTATTCTATCTTTCACCAATCCAGTATCAAATTGCGATATTGCCCACACAAATGGCTGCAAAACTATCCCTGCGATCCTGCATATAAATCGGTGTTAAAAGTTGCTGTCTATGCGACTACTCTAATAAAGAATTGTAGATGTGTGTTTGGTAAATTGCGTTCATAAAGTAATTAATAAGCTTTAAGAGATCCATCCATAGGAGGAGGTAGCCTTTTTTTACGCTCTGGGAAGATAAATCGGACGGACATATGTTCATAGCATAGGATGCTTTGTGGCATGTGATCAAATTTCCTTTACACGCTGATTAACTTAGGTAGTCTTTTCAAGTAAAATACGGATGGTTATATTAGAATGGTTTGGTATTTCGTAATCTAATATTGATAAATCAAGTATAGAATATTGTCAGATGTAGAATGTTTCGGCAGTATGTGACTAATTTGAGTGAGAATTACATCAGACTAACTTTTATTATTAACAGGGAAATACTTTACACATTTATGCAAAACGTTACAAATGAGCAAAGGTGACCTTTTCAGATGAATCAGCTTTGATCAGACTGTGGAAATTATTAAGGATTTATTACTATCGAGTATTTTGATTTTAGTAAGAGCTTAACCAAATATTCTTAATTTGTCAAGCTAGGATAGATGCAATGTAGCCGGTTTCTTTTAATGTGATGCAATGAGCTTAGTCAACATGTGATTTATCAATTATTAAACAGAAGTTCAAGTAAATGATCTCCAAGATATCTGTTGATTTAAAAAACCGGAGTGAGTTCACCTTTATAATTTTTCACAGTTGCAAATATCTTTCCTTACGGTTCCTCAATCGTATAGTTTTCAAGAATTGCTTTGTTACCTATAACAACACATTTTTATCCCCACTAATTGGGTATGAAAATGCATTTCGAGTGAACCTCTCATTTTCAAACGCTCAGAACGTCTATTGTGACTGAAGAATTAATTCATCTCGATTGGAAATAATTTAACATAATAGAAATACTTAGTTTGGTTATCATTTAGGTGGTTTCACGAAAGTCCGCTGTGCAACTTGTTGCAATCTTATATTGACTGTAAACCTTGCAATATATTGTTTCACCAAATGTTTGCCATATCGAAGCAGTCTCTAAATTTGAGATTGTTTCCGCAAGTATGACCAACAGCCCGTCCATTGACCTTTATCCTATTCAGGTCAGCAGTCCCAGGAGCGCAAACTCTCGTTAAACAAAACAGAGCGCACTTTTAAAGGTTCCCAGGCTATTACTTTCCTACTTCACATTCATGTATTATTTAGCTTCATCTATATACTATGATAAATTTGACCACATTGGATAACTATTCAATTATGCTGTAACTTTAAAAGAAAAATGTCTTTTCCTTAGTCAACGGAAGTAAGTCTTGCGGAAACAAGTATGATAGTTCTTTCTATTACATCTAGAGTGAAGATTGGATCAAAAATCATTGCTTCTTTTTTTTATTAGAGAGGAAAAGCATTGGATGAAAGTTAGCGAAAACCAGTGCCGCAATTAATTAGCTAAGCCACATTCCTGATAGCGGTCCTTAGCAGAAGGGCATATGAACGATTAATTTTGATGAGCCATTCAAGGAACGGTTCATTGATTGGATTAAAGTTTTATATTCACGATTTACAACCCACAACCTCTAAACTGTTAACACAGCCTTAAACTGAAACATTTCTCCTCTTATAAGATTATTGAACATATATCGCTAATAACTTTCGATAATACTTACTATTCGATGTCTTTTGTTTAAATTTCCTACGTCGACGAAACTGACTATAGTTTAATGCAAATAAGAGGAGTACTGGGTTCATTATCAAGTTAGATTCCTCAACTATTGATCTGAATTAAGTACATTCTTTTTTAGATATTCAATGTGCCAGGATCAAAACTTCTTGTGGCGGGGAGACATGGACCCCTAATACTTCGTATTTATTTTTTCGTAAATTATTTTAAGTTTTATATGTAGAGATAAGAACATGACAGACAAACAAAAGTAGAGCCATTTCTGTACGGGCTTTTTTTTTTGACAGATAATAATGAATTTATTATTGTCTCAATTGCTCTCCATTCAAAGACATGCTCAAATGTACTTCTGGACACCAAAAACTTCCAGAATTTCCACTTTTGTTATTGTCCGACAATATAAAAAATTCGACAATCACATCTTCTTTTTGACCATAATCTTATTGCGTTCTAAAAAGTCTTTGCAATACCTTGTCAATATCCTTACGCGTGAAATGGGTTCCACAGATCATGTAGGGTTGCAAGTTTAGTCTTAGATGTGCCAAGCGATGTGCCAAGCGATGTTCCAAGCGATGTGCCAAGCGATGTGCCAAGCGATGTGCCAAGTGATTTTTTTGCAGACAAGGGTTTTCCAATATCATCATGCACAAAATCTTTCTGCAAATAATGAATCGTCCTTGCTAATTAAATATGTTATATAATGACATTCTCCCTCTCATTCAATAATTCTTTTATGTTAAGTTTGTTGGACTTTATTTGAGAAAGTTTTAGGGCAAATCTAATGAGGACTAAATTTACAAGGTGTATTAAATTACGAGACTAATAAAAGGGGCCAGATTGAAGCATTTTCTTTCTAGCTGATTTAGTCAGTGAAATTTGAAAAGGCAAATCTGGTACTTTTGATAGGCTAGACAGCAATACCAAATTGAATAGGACTTAAATATAGTAGCTTCGTGCTTTTAGCTGGTGTTTAATTACCAAGTTACACTTACAAATTATGAATATATCCGTCCGCATTTTTAATTCTAAGGCTTTAAAAAGATTTTAGAACATTATGCGATCCGTTAAAAATTACCAGAAACAGCCAAAAAATAATGTATACTACTCGTATAAGCTGATTGATGGCTGCTCCTGCTCCAAATCCGTTCAGCGGCTCTCGTTCAATTATTAATACTTCGCTACCATGAGATATATTCCTTAGAAACTTTTTTTAAAGTTCGTTCATATTTGATGCTTTTGGACTCACATATCACACATGATGCATGAAGTACGTGTGTAGAAGGTTATTTAATACAGATTCTAATTGCCGTATGATACAATGCTTAGAGATACTGTGACCCTCATTTCCTCCACAGAGATTTCTCCACACCGGTCTACTTTAACTTGATGTGGCTTCAACCCACTGCGTTATTTTTGTTTTATTAGCTGTTGCCAACTTGCACACTGTTTGTTGACAGATGGCGCACCAAAAAGAAAGCAAAAGCTTATTTGACGTTTTTTTTGCAATCATAGTTTTTTTGGGGCCGCGCCAATTAATAGATAAGCCATAGAGTAAACTCTAAAGATAAGAGTTAATTGATTGGAATAATACGGTATGGAATGTAAGAGTTTCTAGACTGATTATCAGGCTTACGTCGAGATATTAGACGTGGTATATTGAATATAAATAAGCAAGCATATTTCGTCATTTGTGACCTTAATCTACGAAGACGAAAATAATGTTGGAACCTGTCAAGAGTCCTTTACAATTAGCGCATATCCAAAGTTTAGGTCTGGTAGTAAGTCATTTAGATGAAGAAGATCATAAGGTGAACCTTGATGCTGTTGCTTCTCATCCTCTAGCACTTGAAGATGTTGGACAAACACTCAACACTGATCAAAAACTTTTGATTCTTAAAAGACTTGAATTGTCAGGCTTAGAGGAGCTTGCGGAATTACCTTTGACTGCTTCTTTTATGATTGAGAAAACAGAGAAATTGAATATCTATCAGTCTATAGAAATTCTTAAAGAATCAATCGAAGAATTCGAGAATGATATTAATATCCCCACCGAAGAGTTTGATTTGTACAAGAATTTAATAGCTGAAGCTGCTGCTCACGGTGTATTTGGTGAAAGTACCAGTCCCGGGACAAATATCGATTCAAATCTTGATACGAATGAAAAGCTTAGTCAAAAATACTACTCTGATGTAACAGTTCGGGACGCAGAAGAATATTCTACTAGTGTTGAATCTTTGGGAAGTAAAGTTTATTCTCCATACAAGATAGTAGATTGGAGAACCCAAATTAGGATCGAAGCTGCGTTGATAGTCTACCACTCGCCATATCAGGAGGTCCGTTCAGTTACAGATCCCTTTGACGATTCCACCATTCCTGTTGAAACCTTAAGAGTTTATTTTTTGGGTCTCTGTTGGACTTGTATAGCCGCCTTTGTTAACGAATTTTTCATGGATAGAATGCCTGGTATCAGCTTGACTTCTGCTGTTGTTCAAATGTTCATCTATCCTTGTGGTAAAGCCCTTGAGTACATTGTCCCTAAGTACAAATTTAAAGTAGGGAAATATGTGATTGATCTCAATCCTGGACCTTGGAACTATAAAGAACAAATTTTGGCAGGTCTTATGGCAAGTTTTGGTGGAGGAAGTGTCAGCTATGTTTCTTGGAATATCACAGTGCAAAAATTGGATGTTTTTTACGGTAATAAGTGGGTGAGTAAAGGATATCAGGTGTTACTTCTTTTCAGCACCAACTTTATGGGTGTTGGTTTTGCTGGACTTTTAAGAAAATTTGTTGTCTATCCTACAAAGAACTTGTGGCCTGGTATTTTGCCTACTCTAGCTCTTAACAGGGCATTATTGCAGCCGGAAAAGAAGGAAAAGATTAATGGTTGGACTATTTCAAGGTATTCTTTCTTCTTTAGCGTAACCTCCGCCTCCTTTCTTTATTATTGGATTCCAGACTATTTGTTCCAAGCCGTTTCTAATTTCAATTGGACGACTTGGATCAAACCGCAAAACTTCAACCTAGCAGTCATTACCGGTACCTCTTTAGGGATGGGCATAAATCCAATTTCTACATTTGACTGGAATGTTGCCACATCTCTCATTCTGCCATTAAATACTCCCCTTTACAGTACCTTGAACCAGTATATTGGCATGGTATTAAGTGGAATCATCATCATTGCGGTTTATTATACCAACTACAAATGGACATCTTATCTCCCAATCAATAGTAATGCTTTATTTACGAACACAGGAGCACCCTACGATGTTACCGAGATTCTTACTCCTGGTACCTTGTTCGATCAAGAAAAATACGACGCATATGGTCCTCCATTTTATACTGCTGGAAACTTAGTCACTTACGGAGCTTTTTTTGCCTTATATCCATTTGCAGTGATTCATGAGATTGCCGTGTCTTGGAAGTCTCTGTGGAGCGCTCTCAAGGGCTTAGTAAAGTCTTTACGTAGCTTTAAAGGTAGCACTTATGATGGATTCAACGATCCTCATACAACTATGATGAGAAGTTACAAGGAAGTACCCGACTGGGTTTTTTTGGTAGTTTTGCTTATTTCATTTGTTCTCGCCGTTATCTGTGTTGAAATATTTCCCACAAATACACCAGTATGGGCAATTGTTTTCGCAATAGGTATCAACATTGTATTTTTGATTCCGATCACTACTATTACATCTACTACAAATTTCGCATTTGGTTTGAACGTTTTGGTTGAATTAATTATTGGATATGCGATTCCTGGAAATGGAGAAGCCTTGATGTTTGTTAAAGCTCTAGGCTACAATATTGATGGACAGGCCGATAATTATATCAGTAACCAAAAGATAGCACATTATGCGAAGGTGCCTCCTAGGGCATTGTTTCGGGCTCAGATCCTCGGTCTTTTAGTGGGTTCGTTAATTAATATGGCAGCAATTGACTTCAAACTTACTCACTTCAAGGATTATTGCCTTCCTCACCAGAAAGAAAAGTTTACTTGCCCTGATTCTACTACCTACTTCTCCGCTTCTGTTATTTGGGGAGTTATTGGTCCCAAAAAGGTATTTAGTGGTTTGTATCCTATTTTGAAATACTGTTTCTTGATTGGATTCTTATTGGCCATTCCATGTGTTTTGCTTAGGCTTTACGTTCCCCACCGTTACACTAAATACTTTCAACCAACTCTTATTATTGGAGGCATGTTAAATTGGGCACCATACAATCTTTATTATTTTAATGCCGGGCTTTATTTAGCTATTGCCTTTATGTGGCATATAAAACTCAAATATAGTGCTTGGTGGACGAAGTATAACTATGTCTTTAGCAGTGGAATGGGCGCTGGGCTTGCTTTTAGTGCAATCATTGTTTTCTTCGCTGTTCAGTACCACCCTAAGGATGTAAATTGGTGGGGTAATACAGTTTCCTATGCCGGTATCGATGGCGGAAATGGTCAACAAGCTAGATTAAATGCTTCGCTTGTGGACGGTGGATATTTTGGTCCTAGAGTAGGACATTTCCCATAAGTAATATTTAAACTATGTTCAGATGTTTATTAATATATACAAGTTAGTTAAAATGATGTTAAGTAAGACATCAGTATGGGTGTCAATTATACTCCAATACCAATTCGTCCTCTATAAAATCAACTTTGGAAATCTGAACCTTTTCCGACTCCAACACTTGACCGACGAAGATTTTGCCCTGACTAAAGTCTTTCATTAGTTTAGGTGAGATTTCTAACTTGGTATGCAAATTGTTGAAACCAAGCAAATCCACAAACACGTAGTTCCCATTCTTAGGGTTCGATTTAATCAAGATTCTAAACTTAATACGATCAGCAGGCTTAATTTTACCACATTTGAGCAAGCTTAAGTACTCGCTGAAAAACATACCTTCCCAGAATTTGAGTGAGAACCGTTGTATCTGTGAATTGATAAGCTCCATATTCTGGAGGTGATTTCCAATATACATCAAGTTCCTCTTTGAAATAACGTTGGAGAAGTCTGATTCGGACTCATGGTGGATTCCAGATTTCTCTAACAAATAGGTCTGGAAGCTCCAGTGGTTCAATATGTCCGTGTATCTTCTCAATGGGGATGTTACGTTGGTGTAGCAACTCACACCTAATGACTCGTGTCTTTTAGGCTGGTCATGTGTCTTTGCGCTATTAAGAATAGATAATATTTTGCTCAAATCTTCTTCACTTATAGGCAGTTTCGTTTCAATGCTTTTTTTGATGATATTGTGGATGCTTTCTTTGACATTGTCGTTCAAAGTCATTTCCTGTGATCTGTATATTATATCAATGGCATTATCCCGAGCAAACGTAGCACTGCAGTAGTTGGCAAATATCATGAATTCTGACACAAGAAGTTGTGATCTTGAGTCCGTTCCCTGACCCGACTCTGAGATAATCTGGATCGATTGATTGGTGTCTTTGAGGAATATTTCATGTCCATTTTCTATGCTTCTGAGAGTTGACGAGGGTGCAATTGTTTTAGACTCGAGGACCTTAAGGGTAGATCTGCTCAACAGAAACTGCGTTCCCTTGCCGATTGTTAGACGGATGTTGTGCAAAATGGTCGAAATATTGTAGAGTCGAAACAAATTGTCAAAGTGGGTATCTTTAGAACGGTTATTCTTGAAATCAAGAGTCTTAACTTCGTCTCTAAGAAGCTTGTCCACTTTCTCGTAGGTATAACCTTTAGGAAAGATTTTTCCGGTACCAGCCTTAATTTCTATCGATGACGAGATCTGTTTATTTATGGATTCCATTAATTTATGACTTACTTCGTCTTTCTGCTCTAATTTGTCTGCAATGTAGTCATCAATAAGTCCCTTATCGAGCTTGTATTGGATTACAAAAGTCCGAGTTGATTTTCCGTCAATGCCCAAACCTGAAAGATCCGATATTATCTTAGGAAACATCATTGAAGGACCCTCCGGCAAATATGTTGTTCTTCCTTTGTTAAAAGCAATGGAGCTGAGGGTAGAAGATGGCTTAATATAGGATCCTGGATCAGCAATATGGGTAGAAATTACGTACTTGTCATTTTCTTGGTGAATAGAGATACCATCATCAATTTCATGAGCAAACTCGGAGTCAATGCAGTAAATTGGAACTGAATCGAAAGACTGTCTAATTGAACTTAATGGGTCAGTAGTGGTAAAATCCCCTATTGATTTAACAGATTTGGGTCCCAATTCCAGACCATTTAAATTCTGGGTTATGTCAAATTCTTTTACATGATAGTCGATAAAATCATAGTAGTCAGAGCTTAGTTTGGTAGTGACACTAATATCGTCAGAAATCTTAAGCGATTTAGACCATCTGCTGGGGTTTATAATAGAGGCATATTCACCATTGGCTTTTTCAAGGCAGTTTAAGATATCGAAAGCACGGGCCTTGGAAAACTCGTACGAGTACACGGAATTGGGTCTCTCCATCTTAATGTCAATCAACCTAATAATTGACACCAACAATGTCTCCAATACAGGATCACTAGTGAAATTTCCCACTATGTAATCTCGAAACATCTGGATGATTTCGTCGTGGTATCGAGGTATTTCGACAGGCAGAGACGAAATGAAACCTGCTTTGCTGAGGAAAAAATTGGCAAACTCAACATCACCACGCTTGAACTTCAAGTAGTCTACCACCTTGTTGATTAGCTCGATATTTTTTATGGGCAAGATGGTTACGCTGGTAGGAGGATAGCTCTTGTTGTACTTGTCTATGTTCCATAACCGGGTTTGCTTTCTGAGAGAAATTATCAAGGCTAGGAACATAGATATATGATATTCCTGCGACTCAAAGTCATATGGTAACAGTAGGGGCTTTCCAAGGTGTGCTGAGGAGATATGAGGCTCATCTAGCCTTGTGAGATCGGTGTTTTGTAGGTGATAGAGAATCTCAAAAATAGACACGGCTCGAGGAGAGTTTATGAGGTCGCCGCTGTGGTCATACTGGAGCTTGCGGTGTAACACCTCGAGCTTGGAGTTGACTATTGATAGCTGGTTGTATGTCCTTATCGAAACGTCGGTCAAGGCTGTGGAGTAGAATGAGCGGGCTTCGATCGGCACCTGATAAGTATTGACATCGGAGTTAATAAGAAACTGAGAAGATGCTTGCGCAACTAAGAAATCGTCATTAAGACCGTCCATATCCATGTTGTCAATATTGACAGTCCCAGGAGAGCTTTGGGTAATTTCAGAATTTTTGGCATTTTCCGATATCAACTCGTCCGGCAAAGAACTCTGCGACCTTGAAAGCTTGTCGTTGGCCACTCCTATCGGTGCTATATTCAAATGTTTCTTTTCCAACTGTACAAAAGTGCCGATTACCTTATGGAGCCTCTCAGGAACGACCTTGGGAAAGCGTACTTTTATCGCTGAACGCTTAGCGTAAATAACTTCACCTTCATTGTTAATAAATGTGTAAGAAGAAGAGTCTAAAGTCTGAGGAATCTCTACTACAAGGTAAAGATTCACATTGTCGTCGTACAAGGTAACCAAATCTCCGACGTTGGTGGAGTCGTTGACAACGTGAGACGAAATCGTAGCTCCCAGAATGGCAGAAAGCACTGCTTCTTTAATGTCATCAAATTCCTTGGGGTCCAAATGTTTTCCCACAGCTTTGCTGAGGCTCTGGACCCACTGTTTGGACGGTATTTCGAACCGCTTGCTCGTCCTATCTGCGGTACCGTTGGAAATCTTGTCGTACAACACTGAATTGTTCAACGCCAAGTTCAATTTAGCATTCGCCGGGTCAAAGTAGTTCCCTTTTCCACGTGTGTAGTTTTTTCCTGTAGACTTTAAAAGCTTCTTAAGTAATCCATGGTTGTTCTGGCTAGTAGTCGATGAGCTGGAGTCATGGGAATCGATCTCGGGCTTGTGGAAGTACTTGTGTCGTTGTCTAAGCTCGTCCGGAATGAAACTGTGCCTCTGACTGTTCGATACACTACTATTTGACGATTTGTACCGCACTAGTCGGCTTTGGATGTGTCTCTTCATGGTGGTAATGAGATGACTATGGAGTCGTGAAAAGTTTTGAGATGGGTGCGCGCAGCGAAACCTGTGGCGGGATGCAGTAGACTTCCGTATCAGGCAGTCTAGTGACGCGACATAAACAAACAGATCAATGACAGAAGAGAAGACAAGAGGAGAGTACGTGAAGAAGCAAGAAACAAGCGCTGATAACAAGTCTAAAGACATCCTACAGTACAACAGGGTTCCAAAATCACAATTATAAGTGGAAAACGCAGCAATACCCACCTGTTCACCCATATTTCAACGCCAGCATCGCTCACGCAGAACCATCCTTACACCAATCAACTGTATTTCTACAGTAACTAACGGTGAATTGATATTCAACAACTGTAATAGTGATAATTAGTAGATCCAATAGGTGAGGACTCGAGTAATTACTAGATAAAATGAAAGTTGAAGAGCTCATTATCGACGGATTCAAGTCGTACGCTACCCGTACAGTGATTTCAGGCTGGGACCACCAGTTCAATGCCATTACAGGGCTTAACGGTTCCGGTAAGTCCAACATCCTCGATGCCATCTGTTTTGTGCTTGGTATCGCTTCTATGTCCACAGTTCGTGCTTCAAACCTCCAGGACTTGATCTACAAAAGGGGCCAGGCCGGGGTCACCAAAGCCAGTGTAACAATAGTATTTAACAATAATGAGATCTCCAAGTCTCCCATTGGGTTTGAAAACTGCTCTACAATAAGCGTAACCCGACAAATTATCTTGGGAGGAAGCTCTAAGTACTTGATCAACGGGCACAAAGCCCAACAGCAAACCGTGTTGAACTTGTTCCAGTCGGTGCAACTTAACATCAACAATCCCAACTTCTTGATCATGCAGGGCAAAATAACCAAGGTGCTCAATATGAAGCCAGCAGAGATCTTGTCGTTGATAGAAGAGGCTGCTGGAACCAGAACGTTTGAAGAAAGAAAGGACAAAGCACAAAAGACCATGGCCAAAAAGGAAGCCAAGTTAAGTGAAATCCGCAACTTGTTGGCAGAAGAAATCGAACCTAAGTTGGAGAAACTCCGTAATGAAAAGCGTAACTTCTTGGAGTTCCAGCAGACCCAGATCGACTTGGAGAAGTTGTCGCGTATCGTAGCGGCTCATGATTATCTCAAGTTGTCACGGAACTTTACCAACCATTCCAATTCGCTTAGTGAGCACGAAATAAGACTCAATTACCTCAACAGCGAAAACGACAAGTTAGTGCTGGAAATCGAAAACTTGAACGCCGATCTTAGTCAGGTCAAGCTCCAGCGAGAATCTGAGCTCCAGAACGATGGTAAATTGAAGGAGTTGGAGCAACGAGAGTCTCAGCTCACCAACGAGATCACTAGACTCAGTACTTCCAAAGATATCGTAGATGACAACTTGAAAGACGAGCAAGCCAAAAAGGTTCAGATCGGGGCCCAAATTGTACAAATAGAGCAAACTTTGCAGAATAATCTCGCCACCTACCGCAAATACGAGCAAACATTCAATGAAGCTAATCAGTCCCTAAATCAGCTCAAGGACGAATTCAACAAAAAAGAGGAGTTGCTCTCAACATTGTCTACCGGTGTATCTTCCACGGGTAATATCAGCACCGGATACTCCTCGCAGTTAAACGAGGTCAAGGAGAAGTTGAACACCAGTCAAAACTACATCAGAACGTCCAATCTCAAAATCTCACACTTGCGGCAGCAAATCCAGAACGATCACATCAAGTTGAAGAAAGCCAAGTCTGAAAATAATACTCTATTGAAGAGTGTTCTGGCCTATAGAGTTGAAATTGGTGATATGGAAGCTGAATTGAGCCTGAAATTGGGTTTCGACCCAAATCTAGTGGCCCAGCTCCGTGGCCAGGAGTCTGATTTGAACAGTCAGTCGGGCCGTTTAGCTTCAGAGCTTAATTATATGGAAAAAGGAATTGGTAATATTGGCTTCAACTACTCGCGGCCATCGCCATCTTTTAACGACGATTTAGTTCGTGGAATAGCAGCCCAGTTGTTCGATTTACCTGAAAGTTCTAACGATAAAGCATTGGCTCTCCAGATCTGTGCTGGTAATAGACTATATAATGTGATCGTAGACAACTCGGACGTAGCCACACAATTGTTAGAAAGGGGCCAGTTAAAGCGGAGAGTCACAATCATCCCGCTTGATAAAATTAGCTCTAAGTCTTTGGATAAACTGGTGATACAGTATGCCAAAAAATTAACTCCCAATAAAGTGGATTTGGCAATCAACTTAATTGACTTTCAGTCTGAATTGGTTAAGGCCATGGAGTATATATTTGGTACTACGTTCATTTGTCATGATCCGCAGACTGCCAAAACAATTACGTTTGATCCCAAGATTAGATCCCGTTCTATCACCTTGGAAGGTGATATATATGATCCAGAAGGTAATCTTTCAGGTGGTTCTCGTAAAAATGATTCATCTATCTTGATCAAGATCCAAAAGTTCAATACAGTAAATCTAAAACTTAAAGAAATCAACCATAAATTGCATGAGGTCAGGCTGGAATTAAGTCGAATGGAGAGTGTGGTTAATAGTACCAAGTCCTTACAAAACGAGATCAATTTGAAAAAGTACGAATTATCTTTGTTGGAGAAGAAGTTGGAGAACAACCCTTCCGCGCTCATTCTCAAGCAGAACGAGTCCAACGAGCAGGAAATCAGCACGTTGACGCAAGGAATAAAGACAGAACTGGACAATTGCAAGTCGTACGAGCTTGAAATCAATAAAATTGAGAAAGATATTAAGGAATTCAGCCAGAACAAAGGGTCTAAGTTGAACGACTTAAAGCAGGAAATAAGCCAGTTGAAAAAAGAATTGACTAAGAAACAAGCAAAGCTCGATTCGCAAACCGACGAGTATCAGGCTATGCAAATCGAAAACGAGCAAGAAAAGACAGAATTGACCAATTTGCAGGATGCCCTTAAGAGTAGCGAAACCATGCTTGTGGACCTCGACAAAAAGAGCCATGAAACTGAAGAGAAAATTAACCAATTGGGAGAAAAGCTTCTTGTTGTTAAGGTGGAATTGGACGAAGAGAAGGCCAATTTACTCGGCTTGGATGACGAGATCAACGAGCTCATCAAGATTCTCAAGTTCAAGAATGAAGCGCTAAATGAACACAAGCTCGAGACACAAAAACTCAGTCATGAGCTCGAAAAATCCGGCAGTATCACGAAAAACTTGAAGGCTGGCTTGGACCAGATCATTGCTCAGCACGACTGGGTGACTGACAGCAATATCTTGGATAACCTCATTCAGCAGTATCCCAACATTAATTTGGAGGAGTGCTACGGACAGTTGGCAGTACTCGAGGAGAAGTTCCAGAGCATGAAGAGAAAGGTCAACGTAAACATTATGAGCATGATTGATAATGTAGAAAAGAAGGAAGCACTGTTGAAAACCATGGTCAAGACTATCGAGAAGGACAAGACCAAGATCGTCAACACTATAGACAAGTTAAACGGCTACAAACGAGACACCCTTAACACCACTTACCAGAAAGTGTCAGTGGACTTCGGACAGATTTTCAGCGACTTGTTACCGGGATCATTTGCCAAGTTAGTGCCTGTCAACATGATGGACGTTACGAATGGTTTGGAGGTCAAAGTGAAATTGGGCGAGGTTTGGAAGGAGAGTTTGGTCGAATTGTCTGGTGGTCAACGTTCATTAATTGCTTTGTCATTGATTATGGCATTGCTTCAATTTAAACCGGCACCGATGTATATATTGGATGAAGTCGATGCGGCGTTGGACTTGTCGCATACCCAGAACATCGGTCACTTGATCAAAACCCGATTCAAGGGCTCCCAATTCATCGTAGTGTCGTTGAAGGAGGGTATGTTTACTAATGCCAACCGTGTGTTCCGGACTCGTTTCCAGGACGGTACCTCTGTGGTTTCGGTTATGTAGGTACAACACCGTTCTTGACACATTTGCATCTATTGTGTGCCTGACGCGGCTCGGCCCAAGGGGCTCAAACCGGCACGCTAGAGCCAATTTTTTCCATCCTTCAACTGCTCTAGTTTGCTGTTTATTTACTAGATATCGCTATCTCTTCCTCCTATGCAGAATAGCGATACATACCTCGATGGGTTCACCCATATCAAAGCCATCGAAAGTGTCAACTAGATAATAATCGGCTCCCTGTGTGCAGTACGCTTATTTCCAAATGAGGAGAAAGGTATACATGGAATACAAGTGCTAGGAAAGTTCGAATTAGTATAGTCTAGTCTGCTGGAAATTGGCTCAACTGCGCAATATATAGAAAGTACCGATTATAAGGCATCTTCAGGGCAAATCACCCTTTGTGTAAGAACCCTCTGGGCGAGCGGTCTTTGTTAAAGATTCAAGCTATAAGAACTCTCCCAAAGACCCATATAAGTACAAGTCACAGCTCACAGCTATCCTACTATAGCATGAACGCCTCAGTGCAGTTTCTTTTGACTCCAGTTAGCCTGAAAATGTACTACATATTGTAGGAAACAAGGCTGAAGCTATCACGTGATTTTACACATGACGCAACTCTACAAATTTTCGAATCGTTCACGTTGAAGACGAGTGTTTATACAAAAGCCACCGGTACAGCAGGCCCCAGACCTAGAATACACGGTTGAAACGGCAGACCAGTTTATAAGCCGCTCCTTATTACCTAATTGCCTAAAAAATCAGCTTGATTGCGCGAAATTCAGACTTATACCCTCCCTGGCTGACATCGTCGACCCGTGCCTAATTTCACAGCAGGAATCCCACCACATTTAAAAGCTGCTACTAGCACATAATCCTAGTATTGCCCTGAAGTATCCCCTCTAACTCAGAACTACCAAGAAAACTGGGCTTTTCCCAAACCATGGTCCATTCGATACAAATGACACCCTACGAGTACGAACCAGAACACGGCCAGCACAAACTGGAAAAAGCTTCTAAATACCCAACAAAGGCAGCTTCGTATGCTAAGGCCAAAATTATATCATATGTGGTATTGTTTTTTATACTTATTGGTGGTCTTCGTACCTTTGTTGCTCCGATACTCAACTCACTATACACACCTGATTTCTCCACTATACCAAGCGTACAGTATTTTGATTTAGCTGAATACTCCGGTTCGGCCAATGGGTGGCAACATGATGAACGAGTGTTGTTTTGTGTACCATTGAGAGATGCTGCAGCCCATTTGCCGATGTTTTTCAGCCACATGAAAAACTTGACATATCCCCACCCCTTAATCGACTTGGCATTCTTGGTATCCGACTCGTCAGATGACACAATGGGCTCGTTAAAGAGACATTTGAATGAAATCCAAAGTGATCCCAACCCCAACATGAGGTTCGGAGAAATCGAAATCTTTGAGAAGGATTTTGGCCAAGTCATTGGCCAAGGCTTTTCGGACAGACATGGCTTTGCTGCACAGGGACCCAGAAGAAAGTTGATGGCCCGGGCCAGAAATTGGTTGTGGACTGTAGCCATCAAGCCGTACCATTCTTTTGTATACTGGAGAGATGCAGATGTAGAAACCGTACCGCAAACTATTTTGGAAGACTTGATGCACCACGATAAAGATGTCATAGTGCCAAATGTATGGAGACCTTTGCCTGATTGGTTGGGAAACCAGCAGCCATATGATTTAAACTCGTGGCAAGAGTCCGACGGAGGCTTGCAATTGGCCGATACTCTAGGCGAAGATGCCTGTATAGTTGAAGGATACGTCGAATACCAAACCTGGAGGCCGCATTTGGCGTATTTGAGAGATCCGTATGGTGATCCAGAAGTAGAGATGGAGTTGGACGGTATTGGAGGAGTTTCCATTCTTACCAAGGCGAAGGTATTTAGAACTGGGTCTCATTTCCCAGCATTTTCGTTTGAAAAACATGCTGAAACCGAAGCATTTGGTAAGTTAAGCAAGAAAATGGGTTACTCCGTGATTGGTTTACCTCATTATGTCATTTGGCACATCTATGAACCATCCAGTGATGATTTAAAGCATATGGAATGGATGGCTCTTGAAGAAATAAGACAAAAGGAAGAAGCCAAGATTAAAAAAGTTTACGACAAAGTATGGAACAAAGCTTTTGACGATGTCCAGACAGAATGGTCTAAAGAAAAATCAAAGTTTTTGAAAAATACTGATATGTCCCAAATGAGACAAGTCCAAGTAGACTGGGCTGGCGTAGATGATTGGGGGATCGATGACACACATAAGGACGGTAAAAAATTGGCCGATTTCAATCCTTAAGGGACGTTACCAATTTTATCTTTGTTAATATCTTATCCCTTTCATTTTCTTACCTTCTTTGGCCCCAACATCAATTGGTTTAATCACTGGCTCAACCATTCTTCACCGTTCGTAATAAATAATAGAGGCCGCGCTAATCGCCCCTTCCAGCAATGCCAGTCATGAGGCACAAGGCTGTCTCGGCAAGCTTTCGAGTTACTAGCAACTATAGCAGGCCGATTCGTCGGAGTAGCAATTACAATATACAGCAATTGAGTTTGAGCTCTTTCTCTTGACAACTGTACTGCTCTGCCCCTCTTCAACCCAGATTTGCTCTCTCGGAGCTTTGGCTTTGGCTACGTAATTAATTATTATGAATTATGTCAATTTCTGAATGGTTGTGATCGCGGGCCGGAAACTGCAAACCAGATCCTAAGGGCCGTACATCCACTTTTATTCCGATATGAGGGGCGCTATATGCCGCAGTTTACGGCCCATCCGCAAAATCCGCCATATTTTAATAAAAAGTATCAAAAGAGCTGTCAGCAAAATTTCTTAAAAAATGGATTGTTTTGATTATTCTAAAACTGTAGTTCTCTTCGGGAAAACGTACCATCCTAGTCTGCTATTGATTCTATTACGGAAAGATCCCAACCGTTGCGGAATTCTGCGGGCTTTTTACTTCACACTTTCCATGTAATTTGTTCGAAATGCCTGCAAAACGTGGGAATGTTGTCAGCAATGCAGCTTAACAATTTGCTACGAAATGACACGGAAAATAAAACTATATTGCTAATTAATTCTGGTGCTCACTCTAGCATACTACAAATTTAGTATCAAAATATCAAGATAAGAAAACGTGAAAAGCGGGATGTTCATGAATTAATCAAAGCCTATGCGCGCGCAGTCAATTATGCAATATGCACATCCCAACAGTAGAGAAACGGTTAAACTTTCATGAAACGCTAAATCATCCTATTTGCACCGCAAATCTTAATCTATTCCACCGGCTGGTTTGGTTTCTTTGAATTAAATTCATTATTGTAGCCCCCGCCTTTCATAAATCGATTCGAATGTTCGGGTTTGTATTCCAAATTGGTAAGCTATTGCCAAAAACGTTCGCGTATTCTCACGCCAACCACATTGTTTCTACGGAGAGAATGGCTTGAATCTGAAAGACAATCAATTGCAAAAAATAGCTCAAGATTCTCCACTATCGTATTGTATGCAGCTAGATACTCTTTTTAATTATGACTGTTGATATGAAAGTATTTCGTACTCTAGGTTTGACCCAATAATGCCAACCCGAATACTTTAGTCGTACCCGCATAGTTTGGACGTAGGTAACCCAGATCACAATGCTGAGGATAGCATGCAGTGACGTACTGGCTGAAAATCCCTGCGAGTGATACTTCCAAATAATAAGTTGCAACTGGTAGTCTCCTGGCAACTATGTATACAGAATGCTCAATTTAGCCAACAACGAAAAAGGATTTCTCGTGAAAATGCGCAAGGTGCATGAGGTCTACAAAATATTTTATGCATACATTTTATTTTCTACCTACGTTTTCTTCTCAGAAAGCGTTAGGGTACATGGTTTTATACTTAGAAGCAAACGCAATGTTGGGCAGGATTAAAGGCTGGGTTTGCAAAAGAAAGATAATAAGCTTGCTGATTTGTTTATTGTTCCCCTATTTGGGGTTCAAAACCTATAGATTCGAAGTCAACGCAAGGTAAGATTTTAGATCTGTAACAGTATGCATAAATTCCGTGTACAAGGGTTGTGTTTATCTAAACTAATGCAGGAATATCTTGCCAAACGCTCGGAATTTTTATACTTCCTTCTTCAAGTTGTAACTATCAATTCTTGAGAAATATTCTCCTATAATCAGGTTCCCACGTTGAAATCAGAATTTTCAATAATGAAACCGGCATTTAGGATACTATTCCGTAAAATCTGAAGTATTTCGTAGATTTGATCGGCATTATTAAGGTAACACGTAAATTCAACATTCGCGATTGTTGATTTGTTCTCTGCCGTCGAAAATATTTTGCTACAATAAAGCAATCTGTGGGTCACGGGTTTGTTCGAAGTTTAATTATTAATTAACGGGTCCGACTCACTTTTATTGACGCCCCTGTGTTGTAACTGAGGGTCGCCAAGAACTAAGCTAACGGATTCAAATTAATGTTACTAAATATTAGTCTGGTAAATAGGCTCATGAAAAAAAGAACATCACAAGAGTTAGCGAATTGAGGTCCCCCAACTTAACCTCCAACATATGAATAATTTTCCTAAAATATTTTCGGAATTTTCTGGTCTGTTGAAAAATAATAGAACAAGTAGAAGTTTTTTGCGTAAATCCTTCTTTCTATCTAATAATTTAGATTGACTTGACAGTTATGAATGGTTTATAGGACAAATAATAAATTCTAACCTGGCAAAACAGAAGTTTCAAAATTTTGAAGAAAAATTGATTGATTGTTGCCAAAAAGTTAGTTCACTGCTAAAGTCGATGATTTTGAGCAGCGAAACTGCCCACTGAAGTGCCAGGTAGATAACAATAATCCAGTTCGTTCATAGTTTTATTATCTTCACCTGTAAGATTAATTGAAGTTTTTAATATGCATCGTACTGCCCGAATTTCATCAACTAAGCCATCAAAAGCATTTCTTGTCCAATCTAATTAATCTCTACAATCCGATTTTATTAGCTTGATTATAAATTATTTGACGATATCGGCTAAGGATTTAACTACCGATACATATGCTTATTTATTGTAAGCGTATCGACATTGAACAAGTATTGTTTTGGATTATATACTATTAGCATATCAATAAGTATGTTATGTAACCTTCTTTTTACTTGAACGCTGTCTAATTCTCAAAAGAAAAAAAACCTTATTTCTTAAATTGCCGTATTAAAATGCCATCCTATTCATAAAATTGGCTTAGACACTCTTGAAAAGGAAAAGCTTACAAGTTTATTGTATTCTTCTTAGACAAATTTGGCCACCTCGGAGGAAATGATGTCGTGGAGCCTCGCATCGACTTAGTATATTAGTTACATGGTGAAATTTGGAACAAGCCCCCATCTCCATCAGTTCGCAGTCAATTCTAGATGAAATATTCAGTTAAATTTATCTCCTTCCGCCAAAGATGAGTAAAAGAATGATTATGAAGGAAACCTTGTGACCGAAAATAGTGAAGCTAGGGGTTAAACAGTGGATGGTTAAAAATAAATTTAAGATGTTTATTAGAATTTGAATGGAGCACTGGATGTACTTGGTAAATCAAGAAAGGCGAAATAGTAAGAGAGGAGAGAAGCAAGGGATATGAACGTTGGGAGAAATGATCAAGCGTTATTAAAGAACGAATATGAACTAATACATTATCGTTCGATTAGGGTGTAGCTATCACAGTTTGACTCTCCATCCCATGTAATCCAACCCCAGTCAACAGCCAGCAACATAATTTCATTTAACCTTAGATTTCGCAGCATTGAGTTTCTTTTTTTATTTTTCTCCCGGTTTCTTTTTTCCCGAGGCCACATTCTGTATCTCAACTGGACCTATTTGAGACAGATCTAAACTCAACGGGGCACGTATTGCGCATGAAAAATATTTGATGCATCCTAAAAATATTTTGATTTTTTATGTACTTGAGTTTAATTACAGAATGTTCTTCCCTATGCACAAATTATTTTACTAGGATTTAGTATACGGTTTGAACAATTATGACCAGTTATCATCCCAATTTTACTATGGATTTACGTATTAATTAATTCGGTCGATTAATTTTTAATCAAATTTGCGCGACGTGCATAGTTTGGCTTGATGTTGCTTTTTTTGCGGCATAATCAATTATCATCCTAGTTGGAACTTGACTCAACTCTAGTATATATTAAGCTGGCTACTCCCCATCCTTATTCAACTTGCAATATAAAATCATACAAAGACATTCGCTAACATGGTTAAATTAATTTCCTTTTATTCTGTTGCATCCGTTGTTTCCGCAATTTACGCTCAAAATGTTGATTGTATTGTTGATGGAACTGTTGTTGCAACCGTGGACTTAGACACTGGTGTATGCCCATTCACAATTCCACAAGCTTTACCTGTCGTGTTTGACTTTATTTCACCTGAAGATTATGATGCCGACTTCTACTATGCCATTGCTCAAGGTACTAGATTCTTCAATGACATTGCCAACGCTGGTAGAATCATTGAAATTCCTGCTGTTGCCTTATACAATAACCCAAATGCACCACTTTTCCATGTTCACTCTGAAGAAACGCCTGCTGCTAATTCTACTGCTGCTATTAGAAAGAGATTGTTTGGACAAACTACTATTGCCACTAGAGATGAAAGGTCAGACTTTGCCAATTCATTGAAATCTATTGACGGCACACCTGTTGACTCTGGTGTTACCTTCGAGGTAGCCAACTCAACCGAAACTACCAGTGGCTCTGGTTCTCCAACTGGAACTGATTCTGCAACTGGAACTGGTTCTGCAACTGGAACTGATGTTACAGGCATTGCAACTGTTACCAAGGACGAAACCACCATCATCACCATTACTTCATGCTCTGATCACAAATGTACCGAGACTACTGTTCCTGCAACTCCTGGTCTTACCACCACTGTTCTTAACGGTGAAACTACCATCTACACTACTTATTGTCCTGTCACTGCTACTGAAACCAGTTCTCCAGAATCTACCGGTGCTCCTGCTCCTGCTCCTGGAACAACTGGCGCACCTGCTCCTGGTCCTGAAAGCACAGTTGCTTCTGAAAACACAGCTGCTCCAGCTCCAGCTGAATCTCCTGTATCAGTAGCTACCGTTACCGAAGTAGTCACCGAGGAAGGAACTACTTATACCACCACCTCCGAAGCTACTGTTGCAGCCGAATCTGTCGCACCAGGCACTGCCGGAACCGAAACCGAAACCAGCGAATCTCCAGTGGGTTCCGAGACTGTTGCTGCAGTCTCAACCAGTCCTAATTCGGTCGCTCCAGTCACTACTCAAGTCAATCCAACCATTTCTACTTACGGAAATGGTGCCTCTAAGGTAAGTGGATTGGCAGCTCTCTTGTTGGTTCCATTGGCTTACTTGATTTAAGTTTGACAAGCATTCTCATTTCATATGCCATCGATACTTTTGGCCAACTAAATATTCTTATTTCAATTCAGCTTTACTTGGTATGATAACTTGCTAGTACCTGTTCGATCAAGTCTCAGTTTCATCTATCAATTCTTGTTCTTATACCTTTAATTTCGACCGTGCTCGGTGCTTCACTTTTGCAGGCTTTAATTCATTCTTCTGTCTTAACCAATTTCAACTTTTGCTCAGGGCATCAAAATAAACATTCTGTATTATAAATGTTTTAATTCATTAGTAGATAAAAGTTATTGTATCTTTAAAAATAGTTTATTCGTTCCTAATTAGATAGTCAATTTATTAAATATTCAAACTGCTTTCCTCGTTTCCCGTATAATCTTCCAATTAAATCTTCCTTTTCTTTTCATTCTCGCATACATTCGAATGTTTAATCTAACTTAATCTAACAAAGGTATTCTAGTCTAATTTCTCACACCTGGATCTAGTAATACTCTACTGTTGCAAAATATGTCTTTCTATTATCCTTATTGAATAATATTACTTAGCATCCCGAAGTATACTATATTAGTAGTGACGCCTGTTCTCTCCTCAATTCTTATAAAATAGCTGCAAAAAAATATGTACAACTGAAAAATATTTTTGATGGAAAATATAACATTGATAGGTCAAAAACCTTAAGTGTCTTGGAAAGACACATACAATAGGTTGTAAATCCAACAAAATTGCAACTGGCAAGCGAATGCACGCGAACCAATCTTTTACGTTAAATTGCAATCTACGGTATTTTACATCTAGTTGCTAGGTTAAACCCACAGGGTCGTAGAGGCACGGTTATCTTCGGTCGTGTTAAAAACCGTGTTTTTCAGACCGTGTACCTCGAGTATATACAGGGCAAATGTGACCCAAATAGGATGAATTTAGTAGTCAAGATAGACAGGGTTCTTAATGAATACAGTTACCTTGTTGTACAGCTAGGCTGTGTTTGGAAAATTACTTATGTTACTAGTGAAGTTGCACCATGCTAATTTTAATATTTCATAAAATTTTATCCAAATATTAACAAAAATCAGAAGAATTATGATTAACTAAGTTATTAGTTCAATTTTGACGAATGTTTAGGTTTGGAAATGCGCGATAACCACACCAATAGCACTAGTTACCTTGAATATACGGTTAAACAAGTGAGCTGATTACGTAGAGACTTGGGGTTTTACTTTACAAGATAGCTGGTAGTCTCTTGGAGTAAAAGAACGATTCAACTGATTCAACTACTTGCAGTTTAATCGTTCTAAGCAAAATTTATTTGGGCCTACAGTGTTGCAATTTTTCACTCCTATTCTTGGCGATTGCATCTCAACAAAATCCCATGCACGTCACATGAGCCTGCTTTCAACAAACGACATGGGACCTTAACAAGCCTATTGAACTCAGCTTAATTGGCACGTCAGGTTACCTAAAGGATCAATATTTATGCTATTTGAATTACTAAGGTTATAAAACAATAGCAGACAATATGCGTGGTAAATATTTAATAACCATACTAGCTCGACCTTTTGTTTTCCCCTTTACCCCAGTTTTATCGTCTAAATGTAGTGCCCATTTCTAACGATACCCGAGTGACGCATGCCACATTAAAACTTGCCGAGACGGATTAATTTCATCGTCTCCTTGCCGACAAAAAATTAACTTTGCTTCGGCTATTCAAAGAACACCTTGGTCGTTGATTGATGCTCGTTTAATTGTTACTTATTCATGTTTTAACTCTTTAGAAAGCTGAAACTCTAGAATACATTCTGTGAATCCAGAAATCAGTTAGCTCTATCCATTCGCGACCGTGTCCTTCACTGGTTTTTTTTTCTTATTCTATTGATAAAACTCTTGTACTGATATGGATTCTGCCCCTATTGTTGAGGACCGCGTCGCACAACTTTGTACCGATCGTCTCAAGCTAAACAATAAAATTTCAGTGAATATTGTTTACCTTTTGAGTATTTGTTCTACTCGACACTACCTTTTTTAAGATCTTTGAGCCATAATGGAGTTTAGTGTTACATGTACAACGCTTGTAAACACGGCAATTGAAATGGGCATTTTGCCTGCGGCCGGAACGGATTTGTTTTGATATTGGTCAGAACTTTTGATAGTATAAATATATAGCTGGAATTTCCCAATTCTATCACTTTTTTTCTTCTTTAGTTACAAGTCCAACTCTATACTTTCGTTAAACATTCAAAATGGTTAGAACCTCATTAGTCTCCCTCGCTGCCATTGCAGCTGTTGCCACTGCCGTCCCAACTAACGGTACCTACGCTTACGCCGGTACTTCTACCGTTGAATCCGTGGCCACCCTCACTTCAACTTACTGCCCAGAATCCGATTCTGCTGCTGCAACCACTGTTGAAATTGAATCAACCATCTACAGCACTTACTGTCCAGAATCCGAAACCGAGAGCCCAGCTGGCCCAGCCGCTACCACCGTTGCACCTGAATCTTCTTCAGCCCAACAATGGACTACCAAGGTCACCACCGTGACTGTCGATGAAACTGAATCTATCTACACCACCGTCTGTCCTCTTACTGAAGTCTCCAGTACTGCCCCAGCTTCATCTGCTGCCCCAGCTTCATCTTCTGCTGCTCCAGCTCCAGCTTCATCTGCTCCAGCTCCAGCACCAGTTGCCCCAACCTCATCCGCCCCAACTTCTGCTGCTCCAGTTGAAACTACTGCTCCAGCACCAGCTCCAGTTCAATCTTCTGAAGAAGATGTCACTTCAACCGAAGAAATCTACCTTACCTCAACCGAAGGCGGTGCCTCATCATCTGCTCCAGCACCAGCCCCAACTTCTGCTGCTCCAGTTGCAGTTGAATCTTCAGAAGCCCCAGCCCCAGCCCCAACTTCTGCTGCTCCAGAAAAGGAAACCGTCACTGTTACCTCTACTGAAGTCAAGACCGAAACCGAAACCAAGACTGAAACCGTCAGTGTTTGCCCAACTTCTGCTGCTCCAGCCGCTTCTGCTCCAGCTTCTGCTGCTCCAGTTGCTTCTGCTCCAGTTTCTGCTGCTCCAGTTGCTTCTGCTCCAGCTTCTGCTGCTCCAGTTGCTTCTGCTCCAGCTTCTGCTGCTCCAGTTGCTTCTGCTCCAGCT
>JAJMGK010000010.1:14381-140045 GCA_030575035.1 Suhomyces vadensis | reverse complement strand
GCTCCAGTTGCTTCTGCTCCAGCTTCTGCTGCTCCAGTTGCTTCTGCTCCAGCTTCTGCTGCTCCAGCCCCAGCCCCAACCTCTGCTCCATTTAACAACGCTACTGCCCCAACCACTTCCCCAGAATCCTCCTCATCTGCCTGGGCCCCACAAAGTGTTGCCTCAATCTCCACTTACGGTAATGGTGCTGGATTCTTAGGTACCTCAGCTTTCGCTTTTGCTTTGATCCCATTAGCTTACTTGATCTAAGCGTGATAGATATTATAGCAATTATTTACTCGTTGAAATCATCAAGCTTTTGATTATTACCCCCATTTTTCGAACAATCGTCGTTTTGTCAACTCGTTGAAATGGTTGATTTTTCATGTCCCTTGTTTCTAGAATAACACTCCGACTTTAGTCTGGCAGAGTTATTTGTGTTGGAAACTTCAAGGCGACTTCTTTCTTTGCACGACTTAAGTTGCAGCCTGTGTCGATATAGTTCAAAAAATTTCTTTCATACTTCTCTCTTGAAGCTATTTCCTCAAAAGGAAATGCTGACCCCTTCATATTTCTACAATAAATATTTTGCCTGGTGTAAACTACGGTAGTCTTTATCTATATTGATCAGTAGATAATAATCTAGAAGAAAGCATGTTTTCCAAAAGAATGTACTGGTGTGGATAACTTTTCTGCAAATTTTACAGCCAAATTTGTGGTGCGAGAAAAGTTGGAGCGGTTTTGCAGCCAAAAATCAGATAATTTGGCTGCAAATTATCGCCACCGGGTGAAGGCAAAGTCTCATTCTAACTCTTAAAGAAACTGTGTTCATTGTACCTATCTGTGATTGTAGATTGAATACTGCTATCCACAAAAGGTCTATGAACGAATCTTCTTGAATTCTATTGCTTGATTCTCGATCCGGTCACAGTGCTATAGCCAGCTGAATTAAAACTGACTGACCAAAAGGAAGTTTTCAGCCGAACAAATGCCTCATGTCTCTCCTATTAACCTTCATATTTCCAGCAACCACGGGTTGGGCTACTCGGTGCGGACTTACGAAATGAGATAAAGTTCCAACTTGGATCAACTGAGCCACCAAATATTTATCGGAACATGGCTATTTTGGGAGATTGAGCTTTATCATGCTACATCAAATCGAAACAGCACCAATCTAGCTATACACCAAGCTGCCCCATATTTTGTGTGAACGCTTATTTGTATTTTTACTTCCTCATATGAACTTTTGTATTGTTAACAAAAATATGAAATGAACAATTTATGAACTGCAGATACTTCTCTTACTTTCTTCATCCCACAGAATTACTCTAGCAAAGGGTTCAGTGCTTTGATTAAAAAAAATAACACATCCTTCACTTTCTGCCCTATTCGGCTACAACTGACGATGAGCCGCTCTGCCTTCCATATCCGTATGAGCAGGGATATATGTCATAGCCCCCTAAAGCTTATCACGATCTCCTTCATTGGTACAGCACAAAATAATGCACTATGGCGCCAACATTCATTAATTAGTAATCTAAATAGAGACGACAAGGAGAATTTAATGCTTACAGATTCGTATGGTTGAACCAGATGTAGAGAAGCGCCCCCTAAACTTTTCACAATTTACTTTGGCATACACCTAATGATGCCATGCGCTAACAATCGGCCGAAACACCTTTATCGAAGATAAGAAGAATTTTATGCTAATGTAATTTCGAAGCCATTGAGAATCTTTTACAAAACCTTGGTATAAAGCTGACAGAGTCGGCAGTTTATTTTCAGCTTTTTGAGGTAGGAATTATAAAATGAAATAATCGATATTACTCCATCTAATTGCCTCTGTGCGTTCTTTCTCTTCGCAAATCTGCTGGAGCACTAAGGTACATTTTTAATTCGTGAGGTTGACGAACAAAAATTGATTAAATTGGGGCCAGACCATTATAAAGTCATTATGGAACTGGAAAAGTTGCAACTCAAAAGAAAAAACATCAATAATATCGATGTTACCCACCAATTTTAAAGCCTGTTAGACAAAGAAACCGTCCTTACTAAGATTAAACATGCCTCTTGGAATCAATTCTCAATTATTGCATCTATCTCAGGAGAAGTTACAGATAATAGGAATTTATTGATTCTCATCAAGATTCAATAAATTCAATTTCTGGTTTTATCTTAGCTGCCCTCAGCTGATCACGATGGATCAGGAACGGTCACAATTTTAGAAACTCTCGAATTATCGTCGATGCCTACCTTTAAACCTTACAATACTTTGGAGTTCCACTTCTATTCAGCAGAATGTATTTTCAAGGTATGCTACTTGAAAAGGATTGCGATGTTGCAACAGGGCGTGACTGGGTCGACTGCTAGAAATATGGAAGCAGGAATTGAACTCATATAGGATTGATAAATGACCACGTTCCCCTAAATATTAATGAATTTTTAAACGTGATGATTGATACTTGCAATAGTATACCGTACGATGAAACAACTGGCACTGTGCTTGATCTGATCATACTTCAGCATATGAGTATGGGTTTCCTTTGTTCACACATATTCGAAGAACAGAGCGCACAGTGCCAATATTGCGTGATTCTCTGATTTTGAATTAATCGCTTGCTACTTTGCTAAATCTTAGCTTACCCTTAATGTACTGACAAACCTTTGAGCTATCCTTTATCAAGATTTAAACAATGTAGAGTACCGGGCTTCGCCAGGATTTATTTTTGCTCTTGAAAAAATAAAAAAATTAATCTTGAACAAACTCTTAGATTAACAATAATATATTGAGTTTATATCTAAGGTGAAGGCTAAACCTGTTTCAACTGTATCATGGATTTCTTCAGAACCCGTCTATTATTTGAATACTACTTCAACTAAGACGATAAAATCTTATCGCAACAATTGATTAATGCTTAAAACCTTAATAATTCCAAAAATATACTACTTATACGCACATTTAAGATCTAGATTTACCTGAGTCGAATTATTATATTCAATTATCGCGACCAAGGGAGATGATTAATTATAAAATATAATATTTTCCCTGTTACGTCAGAAAAATACCCCTCAATTTTGAGTTTGAAAGTTATTTCACAATGCACTTTGGAGCGATTTAATTACATTTTTTATACGTTGAAGACAAGACTTCCGAGTAAGGTTAGATGTGTGCACCACATGAAGAATCAGAGAAAACAACCTGACTAAGTGAGAATGGCTCAACAATGAGATTAAACAAACCTAAAATAAATTGCAGCTTTTTTTCACTGTAGTAGGTCGGCAAAGAAGAACTTGAAGGGTAAATATGAACTGCTTGTTCTCCGAATAACTCCGCTTATCTGTAACAGAACGTATGATTATGCCCAAGTATTCCATTCACAAGAAATGGTTGCGTGGTCTAGTTGGTTATGGCATCTGCTTAACACGCAGAACGTCCCCAGTTCGATCCTGGGCGGAATCATTCTTTCTTGCGCAAATGGTTTAGTGGTAAAATCCAACGTTGCCATCGTTGGGCCCCCGGTTCGATTCCGGGTTTGCGCATTTATCTTTTATTTTTGTAATTCACTAGAGAAATTGTCGAACAAACCATTCTTACAAGGTAGGTTCGGATTTAAGTTTTTGCATACAGCATTTACCTTTTGTCCTAAATTAACTTTGCTGTTGGCTCAAAGTTAAGGAAGATACAGTGATACCTAATGGACTACAAAACTTACACGTTTAAATCATATGGATTGCAATGGAATATGGCTGCTTATTATTTGTTAGTAAGTTTCTAGTAAATAAAGACTGTACAGTTTCTTCATGTAGGTGTTAGTTGATTTCAAACGTATCCGAAAACATTGTTAAAATGGATACATCATGACGATAACGCATTATGATTAATCATATGAAAACTGTATAGACATACTTATACATCAGTACATACACTTTAATAATAATAAGTGAGGATACAAATCTTCCATAATTCATCGCATCAACTTAAATACTTTTTTTTTCCAGACCCAGAAGTCCGGACCATAGTTTACTCTGTGGTCTTAAAATTACACAATTGCACCCAAGTACCCAAGCCCTAACAAATATTGCAATCTTCTACTCTGTTACAAGAGTAATGTAGTATTATCAGCTATTAGATGAATTATTTATATTTTATGAATTTAAGGCGAAAAGACTAAGGAATTTTTAACACACTATCAAAGTAGTCACCGAGTTCTTTCGTCCAGTTTTGTAACAAGTCTACCTTGTGGACTTTACATTCGTGCTCATTTTCATCATCTAAAGCATTATTTTCATCAGGTGCCATAACAGGAAGTGAGTTGTTGGAAGAACTATTAAAGTCGGGACCCCTTTGGTCGTATTCTTGATCATCTTTTCTGGCTTTTGTACCGAAAAGAACATTTTCATTACGCTGTTTGAACACAATCTGATCCTTTTGACTCAATTGGTCTTTGACAGGTTTGGGCATACAGGTCAATAAACTGTTGAACCATAAATCGATTATCCTAACCCAATCAAAATCTTTAGACGGCTTTTCAGTCACAAACAATAACTTACATAATGCAGCGATATTTTGCCTCGAAAGCCCAGAAACCCCTCTCGACGTTCTTTCATTAATTTCTGGCTCCCTAAAACCAAAACTTTGATTTCTGCCTCTTAAATCAGGGTTCGAAAAGTAACCATGGACGCGATGTTCTCTCATTTCATTAGTAGGAGAAGTTTCGATTTCGTCCTCCGGATCTTCGTGAATTATCCTGTCCGTGTCTATTTCCATCCCATCGCCACTATCTCTCTCACCAAATTCTCCACCTAAGATTAGAATATCGGCGATCTTCATATTGATAAATATGTCACTGGCACTTAAATTAATCGGGAAAATATCTTCAGAATAGCTTTCCTCCAGTGTTTCCGATAGAATTACCTGGTTTACAAAATCAATTTTGACGTGGCCCATTTTTCCAGCCACCGTTAATTCAATTAATATGCTTTCTAAATCTTTCTCTGTAAGGTCAAATTTGTTTCTAATACTTTCAAATTTGATACTCCTATACGCGTTTAAAAGCTTTAGTATTGATTTAACCTTAAGGTTCTTCAAGATTTGGTCAATTGAAAAATTGAATATAGCATCATTAATCATTGGATCCTTTTCATTCCTGATTTTTTCTAGAACTTTACTAAACTTAATGATATTAAGCTCATCGTATGCTTTAATAAGTAATAATAAATTGGAATATTCTGGTAATGACGAGTAAGTGCTTGTTTCTTGTGATTCAAACGGGTTAAATTGATTTTCGGTTAGTAATGAACATAGTATTAAATATTTTAGTACTTTTTTCTTTAACGAAGAGCCAGCTTCATCATAATTGTTAAATGATTCATAGAATTCTAGTCTTGCCTTTTCAAAATTTCCTCTATAAAACTGGATTTTGCCCCCACATTCTCTTATTCTACCCAATATCTTTGGATGAGTCACAGTAGTCGTAATTTCAAGACTCTTGCGATAAAGCTGCTTTAGAATTGACAAATTACTTGGATATTTGGATGTGTTATCTTCAAATTCGCACACTTCAGAATAATACTGTATTTCTAACGCTATCAAATCTAAGGAATAAGACTTCTTAACTTGATTTGGTACCGTTTCCACTTTTTCGTTAATAGATTCAATTAATTTGGGACAGCTCTTATAATCTCCATTATCTAGATGGGATGTCAATTTATAAAGACTGATTTTTATCCACAATCTGTCATAATTGGAACCTTTTGTGAGCTTGGATGTATTTAAAAATGACAAAATTGTATCAAATAGTTTATCAATAAAGGTTTGATCATTAGACACACTATAATTGTTGATGATTCTGCTGAGTGATTCTTCACCGTAATTCTTATTGACATTGGGTAAGACTTCAAGTATATTAGTAAGATAGTGAACTGAATCGTCAAGCCTAGACGCATTAAAGCTGATTTTCATAAGTTGCTTGTATGACTTGAATACCCATTCTATAATTTCCGGATCATCGGTGTGATCTTGATATATATCTATGATTGATTTCAATGATTTAATGGCCAAATCTGCATCATCAAACTTCATGGCTTTTGCAGAGTAATATCTTTGTTCCTTGACAGTTAGTAATGTATATGATACGACATCTTAAACGAATTTGAAAGCTATATCGTCCGCTTTGTTCAGACTTACAATTCCCTCATCCTCTGATTCCGTGGGCTTCGGTTCAGTATCGTCATTTTCTTCGATGTTATCATTCTCTGGATCTTCTTCATCCTCTTCGAACTCGAACTCGTACGATTCCTCACTATAGAATTCTTCATCAGACATTTTTGACTACAAAGTACACTATGTTAATTTGGTGAATTGTTCCGATAAAAGCGTCGATTCGACCTGCATATACCACCACCCAGTATGTCAAGAAATAAAACACTACACGGTGATTTACAGATACCTGCGTCAATGCATAAGCTCCGAGGCTTTGCACAAGCATTATTTGGGTCAAATTTCAAAACGAAGAAAGTTGGAAGTGGTATCTTCTATTTATCTTGCAACATAGAGAAGATTAGAATTTTCTTTGCGTAAAGCTAAGACTCTGCTTCACAGAGAGAATGAACATTTTTCACCAAGTGCACATTATATCAGTTAAAATTACAACATATTTGTGAGAAAGAAATAATTGTTATTATATGCATCGGCTTAAGCACTTGACGTGTCAAAGTAACTGTTAAATACGTATTCCTTGTTCATTGAGGACTTGAAGAACGAGATACTGCAATGAAAAGAAATGCAAAATTAAACCTTTGACTCTAAACAGATATATATTCATCAGTTTATCATCTAACAATTCTCCGATATAGTGTAACGGCTAGCACGGTTCGCTTTCACCGAGCAGACCCGGGTTCGACTCCCGGTATCGGAATATTTTTTTATCAAAAAATTGATGATAATTGTGAGGATGATAACACTCCTCAATCATAATAGTCAAAATGAAAATAAGGTATCTTGATAGAATGGAAGAAATATGCGTTGCTATAAATTTAAAGCAAAAAAAAATTAAATGACACGGACAGGAATTGAACCTGCAACCTTTGGGTTTGGAATCCAATGCTCTACCATTGAGCCACCGCATCATATTTTATGACTAATAATCCTCTCGAAAAATATTGTAAAGTAATGTCAGAATTCTAGGCTGATCTAATTGATTTCTGTAATATCTACCGGATTTGCTTGGTTTATCTGCATAAAAATCGTATAAAAACGGAGAATTTCTCCTTTTTTCTTAGTTTAGTTCTTTAGAGGTTCATTTCTCAGACATAGAATATATTCTATATAATAGTCGCTATTAGTCGACATTTTTCCTGCTACGCCGCTAACCAGATAGGGCATCCCCCCTACCACCAACAAGCTAACAATAGTTACTTTAGACAGTATTAATATTAAAACTAAAGTTAGAAAGAAATACAGCCTGGTAATTCTTTTGATCTGTTTCTTTTTCCCTGACGATGTTATAAATAAAATAACCATAATTGTAAAATAAAAGTGTGTTTCACCAATAGGGCGTGCATTCTCAACTCTTAGATCCAATAGCTTAGGTAACTTTGTTTGGTTGCCTTCTGATATTCTTATGTATCAAAGTCAAAATTCAGTCAATAGTTTAGAGAGGATGCTTAACTATATATATTCGTAGATCAAAGATATCAAATTCTATATATTATACATCTATCTAATACTATTTTTCTGGGAAATTGTTCAGATATTACTGTCAAAATTAAGACGAAAACAATTTTGTATTGCAGTAATGGCAGCTTTTAATTGAAATGAGTTTTGGGTCCCCTAAGCAGAAAATCACTTGATCTGATTAGAACTGAGACTTGTAAATATTTTGAACCCTACATATCGTAGGGTCTTCCAGATACTTACGATTCTTGTAAGAATAAACTCTAGTTTATTCGAGTTTATTCGTTCCTTTCTGAAGTATCTTAATTTGATGAAATCTTTTTTCTGAGTTTACACAACATATTTTGCAGCCGTTCTCTTGGGAGTACACTCTGGAATCATACATGAGGATAAGTTGTTTTATTCAAAAATTAGCTAATTAATCCATTGAAGAGAAACTCTTGCTCTTGAATGAGGTGGTGGGTTGGATAAGAACAAAACTGCAATGTTTTTATATCGTCGGGCATATATACTCTTGCTGACTTGCGTTGATGATTGTGAATATCATGATGTTCCAATTTGTATTTTAAAAGCTATGATATGACCTGGCAATATAGTTCACTTTGTATAATGGATCAATAAAATTTTCATTTTCCTAAGAATGTGTAAATGTATTGCTTAAAAGAAAGAGAATAAATCATCTATTTTAGTTTTAAATTTGTAATATTTTACAATTTTACAGATTTACAAATTTTCGAAGATTCAAATTTCAACTTAAAGATGTTGCTACATTACCATCACTTCACTTCTTACTATAATAAGAGATAATTGGTGTCTTTAGCACCCTACTTTTTGATTCGTTAAAGGATGGGTTCTAAAACCGGCACGTGAACTGGTGCATGTGATCAGAGCACAACGTGTCTCCACAACGCAAATTAAGGAAACAAGAAAGCCTGGTTAGCTCAATCGGTAGAGCGTTTGACTCTTAAGTCAAGACATCAAAAGGTTGCGGGTTCGACCCCCGCATCGGGCTACTTCTTTCATCGCCTGGTTAGCTCAATCGGTAGAGCGTTTGACTCTTAGGTCAAGACATCAAAAGGTTGCGGGTTCGACCCCCGCATCGGGCTTACTTTTTGCTATTTTTACAACCAATTTCATATAATTCCATTCTACCTGTTTTGTAGCTAATATGTATTAAGTATACAATAAATAATGGATAATTACTCCAAGCGCAATACCGATGCTACTTTCGATATCAGTAACACTAGTATGACTGTAGGTGGTCGGACCATTTGAGTCTCTGCAACCCGATACAGAGAATAAATGCAAGCAATGATAATATACAAAGAGAAACAATAACAAGTCTTTCAATAAACAACTTATTCTTTTTGTCCTTTTTCCTCAAGCCCTTCGGTATGATGTTGTTTACTAATCCACGGATTGTTATCGAAGATGTGGCAGATAAATCAACATGGGGCGAAGGACCAGGACTGCACGACGACAAAGCCGAGGGGGTTCTAAAGTTCGAGTATAGTTTGTGATCTTTAGGGTGGAGTTCGCCAACGTAGAAGGGTGCCAAGAGATCCACCGCGTCATCAGAGTGCCCCACGTCTTCAAACGCTTCTGTAGCGTCCACACCTCCGCAGTCAAATAATACTTCGACTCCGCCAGGATGATCTTTGACAAACGCCGTGACGTTGTACACTTTGTTGTAGACGATCATCCAGAGATCCTCGGGACTATCGTGAGACTGTACTTCAACACTAGTGTATTCACACGATCGTACTGACGTTCGCACTTTGGTTGTGTGATTCATCACTGGGTGGGCCATGATCGTCAGACGGATAACTGGCTTGTATGTTTGCAGATTTCTTGCAGAAATGTATTCTGGAACTGCTAATATATCTTCTAGTACCCCTTGACAGTATGCTGGCCTCGCAACCCGTCAGTTCACAGCTCTCTTGTGACTGCCGGCCAGTCATTGCTGGTGAGCGAGATGCTTGAAGGCCCGCGAGAGCACGTGATGCGTTGTTCTGGTTCAAATTCGTTGAAATCAACCAACGACGTCAACCACACTTCAGATCTAGTAGGAAACATGAGTTACAGATCATCATCAGCACTACCATCGTCCAAGAAGACCCATTCGGAGAAGCACAAGCAGATTCTCAAGCAACTTCTGAAGGAAAACGCCAACAAATCGTGTGCCGACTGTAAGGCGTCCAAGAACCCTCGGTGGGCGTCGTGGAACCTTGGATGCTTTGTGTGTATAAGATGCTCAGGGATCCATAGAAGTATGGGAACGCATATTTCAAAGGTCAAGTCCGTCGACTTGGACGCTTGGACCGATGAACAGGTAGAACAGATGATCAAATGGGGAAATGAAAAGGCCAACTTGTACTGGGAAGCCCAACTTCCTGATGATTACGTTCCCAATCAGCTGAAAATCGAAAACTTCATTAGAACAAAGTATGACTTGAAGAAATGGGTGTTGTCAGCCAACTTGCCCGACCCAATGACCTTGAACGCTTCACAACCTAGTTTATCTATCAATGAAGTGGCCCATCCACTGCTGTCAAAACAGCATTCACAGCCATCTGGGGCATCAGGACTGTTACCCGGCAGCAAGGTCTCCAAACAACCCACGTCTTCGTTACTTGATGATGATTTCGGCTCTTTCACCTCTACGTCCAAACCCCCTACCCCACAGACTTCCACTCCCAGATCAGGCATTCATACGCAATCACAAATCGGGCAGCTGGTTCAAAGCGGGCAATTCCAATCTGGCCAATCAGCACAGTCCACAGGTGGCAGTATGAATAGTCTTAATGGCAGACCCGATCTTAAGAAGTCGATTCTTTCATTATACTCGTCTCCATCGTCGTCTTCCAGTTTCATACCACAGCAAAACAGACAGGTGTACAATTCCAGCTCCAACTCCAACTCCAACGTCAACAATCTTTCCAATTCATTAAATGGACTCAATTTTAATAACCCCCCAAATCCCCAGGCTAATTCGACTTCTACCGTAAACAGCGGTGCAAGTTCCACCACCTCTTTCAATTCTACGCGGGCCAATGCTGGCAACACAGCCGTGTCCAACAATACTTGGAGCAATGAATGGCCAGACCCGTCTGCACAATGGAACAACCAGAACACCAACACGGTGAGAAGCACCGGGTTGGACGATGATTTGTTCAAAAACGTATGGAGTTAACCACCCATCATGCAATATATAGATTCTCAGAATATATTAATACGGAAACCAGGCGTAGGTAAGTAGTTATTTGTCCGAAGTGAACAGAAGACCGAAGAGTGCATACGATGTAATACCACCACCTACAGTAAGCTACCAATCAAAGAGAATGGCGCTTTTACAACTAGCCTTTAGCCATTACAACGAAGTTCGATCGTTCTTGTAGAGATGAGTACGTGCTACTGCGGGTAATGTTCATTTACAGTTTGATTCAACACTCAGTATGTATGTCATGGCAGCAAGTAGACTCCAGCATACTAGTTCTTTCACTAAGTAGTTTTCTTGGCCAGACAAGGAGTTGCTGAATTTGGAGGTGTTCAGAATTGATATTAACATATTTAGGTTAATACTTAGATTTGAAACTATCGCACAATCTTGTATAACACCAGTTAAGTTAGGATAAGGAGAAAGTGGTAGATAGTAAATTGAATTAGTGCTTGACGTAGTAATTGAATAAACTAAATAATTATGCTGAATGCCATATTAGCTCTATTGATTTATACCACGGAGACTACCATTTATGAATTTTAAAGAGATTACTATATTAATTATGCTCTAGAGGCTATAATCAACCATACTGTCAGTGGCAGATCAATGTCCACCGGTGGTTGGCAAGCCAACGTACACCTTGAAAGAGTCATAGATTAACCATTGGAAACCAGTCAAAGTACCAATCATAACAATTCTAACAGGAAGACCGTTCCAGACACCAGCAAATCCAATGTTGCCGTAGATTCTGCCCAAGGCCGTACCAAGACCTTCTCCAGCTTTTCTATCGGAATTGATCTTGGACACCATAACATCAGCAGGATGGGAAATCACAGCACAGAAAATACCAGCTATATAACCACCCAAGAAAGAAACACCAGTTTGTTGCACCGGAGTGTATTCAGAAACAGGCTTGCCAAGATACTGGTAAATCAATTCGACGGTTTTTTCAAAACTGGCAAACTTAACCATGGTATATGGAATCTGTCTACACCACAAAGGAACCAAACCCTTGTACAAACCGGCAAAACCTTCGGCTGCAGTTATTTTGGACCAGCCATCAACGACACCCGATGCATAAGGAGGAATGGTGGTTTGGGTTTTGACCTTGATAGTTTCGAAAGGACACAAGGCAATGTCAGCCAAGAATTCGGCCGATGCAGAGGCAGAAAGACTTACCAAAGTCTTGTAATCATTGGCGAATTTAGGACCCACCAAATCAGCGTATGTTTTCTTGAAGTATTCATAGAATCCATACTTACCAGCACCCTGTAACGAGTAACCAATAAAAGTGGCTCCAAATCCGGTGAAAATGGAGTCACCCTTGGTCTTTAGGATAGTGGACCAACCTTGGATGTTGGACTTGTAAAGACTAGCATTGACTTGACGACGGCACTTGACCAAGTCTAGAGGGGTGATGGCCGAATGGGTAGGACCACAAGCAACCACACCACCAATGGTGCAGGCAGCAAAGTACTGAGGACTGAACAACTCAATTGAGCCCTTTGGGGGTGGAGAAGGCGGTTCAGGAGCAGAACCAGCGATTTTGTCCTTGAGTTTGTTGACCTGGTCGTTGACAGGCTGAACAATTGAATCAGATACGGCCATAGTTAAGGGGGTGCTAGATTAAAAAAGAGTTATAAATGTAAAACTGTCAAAAAGGGACGTTAATGTCAATTATTCAATCTATTCCAACTATTCGACAAACTATCGTCAATTAATACTTAAATAATGCCGGCTCAACAATGGCCCCCGCTCCTTTTTTATAGCTCCAGATAAGATTGCTGCGGATGGTCCGGAGTGAGGATGCCTCCCGAAGCTTCACCGACAGTTACGAAAGAGGAAGGTTCGGTGCGGAAGAGTTAGATGAAGAATTGTGGAGATCGATGGTGTTGGCACCCGCACCTGCGTTGGAAGAGACGGTGGGTGATTGCTACAGTACATTTCCTACACTGCAATGGATACTCAGGTGTACTGATGTAGTGATGTATTGCATTCTAATTTATTCAGCAATGTATTATTTACCTGGTACTGAAATCTAACAATTTTGTTTAGTTCTTGGCTTAGAGAACAGAAGATGAAAAAATAAAAAGTAAGCGAAATCCGCTGAGCTTGCACATTCACCGAACAACGGTGATTTCCCACTTAACGTCAGAGATTTCGATGTCTTCTTCTGACCACGAACCTTGGGACAAGTCAATTCCTTGGACTATGTTCTCTCCGGATTGGCACTGGTACTGGTCGTCTGCTATGAATTCTAATAGATCCATACCCAAGACCGATATTTCTAGTATGGGAGACATTTCTCGCGAGTTTATGCAGTCAGACAATCTCTTTATGTTCATGTACCTGTCTCTTTTGCAGTCTTTGCACTTAACGAGTACGTTGACCTTAACAAAGTCGGTCAACAGGAACTGGTCGAATCGGTTCACCTCTATGGGTTTTTCACGTTCAGCCTTGCAACCGAGACACCTCCAGGTAAACTTATAGTCGTGGGGATATTCTGGTGTATCGAGAGGCTCTAAATTGATGGCATTGTTTATGCGGGCTGAGCCCAGGAGTAAATACTTTCTCATTCTTGTTGATTATTGTAGTAGTTCCTTTCTACAGTGCCTGATAATGGTGACTACTTATACTATTCTGAGCAGTTGGACATGTTGGCTTGGATGGGCATGGTCTCGGTTTGATGACTTGCGAAAACCGAGAAAGTCCTGCTAAAACTACTGAGACCGAGTGACTCAGGCAATAACAATAAGCATATGGCTCTGCTACGACCAAGGCTTGGTATTCTTATCTTTTGTTACTACACTCTGGCCTTGGTGGCCGTACTCTGACTAGTTTATACTATCACCGAGTGGTGACTCATGGCTCTGTCCTCTGCCCTTTTCGGCCGAACGACGCGAATCTCAAGAGTCACTGAGAAATTTACTGGTAGTAGCAAATTCAGTGGGAGCAAGTACAGAAAACAGTAGCAATAGACATTGCAACATAGATAGGCCGGTGGATTCGTCGAAAACGCCAACAACAAATGCCAGATCACATGGGTTCTAATAATTACGAGTGGGAAGCGAAGTATATAGAGATTGTATATTATCAGTAATTATGTCAAGTTTATGTTCTATCATGACCTGGATATCTCCCATTGCGCCTCGGTAATGCTCACTTCGTCGCCCGCCTTCTCATCGAAATCATACCATTCGTTGTCCTCCAAGTCCACCTCATTGAACTTGGTGCCAGACTCAGCACCTACAGCCTCGAACCGTCCATCAGGTACAAATTCAACAAAATCAATTCCTCTGGCATCGATTTCCAATATCGAGGCTGCTTTGTTGTCGTCCTTCAAGGCATTGGCGGTTTTGGTAATACTGGCTGAATGCTCTCTCTTACATTCCTTACACCTAAACACGAAGCTTGCTTCGCCCTTGGATGATGCTTGCTCATGAGACTCAAATCTATTTATCGTCACCGGCTTGTCGTGGGTGGTTCTGCATCCAGTGCACTCGATTATAAACTTGTACTCGTACGGAGTTTCGGGCGTATCATAAGTACTCACGTCAGTAACATTGGCAAGAGTCGCACTAAGCTTGAGATAAAATTTAACCATTTGTCCGTGCAGTTTCTGGTTCCTGCTCGCTTCTTTATTGATAGTTAATCGCTTGTCTTATATCCTCTGGTGGTCCCAACTGGTATACACACACCGAGCGCCCGCACTGTGCATCGGACATCATCTCCAAACCCTGTGAAAGACATTGATGAGCTTATGTAGTTCCTCCGGTCTATGTTTAAGATACCTAAAGACCGCCTGCCACCTCGTTTGACTTCCCGCACTGTGCCTTAATTCGTCTTGTTTCATGTAGCAATTCATTCCCTTTCTTCCCTGTAGTCTTAAGGCTCTCGGTTCCCGACTAGCCCGCCCACTACTCGCAGCGATTCGCATTTATCAGCCACGGTTAAACCAAGCGAGCAATACTGAGAGAAAGCACGTAGTGGGAGAGAAGATACTGATTGGCAGTAACGAGTAGACTTCACAGGAATATAGCATCGGAACGATCTATATTGTAACACGACGATATTTACGCATAGATCGTGCTGCTTATCTGTTGAAACTTAGGGAACATACACTCGCCAGACCCAATCCGAAACGGCGTTCATCATCATCCAAAACATTTTTGATATCATATCTTTTGCCCATTTGTTGATTACATCTGTTGATTACATTAGTTGATTATAATCACAGTATTGATTGAAATCTCCATAATAGCATCATACTTTTGTTTTTAATTCAGTGATTCTGGTCAAACTTATGATACGCATAAACCATTGCTTTAAAGATTGACATTAGATATATCAAATGCCCGAAAAGGATATACGCAAACTAGATCGAGACTTCTCTGATATAGTCCACGGAGAAGACTTGGAATTTAGAGAATCCAATGACAAAACCTTTCCCATCAAACACAAATTCAACCAAGCTCTCAGGGCCCCTCCCAAACTATTATCACACTTGCTGGAAAACCAATTAATAACTTTATCAGGTGCAGCCTCAGGGTTCGTAGCTGGTGTGGTTGTATGTCCTTTGGATGTAGTCAAAACCCGATTCCAGGCCCAGGGTGCAAATACCGACCTCAAAGAAGTCAAGTACAAGGGATTCATAGGTGCATTCAAAACAATCTTGAGAGACGAGGGAATTAGAGGACTTTATAGAGGCTTGGTACCCATAACCGTCGGCTATTTGCCTACATGGACGATATATTTCACGATATATGAACGAGCCAAGGTGATCTATCCAGGAATTCTATCGAGAAACTTCAATATTCACACCGACTCATTGAACCATTTTTTATCAGCTGTAACTGCTGGTATGGCATCGTCTATAGCTGCCAATCCTATTTGGGTGGTCAAGACAAGATTGATGATTCAGACTGGTGCCAACCGCAACATTTATGATCATCATTCGAAATGTAAAAAGGAACAAAGTAGAACATATTACAAGGGGACATTGGATGCGTTCAAAACTATGTACAAAGAAGAAGGGATCACCGTGTTTTACAAAGGACTTGTTCCTTCGTTGTTTGGACTAGCCCATGTTGGTATTCATTTCCCGGTATATGAAAAATTGAAACGTATATTGCATTGCTCCAACCCGGCGTCAGGAGCTGAATCCCATCTTTTGTGGAGATTGATCTTTGCTTCTGCAGTTTCTAAAATGATTGCCAGTACCATTACATATCCTCATGAAATCTTGCGAACCAGAATGCAAATCCAGGGGCCAGAAAGACACCTGAAATCAGGGAGAGTTACCTTGGTGGGTTCAATTAAGAAAATATATCACAAGGAAGGTTTCAAGGGATTTTATGCAGGTTATTTTGTCAATTTGGCTCGAACTGTACCTGCAAGTGCAGTTACTCTTGTTAGTTTTGAATACTTCAAGACTTATTTGTTGGAGCTTACAGGAAAGGTACATCACGAAGATCAATAGAACTGAGAATTTGATACATATCAAACGAGAGATCAAACGAGAGATCAAGTGATAAATGAGAGATCAGTAAGAGAGATCAGTAAGAGAGATCAGTAAGAGAGATCAGAAGAGAGATCAACAGAAGAGATCAGATAAAAGGCAAGAGATGGCGGATTATTTATTCTATAGACTTTAGTTTAATTCATAGGTATATATTAAAATTAAGACCAAGATATTAATTAGCTCGACAAACTTCGTACTAAATCAACGCTTCATCACTCGCCTGGTTCATCTTTGGCAGTTCAGGACATGGCTCGTTTGGGCAATCCAAACCCCTCAGTTTTTCACCCGAGATCACGTGATATAGAAACACATAATCAACTGCTTGATAAGCTTGGTTCTAGCCGGTTTCTATCACCACCAAGACAGGGCAATGAAAATAGTTAGACTAGTGCTAGTTGTCTTTTTAGCAACTAGGATTTCTTGTGAAGCTAGAGAAAATATCGAGAAGAGTCCTGATTTCGTCGGTCTTACCGCACTGAACGGATCAAATATCGCCCCACACACCAGAGACATCAAAGATGCCAACCCTGAAGATTACGAGGATGAAGACCAACTTGACTCAGAACTGTCTGAAACCGTAATTGAACTCCCACCGCAATTGAGCCAACAAGATTTTGATGATTCTACCCATGAACAGCTCTCGTTTGTTGAGTTCTACTCACCATATTGTTCACACTGTTCAGCATTCTTTCCCACCTGGAAGCAAACCTATGAAGAATTTTATCCAGAAATGAAGAAAATCAACATCCAAATGAGGCAAGTCAATTGTATTGAAAGTGGTGATCTCTGTGAAAGAGAAAACGTGGATGCATACCCCAGTTTGCGTTTGTACGCTCCCAACAAGCCAAAGAGACAAAAGGGAGAGCAGGCAGCGGAAGAAGTGACGCGTCTGAAACACGTAGAGTCTTTTCCAAGAACAGTCATCAGAACACCTGAAAACTTGAAGAAATTCATGAAGAATGCCGTGGCCGAGTATGATTCCGGCGCCATTGACTTGCCATCTTCATCAGCTTTGATCAACGTAGATGAGATCTTGACGCTTGTTTCTGGGAACATATCCGATGCGTACTTTGTGGTGTTCTATCCTGCCTCTGAAGAGCAGTTTAAGCAGACCGAAATCACCAACAAGAACCACTTCGACAGATCCTGTGCCGACTGTTTCGATATCAAACAAACTTGGGACAAGTTGTCGAACCGTATTTTGACCAAGGTCAAGACGGGCCATTTTCTGTGCTACGACAATCCTACTGTTTGTAAGGAGTTGGGATTCCCCAGTCTCACGGAGCCTGGTATCAGAGGCAGTTCCAGAATGAGACTTCCAAAGTTTGTTATGTTCTTGCCAAAGCTGGTGGGTTTGATCAGGCTAGACTACGAAGGGTTGCCTGAAATTGGCGAATTGAAGAAATTTGCCGACAGATTGTATGAGAACGCCCAGTACGAATTGGTAACCTCGAGAGGCTTGACCGACGTGATGGACTTTAGAGTCAACTTGCCGTTCCATCCATTGGAGTCGTACTATCCGTTGTCCAACAAGGTTGCAGTAGTGTTTTACTTTGATATTGATACAGTGACCGACGAAGACCGCGCTATATTGCCCTATTTATTGGAGTACGTCACCAGATCCCCATTCAACATGTACCTTTATACCGCCAAACATACCAAGATACAGAAGGATATCGCCGAACAGGCCGAAAACTTGATTGAATACATCAACTATGATGAATCCAACAGCTACAGCTTCGACCGGAGAACGTTTTTGGCCACCTCCGTCACTACTAAACCGAACATCTACATCTTCAAGGAAAACTCGCTATTTACCCAAACGTACCAATCGTTTGCACCTGAAGACATGAGAGATTTCAAGAAAATCGAGGAGTTTATATCCAAGAACCAGTACCCATTATACCAGGAGTTGACACCCGAATTAATGTCCCATTACTTCAGCAAGGACCCAGCACAGTTGTCTTATAAAGTCGTAGTTACATTCTTGGACCCTACCGATGCCAAGTTTACCGACCAGTCCTTCTACAACATGTCGTTAGCAGCCCATGAGTACTACTACCAAAAGAAACAATATTATTTCAATATCATCTTGAAACAAAGAGAAGACAAGGAAAGAAATGTGGAACTTTTGGAGAAGGCCGCCTCCGATAATGGCAAAAAGATCATCAAAGAAATGAGAAAAGAAATCCCTCATCTTTTTGACCAAGATGAAGTGGTATTCACCTTTATTGACATCAACAAGAAGGAAGAATACGAAAGTGTTCGTGGTTGGAAATTCGACACCACTCAATATAATGCTGGTGATTCGATTATAATTAGTAAGGATAACAGATATTACTGGGACCGTGATATTGAAGGAGAAAAACTAATTAACGATCCTTATAAATTAAGACCAGTGTTGTTGGGGTTGTTGGATCCAACATTGGTCAAGGGAAGTGAAAGATTTTCCAAGAAATTAGTAGGAAGTCCATACGGAGGAGGGTTGAAATTTATGGACACTGTTCACGATTACGGCTTCAAAGGATATGCGGGATTGATAGCATTAATATGGCTAGCCCTCACCATTTTAAAGAGAACAAGACGTAGTAGATTGAGAGGGGTTTCGGGGACTGGAATCTTGGGTGGGGGTGGATTTGAGAAGAAGGATTAATTTACAATTGGCTAGTACTTTTATCATTGCTAAGTTGAACTCTCTATTAAATTAAATCGTTTCTATTCGTAATATATAACATAAATTATAACCTAAATTAACTGTAGTTCCTTGGCTTCGTTTTCAATTAACTTTTTATATGAGTAGTTCAAGTCTAACACCCGAAAGTCTTTACCTGGTACGCCAGAGACTTCACTGTATGGGGGTATTACCATTTTGGGTGGTACTACAGTCCCTTTGCGAATCACACAACAATCGTATACAATAGATAAGGTGTCAACCACACAGTCCGACTCTATTATTACTCTATTGCCAATATTGGCCAGCCGTATTACACTATTGGCACCTAATATACAATACGCTCCAATAGTGACCGGTCCATGTTTGAAGTCCTGGATCAACGGAGGCACCACTTGACAGTTTTCATCGAGATACGAATATTTTCCGATTTGTATAGTGGGGCTGTTAGAGTTTTCGATAGAGAGGACGTCCACGTCCCCATGCAATACCACACCTTTATTTATCGTACAATTTCCGTTGATCATAATGTTATCTGACCCGTTAATAGTTGCATCGCGCGAAATGCGGTTGCCACTATTGGTTTCGATCCACGACATGATGCTTATGTTTGAAAGTAGTTTTATGGGTAGTTTTCAAATTTGATATTCGCGTTCGCAGAGTTCTGTTTTGGTTAAACCACATGGTTCTTATTAACAACAAACTTGTTAACAACTAATTAAGTAAGCGAAGTTTAGTATACTATTATTATCGGACTGAAAAACAAATGAGAGGCGCAGCTACTGATTGATGTTCTTTAAGGTATATTTAAGATCAACTGATTGGATTTGGGTATATTTAGGTGCAAGATTCCCAAAATCAATACTTTCAGATCCTTTTCTTTCTCTTATATTATGCTCTAGAGAGGAGAATCCACGTCTAAGTTTACTACCTTATATGCTATAAACCAGTCAAACTTCCCTTTAGACATCCAATACACTCCTCTCATTTAATTTTTACTGCTTTTTCTTCCTATGCATTTATTTGTACCAACCAACGTAATAGCTATCATAGGCTACAAGAATTATCTAATTTCAAGCACTTTACTAGAATAACATCAGAAGTTTAGGTGGGTGGCTAAGGTATACTATCCAAAGCTAGAATAATTAATTATTAGTCTTCGGCAGGAATCTGTGAAGCGAACAATTCTATGGGATAATTCCGAGATAAGCTAAATATTATAAGGCGCCGTACGACTTGCAATTGAATTTGTAAAGAAGTTTTCCGAATAATTTTTTGAGGCATGTAACCAATATTATTTAAATCTAGAGATTATTTTTTTGACTCAACATCAGATTCATCAAGTTCCAGCTGAAATTACACTATGTGACGGGGTCAAAAGCGCAAAAAAAGTGCAGATAAGAAATTATGCATAAAGAAGAATGAGCGAACAGCCCATTTCATATCCTACGCTCCCTTGGAGTCAAGTCAAAAATTCCAATCTAGTTCTACCTTTCTTCCCGAAGTTATTTACTTTGCTTGACAGACGAAATAGAGTTTTGTTATGCTCAACTAATTGACGTGCTAAGTTATTATCTTGGCTGACGCATTTCATAAGCATTGAAGAACATTTCAGGCACATAATTCCTTTTTAGAGGTGAAAGAAAGCAGTCTCAAGGGCTCGCAACTAGGTATTTAGACATCTTCTCTGGAGTATGCAGGTTCAATTTTCACCACGGGATGTAACGTGATACTGCGACGCGTCCTTGGCCCTTTTTTGTTGAAATTTACCGACCAGAACAAGTTATCATCTAACCACACCATCATGACTTCAAGTGAACAAACAATCACCAAAAAGGCAAAAGTAGAGCAAGACGGAACTTTGCAAGTTTTTTTACGTTCTGATAAGGCTACATTACCCACTCGTGGATCGATTTGGGCCGCTGGGTATGACATATATGCAGCTGAAGATGCTGTTATTCCTGGTCACGGTCAAGGAATGGTCTCAACTGATATCAGCGTAATTGTCCCTTACGGAACCTACGGTAGAGTAGCCCCAAGATCTGGATTGGCCGCTAAGCACGGTATTTCAACTGGCGCTGGTGTAGTAGACGCCGATTACCGTGGTGAAATCAAAGTAATTCTATTCAATCATTCCACCAAAGACTTTCAGATTGAAAAAGGTGACAGGATTGCCCAAATGGTTTTGGAAAAAATAGTTAATGCGGACATCAAACAAATTACCGCAGAAGAATTGACTGCCACCGAGAGAGGCGAAGGTGCTTTTGGATCCACTGGTAAATAATTAAGTAATATATAGAATACGACATAGTTTATACTTAGTTCTAGAAATTATCCTTATACAATTAAAATTTTTATAGCAATTTACGCACGAACGAGACAAGAGTGGCATATTTTAGTTACAATTACTTTTAGACTCCGATTATTTGTCAGTTATGTATAATAAAATATAAAAGATATACAAGAATTTATGGGAAGTTTCCCACCCTTGGACCAAAGTAGCCTCCATCATGCAAAGAAGCGTTTAATCTAGACTGTTGTCCGTTACCACCTTCAATTCCAAAATTAGAAACATTATTACCCCACCAGTTAATATTTTTTGGATGATATTGGACGGAAAAGAAAATGATAATACTGCTAAAGGCAAGACCAGCTGTCAAAGCACTACTTAAAACATAATTATACTTCACCCACCAGGAACTATACTTACTTCTAACGTACCACATAAAGGCAGCTGACATGTAAAGTCCACCCGTGTAGTAAGAAATATTGTATGGTGCATAAGAAAGAATACCTCCGATAATAATAGTTGGTTGGAAATATTTGACATAACGCTGAGGACCGTAAAATCTAATGAAAACACAAAGGATAGCAGCTATGAATCCGATCAAGAAACACCACTGTAAAATTGGATATAATCCTCCGAACACTTTCTTTGGTCCAATGACACCCCAAATAACAGAGGCTGAGAAAAATGTTCTGGATGATGGACAACTAAATTTATCTTTCTGATGAGGATGACAGTAGTCTTCAAGATGATTGATCTTGAAATCAATTGCTGCCAAATTAATTAATGATCCAACGAAAACTCCAAGTATCTGAATACGGAACATTGCTCTTGGTGGAAGTTTAGCATAATGTCCAATCTTTTGATCACTAATATAGTTATCGGCCTGTCCGTCAATACTGTAACCCAATGCCTTAATAAACATCAAAGCTTCACCGTTTCCAGGAATGGCATACCCGATAATCAACTCAACCAAAACGTTCAATCCAAAACTAAAATTAGTTGTAGCATAGATTGTTGTTATTGGGATCAAGAAGAATAAATTAATACCCATAGCAAAAACAATTGACCACACAGGAGTATTAGTAGGAAATAATTTCACACAGAGGACTGCAAAGACAAATGAAATAACTAATACAACAAGAAAAACCCAATCAGGAACTTCCTTGTATTTTCTCATCATTGTGGTATGAGGATCACTATAACCATCGTAAGTACTACTTCTGAAATTTTTGAATGATCCAATCAAGCCTTTAAGAGCTATCCACAGGGATTTCCAACTGATTGCAATCTCGTGGACAATAGCGAAAGGATATAAAGCAAAAAAAGCACCGTAGACAACCAAGTTACCTGCAGTATAGAACGGAGGTCCGTATTCATCATACTTTGCCTGATCAAATAAGGTTTCTGAACTCAAAACTTCTGACACTACGTAAGGTTCGCCAGTATTGGTGAATAGCGCATTGCTATTGATTGGAAGATATGCAGTCCATTTGTAGTTCGAATAGTAAACACCAACAATACAAAAGAAACCAACCATAAGACCAACATACTGGTTGACAGTTGTGTAAAATGGAGAAACCAATGGTGTAGCATAATTTATTATGTTCCAATCAAAAGTTGCAACTGGGTTGATTCCTAACCCAAAATTACTTCCAGTAATTGCACTAAGGTTAAAGTTGTTCGGCTTAATCCAAGTTAACCAGTTAAAGGTAGAAAGTGCAGTGAATATATAACCAGGAATCCAATAATAAAGAAACGAAACAGTAGTAACCAGGTAAAAAAAAGTATACTTCGACATCAGCCATCCATTAATAGTTTCTTTCTTCTCAGGCAGTAACAATGCTCTATTCAAAGCGATACTTGGTAAGACAGTTGGCCAAACACACCTAGTAGGATATACGACAAACTTTCTCAATATTCCAGCAAAACCAATACCCATAAAGTTGGTCGAAAAGAGAAGAAGCACTTGATAGCCTGTAGTTACCCAAGTATTACCATAGAAAACATTTAATTTTTGAACAGTGATGTTCCAGCCGACATAACTCGTACTACCTGCAACAGTAAACATAAGACTGCACAACATTTGCTCTTTAAAAGTCCAAGGGCCAGGGTTTAAATTAACCTCATATTTCCATACTTTAAATTTGAATTTTGGAATAATTTTCTCAGCCAAGATACCACATGGATAAAGAAACATTTGCATGACTGAAGCTGGTAAAGTAATACTGGGCTGTCTATCATCGAAAAACTGATTGAGAAAAGCACCGATACAAGTCCATATAATTCCTAATAAATAGACTCTGAAAGTTTCCACCGGAATTGACGGATCATCATATGGATCAGTAACTGAACGTACTTCTTTATATGGAGAATGATAAGCCAAAAGGGCAGCTTCTAACTTAATTTGCATTTCCCAATCGACAATCGTATAAGGAGAATAATTGCTATGCCCAAGACTCTCTAACGAAGATGATTCATTGGCAGCCTCTTGAACTGCAACTTCCGAATAATATTTTTCACCCAACTTGGCTTTAGTATTATTAACATTAGCATCTGTAGTTCCTACCAATTCAGCAGCCTGGGCATGTCCAACCAACTTCTCGTATAGATCAAATTCACCGTTCGGAATATTCACGTCACCTCTATATTCATTCAAAGCATCACTAAGAATTTGTACGGATTCTGGAATTGAAAGCTTTTCAGTTTTCTCAATCATAAAAGAAGCAGTTAAGGGTAATTCCGAAAACTGAGCCAAACCATCCAAATCGAGCCTTTTAAGAATCAAATTCTTTTGCTCCAGAGTAAGGCTTTGACCAACTTCTTCAATGGCTAATGGGTGAGAAGTAACTGCTTCCAAATTGACTTCATGATCAGCTTCATCTAAATGACTAGTGACATTATTAATACTTTGAATATTAGCTAAAACCAATGGACTTTTGACTGGCTCTAACATAATTTCTTGTATGGTTGAATTATCATAATAATTGTTGATGTCAAGAGGTATTTATAAATTGCAAAAACTGAGAAAATTCATGATAAAGCTATCATGCATTACAATAACCGTAAAATTTGTTGCCGTGCGTTGAAGGATCGGTATATTAAAAGCAAAACTTTATATGTCCGTTACATAACAACATAATAGTCCTTATCCTGAAGTTTGATTGGTTATACGACGTTGCGCTTATCATGAAATAGACAGATTCGGCTGGCGTGCCCCAGAGCAATTTCCCAATTTGACGTATTATTTTTTCTTTTCAATGCATGCGGCCCTGCGCATGTCAAAGTTAAATGCCGGATTCGCGGGAATTGTTGGAACCGCATTGTCCGTTCACTGATAGGCATGAATATTTGAAGGTAGCAAGGTGGTACTAAGCTACATTCCAGCCGAATAATGAGCATTCGCTTTAGAAAAGGGATCCAGGTAGACCTCATGAACCCCATAATTAAGTACTGAGATATTATCTTCACTCCAATAAATGATAGTTTCGTTGCTCATTGAAGTACTCAAAGTAAACTGAAACAGACTTGACTTAGCAAGGTTAGAAAATACAGAATTTAAGTTAGTACCCAAAAATAACCTATTAAAATTACATTTTATCGTCCGAGTCCTTTTTTTTCGCCCGTATCATTTCGGGCAATTTTTTTTGAAATGCCTGCAAATCCGCATTTTGCTGACATGGCATGGCTCATTTGGAAGATCATACTTATAATGATTATGATACTTGTCATGTAACATAATAGATCATTTTAAATTACTTCCATAGCGGAAGAGATAATGCACACCGAGTAAAATAAGTTTAGAATATGGAGCCAAACGGGAAGAAGTTAGAGGATCTCGAAAAAACAAACCTTGGGCCCGTCGACACTTTATAATAAAAATTTGGAAAACAAAAGTCAATTAGGTATTCTCGTGAATTATTCAGTTTGAAATAAAGTTTTCAATGAATATCTAATCCTTTGAAGAAGAATTATTGGCCTTTGGAGTAGAGTTCCGAACAATTTATTCATTCTTTAGAAAATGTAATATACTCCCTGCACTTCAATCAAGCATTTCAGAAAGAAAACGCTGGAAGTGGTAAATGGAGTAATTAGGCAGTATTGTTGTCATGTGATTGTTTCAGAGCTCGATTATCAAAGGCCCTAACAAACTGGATGATTCAAGTTTAAAGATGTCGGTTGATACATTTTAAAGTACCTACATGCAACAGCTGGCACCAATTATGCATATTATTCGCTTCTTTTATGAAATCAAAATGTATTATATTACGGTTTAATGATAGAGGATACCAGAATAATAATGCGACCAGATTGCTGAGTTGGGTTGGAAAATCATTGATGCTTCTTCGCGTTACAGCAACACTTTTACGAATTCAAATTCTACTAACTTCCGAAATAATAAAATCAAATATTCAATACTGTGGGATTCTATCCAACGAAACTTTAAAGTTACTACTTAATTTTAATACTCTTTAAAAATTCTGCGTTGTAAAAAGCACGATATTCAAGTTACACATGTAGCTTATTTGGAACTTATTTGTGCTACATACAAAGTTGGCACACTCAAGTGCTAAATTAATATTCTGATTCCTAGAAAAACAAAATTTGCCTTTAAATAAATAGGCCTGTACTCATTATAGATTCGATCTCGAACTTTCTGCGATCTAAAATTGCCTTATTAAGGCTGACTAGTTCTGGTAAGTCACTCTCCGAGTTTTTTGTGCTGAAGCAGACAAACAGAACAATTTGCAATGAAACATCCAATAATTTATTACGAGTTCTTTATACCTCATTTCTTCTTAGTAACCTAAATGTTTTCGCAGATCATTAATATACGATTATTGTTAGCCTGGCCAAACAATTTTAAATTGGTTTGATGCCATATGCGTGTCGATTCTATCAAAGCACCTTAAGTTTTGACGCCTCTCCCAGGGAAATCAATTGTTACCCCAATTCCTTATTTTCAAAATACATGTGCAATTATCTAATTCCGATTTAGATTTAAAATATTTATCTTTCTCTAAAAAATTCTATTGTCGCATACATTCGTAATAGTGCCAGTCTTATAAGAATCAGTTTATGGCTCCAGAAAATTTTTTATCCCTTTATGCATGCGGCCCTTATAGTTTTCAAATTGGAGATTTCTGATGCGTAGGAACTTTGTGAATTGCAAGTCTGTATGACAAGGTCGTTGATCATTTGAAATTAAACAGCACAATACTAATATTACGAGAACTGTAATCTAGATTTATGTAACGTAGTAAACAGCCGAGTAACAGACATTTTTCCGTCTAAGCAATCTTAAAGTGTAGATAATATTTTTATCATGACAATGCAGATGTCATTGACGGAAGAAAATTCCACATATATTAATTTCTGAACTTTAAATTCTAAATTGGAAATGACACAGATTGCCCGTTTTACTCTACAATATCTCGGTTTACACGGTCATTTGCAAATTTACATCTTCGGAAGACTGGTACGGCTCCATATACTCCATATACCTTAAAGAATAGGTTACAATACATGGAACACTCGGGATGGTTTAAAAATACATTTAAAAATTAGGTCATACAGAACATGTTAAAGAATACAGGACGGTATATATAACCGGGAAAAATGTAGAGGATCTTGATTTCGAGGTAGAAAACCATTTCCCTCAACTTATTTCAACACTTTAAGTTAAATAATTTTCTTGAGGGGGAGACAAATAGTAATTAGGTGTTCGACATTATCTCCAGTAAGAAAAAATAAGAAAGAATTGCAGATTTATCGGTCTCGATAGTTTATAATTTATATTTAAATAATATACTTCTGTCCTTCTTTTTATATACAAAAATATTTTTTATAGTTCTTTTACATGCATAACCTTGGTAATACCATTCACAAGGAAACATAAAAGGTCCACACTACTGAGAGGCATTACTTTTTACTTTCCTGTTGCTTGACATTTTTTGTTTCAGGTTCAGCTTCTTCATGTTCGATTTTCATACCTTCACTGGTAGTATCTTCATATTCATCCAAATTGATGTTATCTTTGACTTGATTAACAGTATCCTTTTCTCTCAAGTTTTCTTCGTTGATCATTTCTTCTTGTTCCTTCAACATACTCAATTTCAACTTAGAATCATCAGATAATTCTGATTTGGCAACGTTATAAACTTCATCAGGAATCGACGATAACACCGCCAACAAACCATCATAATAGGTTTCAATACCATGGGTACTATCACCGTAAGTATAGGTGGAAGATAAAATCAAAAGAGTGGAAGGAATTTTTTGACGTAAACGTAAATCGAGCCATGTTGCCAAATCTTCTCTTAATCTACCAGGGGAAACATCTACCGTTTTAATACCTCTTTGAGAACAAGCAATATGTAACTCAGGAATAGTCAATGATTCAACACCCTCATAATCAATAGCCTTGTCGTCTTTAATGATGTTCAACAAACGATGTCTAATTTGATAACGTAAAATAGAATCGGTACCAAAAGGTCTTAACGACATGTACTTAGTCATGGCTACCAATTGGGTTCTTGATAAATTATCCAATACCTGATCGTTCTTGAACAATCTAGCAACTTGGATCAAATGTTCACGAGTTGGATTATTACCCATGGAAATAGTGTGGAAAAACGACACAAATGCTTCCTTTTCAGACTCGGTGATCTTTTTGGATAATTTCAAGCCAGATTCTTCCATGGTCTTCTTGATGTATTCCGAAGCCGAGACTCTGGTCTTACTAAGCTTATTACGTTTCTTTAATCGGTCCAGTTTGGATTCGTAGGTTGATGGTAATAAGTTTGGGAAAAGCTTCAAAGCTATTGGCAACAAGAGTTCGGCAAATGGAATCAACACGAACATCAGGAATGGTACTAAACGAATTACATCCACAATTGTTCTTTGTAATTGACTGGATTCACGACGGGATAATCCGTAACCAGCCACCAACTTGAATAATAACTTTGTAGAAACCTTGATTTCGTAGCCCAATAACTTGGTACCGTCCCAGTAGTGTTGGGCCTCGTGTTTTACCTTTTCCCACAATGAAAGTTTTACTTCAGATTTGGCCACTTCTTTGGAGGCTTTAGAATTTTTAGCATCCTTTGGTATAACTTCCTGGGCATCCTTTGCGTTAGAATCAGACGAACCTTTGGAATTGGAAACCTCATTTGAACTAGAATGAGATGGTTGGTGTTTAAGTTCGAACTTCGGAGGTTGGGAACCTACCTGGTCAATATTGGATTTTTCATCAACCTTGTCCTTCACAGTCGATTGTGACCTTGTGAACATTACTCCTTGTGTATGCAAGACTGGTCTTAACGGGTACCGGACGCAAGGCCTGGCCCTTATTGTGGAGCGCCCGAGTCTTCTAATTATTGGATTCAACATGGGTTACTATTCAGGTACCTAATTAAAGCTGAATGGGTTGTTGAAATATGAATCTAGCAGGTGAAAATGTCTACATGGACGAGGAGAGCAAATGTCGCGCCGAGGGGGTAGGCAGCACCAGCACAGAGATGTCGCATTGCCACCGCCCGACAATGCCGTGGAACCTCACTATTATTGTTTACACACTTTGTTGTTAGTGGACCTTCGTTTCCATCGCATCCGTGCACTTATTTGTTGTAGTATATACTTGATCTGTAAAAGTCGTACTGCTGTCTAATTCACTGCTAAGATTAATATTTACCTTTGCGTATCGTGGTATCTTCTGTAGTAGTTTTGTTCTTTCCATGTTACTTCTGCAGTGCCTATTAGGCAGGTTGTATTACTTGTTAGGCAGGTTGTATTGGTTTTTAGTGGTATTTATTAGTCTTCAGTAGAATTTACTGCTAGTACTTTTATTATCTACGATTTATACTTATTTATCAATCTTGAACTTTGCCCTGATCTTTACTATCTCCGCTGATACCCACTATTAAGATTTTATCTACCACAGTGTGAAAGTCTTCATCCTCTCCATCCAACAATATCGTTAAACTCTGCACGTTCTGAAACCTTACAAACTTGACCTTAAATTCGTACCATCCGTCTATGTTGCAAGCTTCTTCTTCGTGCGGGGCGACTCCCAGCGACGCGTCTTCAAACGAAATGATACTCGCATGGTTGCTCCACACCTTGATTTTGTTTGGTGGTTGTGTTTCTTCGAGCTCGTCATCTTCAAGCTTGTTATTCGCAGCCTTGACTGGCGTGGCCGTTTTGATCCACACTGAGTGCACTTTACTGATTGATAGCAAAGGGATGAAAAACAACGACTGCGAGTCTGCGTCTGAGTACACAGTCGCAGCCTTTTGCGAATCGCCTACACGAAGTATATCTTTAACCTCCCCATCTTGTAATGGCAACACATTGAGGGCTTCAAATTCTCCAAAGTGGATTTGGTGGTTCAACACTTCAAATCCTTTGGGAACCTTGGCAGCAATGGCAGCCACGTCAGGGTCACGGGCAGATGCATTGATACTGGCCCCATTTCCCCATCTGCGTGCGTCGCCGTCGCCTTCGGCCTTCTCGTTAAGCTCATCCAACTCCTTGATAAGTTGGGGGACGTTGGCGCCCAGAACACGGGAAGTTTCTTGTCCATTTTCGTACACCAAAAATGTAGGAACACTGGTAATATCGAGTTCGGATGCAGCTTCTTGATTGTCGTCCAAATCAACTCTGACAATCTCTACCTTGGAGTACCGGCCACTGTCGTCGCTATACAAGGCGTCTACTATAGGGTTGATGTGTTTGCAGGGTCCACACCACGCAGCCGTGAAATTGACCACGAGATACTTGTTGTGGGCGATGTATTTGTCGAGATCGGCTTTGGACTTTGCAAATTGAACCATTGATGTTTGTACTGTAGTTGAAGGTATTGCTCTCGGTGGAAGTTGATTTGCCATTGATTGTCGCACCGAAGTCTCCAAGAGGATAGCGAGGCCTATAGCGAAAAATATCCCTAGTAGCGAGGCTACAAATAGGGAGCCACGGGCCGAAAATGAGGATTCCGCCTAGCTAGAACGAAACCAGGAATAATTGCAGGATCTACTAAGCTGTAAGAGTCTCAGTGAAGCCTCAATGAGGAATCTCACGGAGTAATCCGAGAAAATAGTCTGGAATGCCTACTGTGTTGTAGATTGCAGGGCTGATAGTGATACCAAGAAATACTTCTATGCCCATGCTTCCTTCCACTATGTGGTCAGTATGGCGGGGAATGCGCTTATGGTTTCACCGCAATTTCCACCCGGACATATCGCTACGCAACCAGAGTGCACATGGCCATTGTTGGTTGAAGGGTGCCAATTCTCTTGCCTCTGGCCTATAGGAAGCAAGATAAGGCCGCCTAGCTATTCACTGACTGTTCACGCTTATGAATTTAGACCTATAACACCCTCTGCTTGGCGGCATTCTATTTCGACTTAAAATCGCTCAATTTCACTCCTACTTGCCCAATTGTCCTGCAAAGACAATCAATAGTCACACGTGACGAGGCTATCTAATCTACTAATAGCTGCTCATCTGAAGCAATCAGTACGTCTTCACAACATCTTCGCTAAAACTTCATATGGCATCAGTGTCTACACGGCAATCACATAGGCCGCGAGAGCACCGTTCATCGAGCAATTTTGCTGTCGAATCGCCGTCCAAATCCTCGGTAAGCCGACAAACTACCGCAGCATCGCCAATTGCCGAATCGAAAGGGTCCAGAGATGGGTTTGGGCTTGATTTCGAACTTGAAAGTTCCCCAGCCCAACCGGATTCCGATTCTACGCCAGACACATCGGTTTTAACATCTCAAAACAAAAAAGTGGGCGAATTGGCGTCGATGTTTCTTGAAACTCGTAAGGCATTGCAGGTCGATTGCAACGTCATGGACCCAATTCACGACAACGTGGAACCTTCGAGGGGCACCGAGATATCACGCAAAACAATAATGAGAGCCGAGAGAGTAAAGTCCATGATCAGTGTCAAGTACCTTTACATTGAAAGGCTCTCGTACATATCGCAGCACGAAGTCCAGCACCCCGGCGTAGAAGGCGTCTATAATCCACTACAGATTATCCGGAACCGTAAATTAAGATCCAAATACCGTGAGTACCCGAAACCACTCACCATTAAGACATTACCACTTGCATCCAACGTTTTTAGCAAGCATAATGACGGGACCAAAAACCCGTGGAAAATGGTCTGGGCCATCGAGTTGCCGGAGTATCTCAGTGATGTAGTGTGGATGCGGTCTCACTGGCACGAAATACGTGATTCTCGAGGTAAACTATGGTATCCTCGCAACGGACTGGGCTCATCTGGTTCGTCGGGTGAAAAGCAACGATTGCACGATAAAATCTTTAATTTTGACCAGGAAAGCCCCAAAAAGTCCCATACCAGGCGACGTCTGTCTTTAACATCTATTAGCACCGATAGTGATAGCCATTTGTTCCGGATTACGGCTACCAGGTCCCCAGCCAAGAGTAAGATTAAGGAAAAAATGAGGCGAAAGCTTCACAGTGTAACATCTTCTTCGTCCAACACCGAAGATGACGCCGAGTACGAACTGGGATACGAAGTTAAGGGCTTGCGCAAGGGACTGCTCAGTCCTACAGAAGTCACTTCCACGCCCAGTTTGCATCCTTCCAAAGACCCAATAAAAGACCAATTTTTCAATAGACTATCGACATCACCTGAACGGTACGACGAATCTTATGACGATCCCAAGACGCCTGCACCTCGAGTAATGGTGACGTCTCCTTCACAGAATTACGATGTGAATGACGTGCCAATTAAGTCGATCTTGGACGATGCGTTTGATGTGGTTCCGTTTTATGGCGAGGAATCCCCCATAAATCAGTCCCAGGCTGAAAGCGAAGACGATGCACCAATAACTCTCTGCAAGGTTGATGTCCAAGAACAAGAACTCGAAGAGGTATTCCATAACTTTCGGTATTTCGAGCAGGCCATCAAGCTTCGTATGAACTACGCCGTTCACGTCTACCCGCATTTAACTCGAACCATAGACGAAAAACTCAATCATATCATTCACCATCAGCTCAACGAGATTTTCCAGGTGGTGATGAAAATCAGCGACGAGCAGTTTCCGATCTACGACCAGTTGTACCTGGGGTTTCTGAATGAGGTCAAGGCCATCGTGCACTTGATCAACGACGACTACTCGATCAAAATTGACAATCTATTGAGCACCAGCGACCGTTCCATCGGTGAGATCAATACTTCTTTGTCGTTGGAGTTGCGGAAGTTCAATGAACGAGTCGACAAACTCAATTCGTCGTTGTTCAGTAATAACGTGGTGTCGGAGACGTTCAGAGACACCGACTTGAACCTCAAGATTAAGACCGGCAATAACTACCGCATGCTTTACTTTTGCCTTGAAAACTTGATCGTAGTATTACTCCGGTTTATCTGGGTGATTGTAAATATCTACAAGGTATTTGAAGGGGCATTGAAGCTTATCTGGCGTGTCTTTCGGTTTCTTTTGTTTTAATTCAACTATTTGCAATGTTTGCTAATTATTAATCTAACTATTTATTAAGCTTATTAAAGTAATATATCATTAAGTTCGCTGATGTACCCATTTATTTACTAAGTTCACTGATCAATTTATGGGCATTCACCACCAACTCGTTGGTGTCCAAGTATTGATCACCACTATCTATCATAAACCCAGCAATCCGAGACCGTGCTGCGGCTAGAAGCTGATGCAACAATTGGCGTTTGGCATCATATTGCGAGTCGGGTACTGGGCCCAAATTGACCATGATTTTGGGAGTCGAAAACTTTTTGGGATAATCATAGACCTTTTGAATCAACTCCACCAACTGCTCGGTCGACAATTGCAAGTTCGCTTCCAAAACTATAAAGGTTTCATCGTTTCCCGTAGTTCCTACGACAGCAACAGTGCCCAACTTGGTCACTGACAAAAACTGATGGCGCTGGGAAGAGGCGTACATCGAGTCAAGTGCGGACGTTATTCTGTGGCCGTACATCGAGGGATCAAAGCTTAAATGAGAGTCCAGCGACCCGAACCCCACGGCGTAGGACACTCCCGAAACGATTTCTCGGTGGAGTTGGGACTCGACAAATGTTGAACTCACCATTCCCATTGAGTACAAGTCGGAGAAGTACTGGGGGCTGATGGTGTCGGCGATTTCGCCTACTATAGGGCACTTTTCAGCTAGCCCACAAAGCATTTGGCGGCACAGAGCCATGCCGGCCTGTATCTCGTAGGTCATCCTGGCACTAGTGGTGGAGCCACCGGCCTCGAAGTTGTACCGGCTCAAGTTGGTTCTTAAACCCACCACCACATTGAGGCTGTTTGAATACTTGGACCCTATCCATTCGGCACAAGCACGGGCCTGGACTGGGTCGGTAAGAAATGAAGGTCCGGTGACAACCAAAAGAGGTCTGGAACTCTCGGATTCCGAACTGCTTCCCAACACCTGCGATACTGTTTGTCTGGATGCCAAGACTCGGGCATGCAAGTCAGCACTGGCAGGACACAACTGGTCTTGGAGTACCTCTGGCGACACCACTGAACCATGGCCCTTTCCTATGGAGCTGGCCGCAGACGTTGTCTTGTGTTTGGTGGAGTGCAGATTATTGCTAGCTATGCTGGCATCGTCCCGCAAGCTGGCTATACTGGAGTCGAGGTCGGTATCTACTCTGTCCAACGTGACTTCGGTAGTTGTGTTGGACTTTTCTATCTTGAGTCTTTGAACTGATTCCATGCTGAGGATGGTTGAAATTGTTCCGTATTGGATTCCACCCTGGTTATATACGCACAAAGGTGCGATGAGTCAAAAGCCGTTTGCAGCCGAGCGCGCACAAAATCTGGTGTATGGCAAAGTGTCATAATCGGATGTGGATGTTCGGGGATTAAAGGCATTGGTGACGAAACGGATATGTATGTGTGGTGCATTGGTGATGTTTGGTTTGCAAATAACGTAAAATTAATAATAAATAGACTGGTTATTCAATTAACTGCTGCATTAAGCATAGTGGGCACAACGTGTCAATGTGTCATTGGGTGCAATATACTACAACACTCAACTGACCAGACACCTCTGTCTTTTGTACCTACAGTTTGTCTCTAAGGTTCATCTCTGCAGTTTATCTGTATAGTTTAGCTCGGCACTTTATCTTCATTATCGGACTCCTTCAACAGTTTGCAAATGCGATCGTGCACGCACCAATCCAGTCTATTTCCAGTCCAGCTTCGACTGTACTAGTCACTTATCCACCAATGCAGCCGAAATCCATAGCTTTACTTCGTAAGTATCCCACCGGTACATCTCCCGATGCAAACTAACGTTCAGAAAAAATCGATACCAACATCGAGCAGTTGCTCCAAAAGTTCCAGGACATCTTTGAAGTCAACATCAATCAAGACAAGCCCAAAGAGCTACTTGCAGTAGAGTCACTTACCATTGAATCCGATGCATTGATTATCATACGACTCTGCGAGGATCTTCTTTCAGTGTCCAGATCTCTAAAAGAAACATGGTGTCTCGGAACACTTAAGGTAGATCCATCACAGAGACAGGCCAATGAGTCGGACCAAGTCGAAAAGGTGTTTAGTCAGTTTAACCAGTTGACAGAACGGATTGCTCAGTTTGAAACCAAAAAACCTCTCGGGCCGTTGTAATCTACACCTGTCTACACCATCCTACTCCATTAATTCATTACCTATTAATTATACAGACTACTTGCGTACAGGGCTGTTGGGCCTGGTCACCGTTGGGGTCTTGACGTCCTTGTCCATTTTTTCCTCAAACAAGTTAACAAACTTCTGTACTTTGCCCACCTTGATAAACTTGAACTTTTTGTCTTGCTTGATGTACTTGGGAACCAACGGCGACTTGTTTTTGAATGCATACTCCAAGCCGTAGTTGTCCTCATAGTTTACCATGGAAAACGATGAGCTGCTGACACGCGAGAGTGATTTGCGTTTGCTGGGAGATACAAACGATGAGGACGACATTCGAGACGTAATCGACTTATCCCCCGAATCAGACTCGTCTATGCTGTCGCTGGAAGCTGTGAGCTTGATAGGGGGCTGCAATGCGAACCTGGACGTGGCTTTGGGTTTTAGATCGGGCACCTGTTTAGCCTCGGCCAGTGGTTCTTCGTCCAACTCGCATTCTAGCTCTAGTAAATCGTCCAATTTTATATACTCCTCCTCGTTGTGCCTTAAATTGTCCATATTTTTAATAAACCCATCGATTTTACTAGCTTCTTTGGCCGAAACTTTGGGCTTGTAAGTGGACGATGTCGAGTCCACGTCTTCTTCTTCGTCGTTGGAATTGGATCGCGTGGTGTCGTTGGATCGAAGAATGAGTAAATCGTCTAGCGAAATATCGTACTCGTCGTCTTCGTACACAAACGACTTTCCTTCTTGTTGATTTCTGTCTGTAGTGCAAGTTTCATCGCTTTCTCGTATGTGCTCGTCTCCATCAAGTGTGGTGTCACTAACGGAAATGGATCCGGTTAAATTGGGTAATTGTTCTATTATGGTTTCAAAGTCACTGGCACTATCAACCAGTAAAACTCCGGTATCTCTTTGTTCTTCATGTGATTGGGGTTGGTTCCGAGGTGGTAATAGGTCCGGTAGTACTTTTAGGGTCACTTGTGAATTACCCTCGTAGTCTCCTATCACTATAGGATCACTTATATGTTTGTTGAGCTCATTGACAAAACGGATCCGTATGTATTTTTCAATATGATCTATCATTTGCTCGTCACACAAGAGTAAAAGGCCATAGTTTTCGTCCTTGAGAAAATCAATCGCTATTTGATTGACATTTTCATCAATTATAAACTCCAATAACTTCAATGTCAAGTTGACAATCAATATCTCGTTCGAAATCAACGGCTGGACGTATTTGGGATGTGAAAAGATGAGTTTTTCAATGTTTCTCGACATCTTTCGCGAGTTGGAGCGGGCCAAACATATCAAGTTCTCTTTGATCAAGTCGGATGCTTTGAGGTCTCGATTTCGTACGAGTAGCGAATTAAGTTCGATGTTCACATGAAATTCTATGTCTGAACCCACGTCAAATTGCCGTCCTTGCAACCCCGTCAAGTTCTGGCCTGGTTCTCGTTCGGCCTGGCTCTCCACATACCCCTTCACAATGGCCTCTATCCTCTCAGGAATGTCAGACGAAAACAAAAAGTTGGGTTTGTTGGGGTCATGATAACTGTACTGCAGCTTAAAGCCTTCTAGCATCATGTTTGCTAGCACAAGGAACGCCTATGGATGTCTTACCTATCAGATGTTTGACTAAATAATTGTGCGACGTTTTGCTGCGTTTGGCTGGGAGCCGTCACTTTTTTTTGGTCACCTTACACTATTTGGCTGCAGATGTGCACGTATGAGTACTAGGTGTCTATTGTGAGCTGAATCCAGTGCTTTCAAAGAGGGTGATGTCTGATCGGTCTGCTTAGTATTGGCAACAAACAAAACAAAACAATCAAAACATGATCAACGCCAACCTGCAAATGGGCGCGAAAAGTTGGTTTGCAGGTTAGATCCAATGCTACGACAAGATATCGAAATGGCAGAAACGAAAGAACACCACCACCAGAGACGGCAAGGCTGCAATGACATCTTACTACTTTAGCATAATAGGGACCCGCGACAATCCGATCTATGAGGTGGAATTTTCGACCTTTAAAAATGTGTCGTCGGTGGCATCACTCTCGTCGTCTGGCTCGTCGGTGACAATTCCAGGCAAGTCCCAATTTTCGTCCAGCATCAAGGAGATACTTCCTTTCATATCCAATTCATCGTTAGACATCATTGAAGATGCGCAATGGTCGACCAACCAGTTTTATTTGGGCAAAATCGATTCATTTTATGGCCTTTTGGTCAATGCATTCACTACCCAGGGCAACATAAAACTCGTATTGTGCTACGATGTCAGCAACTCCAATGGCACGGGGGCACAGAAGAACGACGACAATTCCATCAAACAGTTTTTCATCGAGGTCAACGATCTCTACGTTAAATGTTTGTTGAATCCGTTCTACTCTGTCAACGATGCCATCACGTCTCCAGATTTTGATTTGAGAATCAAGATGGCTGCCAAGAAGTACTTTTAGTCAGAATCAGATCAGGCTAGACTTGAGGCTGTGTGAGGACAAATGAATGTTATTCAGCTGAATAACACGAAGTAAGGTCAATTAAGACCAATCAAGACTAAGGTTAACTAGAGCCCCTTAAGACAGAAGGATACAAGAGGCTTTAAGGTATGAAGGTTGTCGTGCAGTTGAATGATATAGAATAAAGGATATTATGCTAATGTACCGTACCAGTGCATTGCTTCCCAATTACTAAATTGGCAACATTCACTCGAGTTCTTTTGAGCAAAGTCCGGATATTAATTTTAAAGTATTGAGTACTCAGGCTAAATAGCCCGCCCATGGTTCTTATCCAGTTTCTGGTCAGTTCCAGTACGCCTTCATTGTCAATTTTTGTAAATTACTGGTGCTATGGATCTATATACATTAGTTTTCTTCCAAGACCTTGTCGCTATCAATGGAATGATTTCCATCTTCTCCCTCGACAATCATGCCTTGCTCCTTCAACGTATCAAACATATCCTGAGGAATCCATCCACCGGTAGCTGCAAAAGGACTGGTCAAGATTTCGTTTTGATACTCCAACAATTCTTCTTCAACCTTTACTATATAGTCATCGTCATATTTGATAGGAAATTCAGGATCGTCAGAGTTACTTAATCCGTTACTGACATAAGCTTCCCACATACTTCTTAATTGTATCATGGAGTTTTCAATATACAAGTAGTCCTTTTCGTTTTTGAATTCCAAAGCCTGCAAGTATGGACTCTTGATGACCTTAATGTGAGGCGAAGCCACTGCAATCAAATCGTGACGTCTCTTGTTCAAGCCCAACTCCCACAATCTCTCGTTTCTGGTCTTGTAGTACATGAACTGATACTGTTGTTGCTCGACCTCATCCATTTCACTGTATCCAGGAATGTCTTCTTCCAAGTTGTAGACCTTGACACCGTGGTATGAAACAAACAACGGGTAGTTGGTCAATACAAACGGTTTGATTGAAGCGTATTCCATGTCAATAAAGTACGGTTTGTTTTCGTGCTGAGAGTTGATGATTACGTTCAACGGGTCTAAGTCTGGAACAAACAATCTTGGTTTGAAAAGCTCATCACAGCTCATGATTGAATCCGATTTCGGGTTGATAAGCTTCTGGCTCAATGACTTCAAGTTTTCAAACGTTTTGATCTGACTTTTGGTAATTAAGGCAGCTTCTTCCGAAACAGGGTCGTCACGAGACATCACAGATTTGTTTCTGATACTTTCCAACTCAATATCAGCTACCGCAGTCACCAAGTCCAAAGGTCTAGAAGCAGACCATGGTCCGCTGTGCCGGGTGATCTGGGCATCGGTTAACTTGTTTTTGTTCTTACTGTATGACTTTTCGACACTGGGGCCGATTCTCCATCTGTTTTTCAACAAGGGGTTCTCTTCGTTGTCGTAGGGGACATCTGCCTGGTTCAACACGGACACATCGTTGTGGAAGTACAACGAACCAAACTTGTTGAAGGTTATCGAGACCAACTTAGCATGGAAGTCGGCAATGGGATCAACCACTGAGCTCAATTTGGTTTGTGTTTCTTCGCTGTCTTCAGCCAAAGGATCCCACTGTTTCATAAGCAAATCTCCTTCGATGAACTCCATCAAGATAAACGGACTGTTCAACAGGTTGGCCCTGGAGGTTCCGTAGGCTAACACTTTCGGGACACGGGCATCGAGTTTCAAATCAAGAAAGTCTAATGTGGCGACTTCCGACTTAATTTTCTGGCCTATGCTGTACTCAGATTCTAATTTGTACGGGATTCTTAAAACCAAATTCTTTCCGGTGGCCAAAGTGATCTTATAGATACGATGGTGCTTACCTTCATGAATACTGGCGATGGCCTTGATAGTCAACCCAGAGTCGGATTTGCCTAAAAACTTGGTAATCAAGTTATGTGTCAAGGCCACTGTTCCATCTTCTAAGGAAATTGGTGCTCTGATGAATGGCTCACCGCTCTTGTCGATGTTCTTGGAGTCCAATCTGGTTAGGTTGAGGTTCTCGATGATTTTGGCAATTCCTTCAATGGAAAATACGGTTTCTCTTTGTGCTTTCTTGGAAGCGTCATCTTTCAACCAGGATCCCCAAGTGTACTGGAAGAAACGGTTTCTTTGGGGGTCTTTCTCGTCGGAGATCTTGGTAAACGTCTCCGAAGGTTCGGATCTCAAGCTCGACTGATACCTCTTGGAATTTGTAGCAGCAAATTTGGGACTGATCGCAGCGATCCCTTTGACTCTGAGGCCCGCTAACGAGCTTCTGACTACAGGTCTGGTGATTCTAGTTAACATGGCTGTTGCTGCAGTTTTGCAATTTCGGCGGACGATGAAAATTTTAGAATATGCCAGGTCACGTGCACAATTCCGGGGTAAGCTCTTGCAAGTATACTGTAGTGTTACAAGGACTCTGACTATTCGTAGTAGTCTAACTTGCAATACTACTTGTAAATTACAATCAGTTTTGCTTATGCTTTCATAGATCATTAATAAAAAGTACAAATAAATAGTTTTACTGCTCCAAGATGACGTCGGTGCTCAACAAGTTAATCTTTTCATTGAGAGTGACAGGTGGAAGCATCGGCTCCTCGTGAAAGGAGTTCTTGTCAAAGATATTGGTTCTTTTCTCTGCAAATCCTGTTTCGCCATCCACTTCTGAATCGGTGGTTCTAAAGGAAGCCTGACTCACGTTGTAGTCAGCATTGCCAGGCAAAATAGGCGGAGATCTATCCAGGACCCAATCGGGCGTCTTGAAGGAATTTGAAATTGCCTGACTGTTGAGTTTGGCAAGCTTGGACGGAGAAATCCCCGGGTTCTGTTGTTGTTGCTGTTGCTGGTTCCACATCATGTTGGCGATTATCTTAGTGGAATAGGGACTAGGGCCACTCCTGTGGAACTTTTTACCCTCAATACCGTCTTTGGTGGCAGTTACTGAGAGACATGACGTGTTGGAATTGCGAGAAATTGGCCTGGATAATGGTTCCGATGGTGACTGAGGATACTCGTGGCTCGGACTCAATGCTAACTCTGATCTCATTGAATTCGGAAATTTGCTATGATAATCGTTGCTGCCAAGAGAGGTGGACGAGGCTGAACGAGTATGATCTGTGCGTGTAGCCAGAGCTGGATCATTACCAGACTTTTCTTCTAAATATGGCATAGGTAGTTGCATGCTTTGGTATTTACCAGCACTGTAGTTGGAATCATGACTGAATCGAGAAGAAATATCATCTTCAAAGTCTGATCCTTGCTTGTCATTACCGTCAAAGCTGTATGAATTATTGGATTGGTTAAAGTCTAACTCGTCCAACTCCTCGGTGGACCCAAAGTTCACCTTACCACTAAAGATTGATTTGACACTAGCAGCTTGATGTGACATTGAATTTGGGGTTAATGAAGTATAATTTTGGTATCGAATTAACAAATACCTTTAATCAATTTTTATTTGGTGTAGTTTAACTACCAAACTATTCACCGATAGTTTGGCCGACTTTAGTAGATTATTAGCCCCTGGGTCTGGTTTCGCAACTTTATTTCGAGGTTGCGAGCCCCTCCGCTTACCTGCAGTATCTCTCCACTCTAATGCCTAAAAGGTCATTCTTCTTGCTTGACACTTATAGCTAAACCTTTTCTAACAGGATGAGTTTCATACATAGGCTAAATGACGTGTTACACCACTTGGGTCCGGAACTCTGCTTATCCGAATCTCACAGACGATATCTGTGGTGCAAATGATATCGCACCAGATATCATGTGATGGTAAAGTAAACATGCTTCGATTGCATGCCAAATGAACTCTATGCATGCATAAGAAATTTTTTATGTACCTGAGCCGTATGGAACCAGTGTACAAGCGGATTGCAATAATTGGAGGTGGGCCATCAGGACTTGCCATGGCCAAGGCGTTGGCCCTTGAACCTATAGATTTCACATGTATTCATTTGTATGAACGACGTGATCAGGTTGGAGGCATTTGGAACTATGATGGTCCGCTCAAGTCTCACTTTAGACCCAGCGTACCTTCAAACAACGCCGGATGTAAGGAGGTCTTTGATGGAAACGACAAACAGGACTATATTTCTCCAATGTACAAGCACCTTGAAACCAATTTAATCAAGGATATCATGCAGTACAAAGGATTCCCGTTTCCGCCACTGGCCTCTCATTTTCCTACCCGGACTCAAGTATTGGAGTACTTGGTGAAATATTCTGAGTCTGTTCCGTCGAATGTGCTTATAAAGCTTAGCACTAATGTAATTTCACTCAGGAAAAGAACCAACTGGGAGATTGTTTCTCAAGACTTGAGTGGCGCCAGCACCAGCTATTACGATGCGGTTGTCGTTGCTAATGGACACTTTGATATTCCTTTCATTCCCGATATCCCAGGTCTCGAAGAGTGGCTGCTAATACATCAAACCATTACTCATGCTAAGTATTTTAACGAGGCAATCGAGTACAAGGATAAAAACGTTCTAGTTGTAGGCAACCTAGCTAGTGGCATAGACATTTCGATTCAATTATCTGTTGTTGCCCGAAGTGTCTACGTTTCTTCGAAGGACCTTGAAAATACCACCCAGCTTGCATACCACAGGGCTACACATATTGGACAGGTTACTAGATTTAATGCGAAATCAAAATCCATCGAGGTCGATGGAGACTTCATAGAAAATATCGATGCTGTTATCTTTTGTACTGGATACCTTTATAGCCTTCCCTTTCTCAAGTCCTATCCTGATTTGATTTCTGACGGCTATCAAATACATAACATATACAAGCAGATTTTCTACACACAAGACCCTAGCTTATCTTTTGTGGCCTTGAGTAAATTTGTTATTCCCATGCCGTTTCTGGAATCCCAGGCCGCTCTCATTGCTAGAGTATACAGCGGAAGATTTAAATTACCGAATCGGGAAGAAATGCAAAAGGACTATTTGGTAGAACTAGCTACTAATGGTCCGGGTAAATCTTTTCATGGTCTACCGTTTCCTCGAGATGCAGATTACTGCGACCACCTCAACCATTTGGTCAAAGAAAACGGCCTAGATGGATCTGGTTTTGTCGCACAGGCTTGGGACAAAGAGAAGCGAAGTCAAAGAAAGCGCACCAAAGAATTTAAGGAACAGAGGTTGGCGCAGATAATTAGTGCTGCTAACGATCAAAAGAATAATAACATGGATTAAGTAGAATTATCAGTGTCGAACGAATCCTCTACCGGCTTTTCTGCACTAATGTGCCCAATGTCGTCCTACAACCAGTTTGTATAGATAGAGTCACGTGTGTTCAAGACAAGTAGAAAATTACATGCGATGGATAGAAGGTAATGCCAGATAATCATCACAGCATGTCAGAGAATTTAATAATACCGGGGGATGCGCTCCAGGTAGACTTTGAGTCCGTAAAAACTAGTATAGGGCCTGGTATCTATAAAAACCCTAGAACACAAAGCGTTATACCCGCTTCTGCTGGAGTGTTACACACCAAGACCAATAAGAAAAATACAAATCAAGTGGTATACATTGAATCAAATTCCAAAAGATACATACCTCAAACCAATGATTTTGTGATTGGAATAGTGGTAGGAGTGATCGGTGAACAATATAAGGTCCAACTTCAGGATTTTTCAGCCAATGTAATGCTATCGATGATGGCATTTCCAAATGCCACCAAGAAAAACAGGCCGAATTTAAAGGTGGGACAAGCCGTATATGCCAGAGTATCCCAAGCAATTCCAGAAATCGACGTGGAGTTGGAATGCATTGATCCCATTAGCGGGAAAGAAGGGGGGTTTGGACTTTTGGACGAATCCGGATACATATTTGATGTCAACCTTAATTTTGCTAGAGAGTTATTATTCAACCCCAACAGTGTATTTTTGGAAAAGTTGGCTTCCAAGTGTCAGTTTGAAATCGCTATAGGTATAAATGGAAAAGTATGGATCAAATGTGGAGATGGGTTAAAGATAGAAGAAAATACTGAGTCCAACGTACCACCCACTGAGGATGACGATAATGAAGAAGATACCTCCGATAAACCTGCACCAGGCCCTAATGCTTCTCTCAAAGACATAAAAGCCACCTTGGCTGCTGCCCGGTACTTAACCCGATGCCAGCAAGTCACAGTGGATACGGTAGACAGCGAGCTCGACCTGGCATTCAGGGCATAGTTCTATAGATGCATAATTTATATATGTAAAAGGTAATTTTACGGAAAACCACATTGGTTTCTGTCACCAATGTTGTCTGTAGTCAAACTTTCAGTATCTTCCATCTCATCTCGTTTGCGCATTACCAAAAAATCAATACATCAAAAAAATTGTTGAAAATTGAATCAGAACGAAAAGCCAGCCAGAGGATAGCATACCGGGACAATCTTCGAGTCTACAAGGGTATCCAGAGATACTAAGAAGATCAAAAATGACAGGAGACACCAAAACAAAGGCAGTTGACCTTAACCAATTGGCCAGACAGCGCAAAAAGATCGAGAAGGACAGAAGAAGAAGGCAGTATGACGATCTCCAGGTACAGGGGACCAACAACTCGTCGATTGTATCCAAAAGATCTGTTGAAATGTTGTATACCAAAGTTCTCAATCCCGAAATGGGCGAATGGTTCAAGTTTTTTGTGCCCAAACCCAAGAGAAGGTCGCCTGCTATCAACAGAGGGTACTGGATTCGAATGGAATCTATAAGACAAATGGTGTTGCGCGTAGTGGCAGCAAATAAAGACAAAAAAATCAATGTGGTCAACTTGGGATGTGGATTTGACCCGTTACCGTTCCAGCTCTTGAGCTCGAACAAGAACAGCAAAGTCCAGCTCAACTTCTTAGACTTTGACTATCCCGAATTAATAGCCAATAAGTTGAAGATGGTACAAGAAGCCAAGGAGATTTCGGATTTGATAGGCTACGAGACCAGGAGCGAAATCAGCTCTCCTGAATTGGGAATTGTACTTTCGACGCAAAAGTACCTGCTTGTAGGCTGCGATTTGAAGAACGAAATATTATACAAGAAACAAATTGATCACCTCTTGGATAGTGATTCTATCAACATATTCATAGCTGAAGTGTCCTTGGCGTACATGAAGCCAGAATTTGCTAATCCAATCATCAAACACTCGAGCACAGTGCCAAACTCACACTTTGTCATCTTGGAACAAATATTGCCCGACACCAAATATAATGCCTTTGCACAAAAGATGATGTACCACTTTAGTCATTTAAGATCTCCACTCCAGTGTGTCGAAACGTATCCATTAGCACAGGATCAGATTGCCCGGTTCAAGCAATACTATGCGCGAGCCGAGTTGCGAAATCTCTTTGACAACTGGCTTATGTTGGTAGATGAAGGAACTAGGGCAAAAGTGTCTCAGATAGAAGCGTTTGACGAGTGGGAAGAGTTTATAATATTCTGTCAGCATTACGTGATAGTACATGCCACTAATACTGACCAGATGATATATGATAACAGTGACGGAAGTGACGATGTTGCGAAATTAGGGTGCGACCACAACATCAGCATCGAAGTCGAGTCCGAAAACCAGATTCAACTTAAGTTCGCAGCCATTGCCTCGGACGGCGAAAAGGTGCTTGTGCACGGAGGCCTTGAGCAAAGCAGGAGCGACAAGACACTTGAGTACAGCCAGGGCGAAGTGAGCGATTTACAATTAGGCGGGGGGCCCAGTGCGCGGATGTGTCACAGTATGAACGCGGTAGAAGACCGTGCAATTGTTATTGGAGGCCGGACTAAGCCAGGAACTCATTTACAAGACGTCTACCTGCTTGAAAACAATATATGGACGAGGCTTGAAGACTTACCGGAACCAAGATCTAGACACGCCACGGTGCAAGTCGGACAAGAGATCTTGGTATTTGGGGGGCTTTCCAGTGTAGCCAGCGACAGTTTGTTCTTGATGTGGAGTTCTGCGGGGGTGCGGCCATTGAAGGTGGCTGGGGACATTGGAAATCTTGCGGGAAGTTCCATGGCATACAACGGAGAGTACGGTGTAATTGTGGGGGGGATGCACAACCAAGACCAGCCTGGGGTGAACAGGAATGTCTACAAGTTTACCGTTGAAAATGATGTGGTTACTGTGCGGCTAGTCCTTCTGCACAAGCTTCTTGAAAGGATAGGAAGCAAGTGTTTATTGGACGGCGATAAATTGGTGGTAGTCGGGGGTGTTTCGCCAGCAGGGATACTCGGTCGGTACCATCAGGTGGTGTCAGTCGATCTTCGTACAGCGGAATTAAAGCTGGTGGAAGTTCCCAACCATATTTACGAGCAACACCCACCGATCCTAATTGGATTTGGACTCACAGGAAATGTAAGCCCGCGGGGTCTGAGCCAGCGAGACTTTCTCATCTTGGCAGGGGGAGCTGTGTGCTACTCGTTTGGTAGTTGCTACAACAGTGTGTATAGAATATCATGTAAGTAGAGAACAACAAAGAGTTGGGGGTTATATTAGAGTTGATGTCAAGAGCAGACCGAAAAAATTAAAATTACTAGTATCGTTTTACTATTTTGTTACTAACTATCACTATTTCGGACTACTATTACTAATTCTATTATGTCTATGCTACAACTGCTTTGTTGAAAATAATAACATCATTATAATCAAAATAATAAAAACCTCTAGCTGCAGGGAATACCACTCAATAGGCTTCAAGGCTTCACCGCCAGCTCAATATAGTGGCCTGGTCTCCTGTTGGGGCCACTTGCGTGACACCGTAAACTGCCGCGGGCTCCGCAGACTCCGTAAAGGCCGGCTGCCGTTGCGGCAGGGCTCGCGTCGCAAAAAAAGAACGATTCTCCAGGGTTCGATTGCGGAATTACTAAACCTCTCAGTCAGATGGTTCAGTCATTCGAGTCATGTTTTTGTCTCAGATGAAATTTGGTACATCTCTCCTATCAGGTACGTAACCTGTCTCAGTCACAGAAATGACTAGATGTCCAATTATACCAGATAATAACCACGGTATCGCCCCCCAACCCTAACTCTATTCTCTGCCCACCTATTAAGGAGGGGAGAACAGCAAACTGCAAAATTTTCCTTTGTTTGGCGATCTATCACCACGCGTATCGCACTACACAAACAGCAATCTCCTTAACTTTGCAACATTTTTCACCGATCTTAAGCCCACACCACTAATTCTAATGGCACATAATATATTAGGAAATAAATCGCACCATCTGTTTATAAATCAGTACTCATTCTTATAGATAATCATATCCGTTTCAAGGCTACCAATTTCTTTCCCTCGTCCAATCACCCCTTAGTCTCTACCACCCAATTTTTGGCCCAAAGTGGTTAATTCTTTTTTTTTTAATTACTAAGGAGCAACAAGAAACCCCCTCAAGACAACACAACGACCAGTTGGAGAATTTCATCGAACTTTTCATTTGTATCTAAGTATGGTGATGGAGTCGTTGCAGTTAAACCAGAACAATTCAGAACTGCCACTCGATAATGGGCCTGCTCTGCCTCCCCAGGCGCTGGGCCTGCCTATTCCACGGCTGCCATTTACTTATGGCGAGAAGCTGGATTCTATACCCTTATCAATGAAAATGATGCACAAGCCAAGCAGGTCGAAACAATTACTAGAAAAGGCTTCAGATAGAACGAAAGCAAACAGCTTGAGCAACAGAAAGTTGGAGGAGAATCTGCTGGACCCTCTTCTGGTGGTGCTGGAAACCACACTGCCTTCTGCTACGCTGCCTCCAATTTCAACCACATCCAATTCGTTATCGCCAGTAAGTTCGCCAGTAAGTTCGCCAGACTACAACTTGGTCAGAAAGAAATCTGGCGAGGTACTAAAACCCTCTCTTAAAGACAGCTCGTCTTCGTCATATTTTTACGGTAAACGGTCGCAATCGCTTCCCACCACCCCCACCTACAAACAGGTACATTTTGGATGTGACACTGATATCCGATACTTCAAGAAGAAGGATAAACCCAATGCCATTTCCGCTTCCAACTCTCCTACCCTAGATGCTTCCAGCGTAAGGTTCGGATCCATCAACGTTGATAGCGATGATTATGAAGAATACGACGACGACGACACAGACGACGAAGAAACAGAAGACGACAAAGTCAATGATTACAATGGATTCGACTTGAACAAGTCGAGCCGCAAGAACGATCCTCCCCCTATTATCAGCTGGCAATTACAACTCCTCAACTTTGCTCCCCTTTCGTACACTAATAAGATTACCGAAGGCACTCCCGTTTTTCTAGAAAGACTCTTCATAACAATTGATAAAAAGTACCTATTGGGGCATATTGCAGTGAAGAATCTATCTTTTGAAAAGCACCTCACTGTTAGATACTCCCTCGACGATTGGTTGACCATCATTGAAATCCCAACCATATACGTACCTGACAGACCCAACATATTGAAACAAAGCAACTACGATCGGTTCACGTTCCAGATTCCTTTAGATAACCTTTTCAATAGCTTCAGGTTGGACAGATCCAACTCCAAGTACGACCAGGTGTTTTCCGACGGGAAACAGGAAAATATATATCTGCTTTGCATCAAGTACAACACAGACCATGAAGAATACTGGGATAACAACAATTTTGCAAACTACACTATAAAGCTTATAAAGACATTTGGAGATGGGTCGAAATCGCTCACCAAGATGATTAGAGCCCACAATGCAAAACCGAAGTATTCATCTTCATTTCTCAAAAGAAGAGTTTCAGATTCCAACATCCAAACAGAATCTGCTGACAAAAAAGATAACGGCACATTCTACAACCACGACAACTCGTCTTCCGATATCAACGACTTCGTTAAAAACAACTTCTACCTCTCGTCACCCTTGTTATCTTCATTGCACAACCAGTCTAAGGTTGACGAGGGGGACAAAACCCCAAACAACGAGAACTATCTCGGAGAGTCTATGGCTGATTCCCCTGCTTTCAAGTTCAATACGACTTCTAACAATAATAGCGAGGCCTCTCCCACCCCCTCCTACAAGAACAAATTCAACCACGCCAACTCGGTTCGGCAGAATCAACAGAATCAGCAGGATAAGGAGGATCATAACAAACCTGCTGCCACGAAAGCAAAGGGCCAAACCAATGTGTTGGACTCAAAGGCTTACAGGGAATTGTTGGACAATTATTGTTTCTTTTCCACTCCTCTATCTGATGACCGCGACAGCAATTACCAGGATTCTTCAGCGTCCGACAGACCCACCACTGAGACTTACTCGCCCCTGCCATATAACGTGTCGTCATTTTTAGGTCGTTGATTGCAAATACTAAATTATAAGTTTTGACTAAAAGTTATTTTTTCTCGGTCTTGGTTTGTTACTTTATGAGAAAATAATTAGCTAATTAAATTGCTGATATTACTGCTGGCACACAAAACCACTTTCAAATCTGCTATTCCCAAATACAAGTCACCCCGTTACACTCAATGTGCCCAGTTTGTTGCAGATGATGTACTCCATACGTCTTCCATGCGGGGACCCCAGCATTACATCGTTCGTTGACGCACCTAATTTAATTCAGGAATAATTTTGTGCATATGCATAGAATATTTTTCATCCCTTTGTCACATTTTTCTACTGTCCATAATCTAAATTTTCAATTCGTTTAATTTCAATTTATCTTTATACCTCTTGACATACCTTTCCGTTATTGTATGGGATCCCCGTGTTTTCAATTTCACTCCGTTTATTCTTGGGGTACATTGCGGTTTATTTGTTTTCCAAGAGCTGTACTCCCTGGTTATATAGCTATATTTGGATAATGTTTTCATACAATTCGCATTTGTAGATAGCGTAGTTTTTACATCTCTTGCTCAAATAACGTTACATTTATTAACCCAAAAATTAGCAACCATCAACAACAGATAATTGCTCTACCTAAATAGATTGATCGTGATCAATCCCCTAAAGAAGAAAATAAGCAATAAAAAATCACCTAAATATAATTAATACAATTTCATTTTCAATCCGTATTTCAATTATTCGAACGAATACATTTTAACCAATCCGTTTTCTAAACCAGCAGCAAATTTGGAATCACTTAATCCCACACAGTTAACATACGAATTGTTAACAAATGTATGGAGACACTTACCGTTCTGCAAGTCCCATACTTTAATAAGTCTATCATGAGCACCACTGATGATTCTAAATGTATCAGCATTAATAGACCAAACCCCTTCGATATGACCGAACTGAGTTCTAATACATTTCCCTGTTCTAACACACCACAACTTGATCGTATTATCTAATGAGCAGGTGATTAAGTGAGTAGGATAATTGGGGTTTAATTCCAATGGGTCGCACCTGGTTTCTGAACTCGAAGACTCCGAATTAGTCTGCTCATCACCCTCTGCACTATGGAGTCTGACAGTACCATTGTCACAATCACTCTCATCTGCATCATGAATTAACTCTTCCTTATACGTGAAAGGAATTACGCACTGGACTTGACCCAGGTGACCATTATTATCCATACCTCCAAAGATCCTGAGGCATTGGTTACTCTGTAAATCCCACATTCTTATGGTGGTATCGTCGGAAGCACTGAACACGGAATTAGAAGCAGGGTGGATCTTGACGCAGTTAACCCAGTCGGTGTGGCCTCTTAAAGTGTAACATGTTCTTGAGTCCACATGCCAAACCTTGATAGTATGATCAGAAGAGCCGGAAACAATCGATTTATTGCAAAAGTCAACCGAGATAACAGCACCTTCGTGGCCTCTATAAGTTGCAATACATTGGCCGGTGTGATAGTTCCAAACCTTGATAGTGGAATCCAAACCTCCAGTGATCAACTTTTGAGAGTCAAACACCAAAGTTCTGACACCCTTGGTATGTCCACTTAAAGTCTTCAAGCATTCACCCGTTTCCACTTTCCAAATTTTGATGGTAGCATCGTACGAACCTGTCATAAGGTACTTTCTATTGAACTGCAAGCAAGTGACTCCGTCGGTGTGGCCAGAAAACGTCTTGATGGAACAAATACCCTTACGCCAGTTCTTTTCCAACTTGAATCTTTCCGAGTAGACAGATTTCCAAGGTCTTCTGCGCAATTTCAGCAGAACCTGGGTTTCTTCAGGATCTGGATTCTTACGTTTCTTGCCTTCGATATCACTAGGTTCAGCAACTTCGATGGCTTCTGTAGGCTCAGCAGTTTCTGTTTGTGACGAAGGACTGCTATTCTCTGCATTGTTGGCAAGACCTTCGGCTGGTTCAGTTGCAGAGTTGTCTGCTTCTTCAATTTTTCTTCTCTGTATTGGTTTAATTTCGTCGTCAGCCATCTCTCTGGCACGTTTCATATGCATTAATGGCAAACCCCATCCACAGTTGGGGCACTTTCTATCAATGTGCTGCTCACACATGTGGTGCCACACTCTGTCGTCGTCGGCCAACGCCTTCCACTTACGCGAAACTTGCGCTGCATTACACAATGAGCGACAGTCCAAGTAGCACAAGATTTTGAGAGAGATTTCCATAGGCAAAGTGCTAATGAAATCTATGCGGATTAACGACGATACTTCTTGAGAAATAAACGACAATTGTGGGAAACAACATTGGGACATAAGCCCGCGAAGAATAAGTTCACGGTGCTGCAGTGGCGAGGCACTGAAGATAGACCATACATGGGTAATGGCCTCCTGGTCTCTGCTGGGCAAACGGTCAAGGCTGGACTGGATTTTCTTCATTCTAGCCTCGTCTGTGGTTTTATTGCATGTGATCTCTGGGTTGTGCCTGTAACAGTATTTGTGGAAGTTATCCTTGGGTATTTTGGACTGATCATTTATGTGTTTTACCAAGAATGGTGTAACCACAGAGACTTCGTGGTCACCCAGAGTTGGTTGCGGGGTGGATGCAGATTTGACAAATGATGTAGTTTCTTTGTTTATGAGGCTAGACTTGGTTATCAAGTTTTCTTCGCTGGACGTGGTGACCGAATGGAGTTCACTGTGGCTACGGCTATGGCTATGGCTATGGCTATTGGCAGCCAAGGGAGCGGTGGATGCGGATTTCTGTATCGAAGAAGACAATGACGGCGACGTCACCTGCAAAGAAGTACCTGTATTGGAAGATCCTAAGGGCCTGGATGATGTAGCAGACAATATCGACTCGTAACTTTTTGCAACACTTCCATCGTCTTGGGGGGTACAAATATCTTGTAAATTCATGGTGAATATGAGGATTTCAGATTCTGAGGTCTGGCAAAAATGAAATAGTCGACTGCTATGGAAATTTAACCACTCAAACACTGGAATATATCAACACTTCAAATATCGCAAGTTCCTAAGAAATAAACGGTGACAAACATTTACTTTTATATCCTACAATGAATAAATAATCCACAGTTTTTTCCCGGTCGTGCGCGGCACTTACATTCGTGGCATTTGGCAGAACTTGCCGCCCTTTCACTCCATACACACCCATGTGGGGAGACAATACCGGCTAAGGAAGGCGGACTTGAAGAATGGACCAAAGTCTTATCTTCGCTAATTGAATGATTTTTCACTTGTTTGACGATGTAAATTGTGGTTATCAAACTGGCCTAGACTGCAAAAAGAAAAAAAGAAAAAAACTGTGTAAACGCGAATGGAAGAGGGGAGTGATTGAGGACGGACTGTGCTTGCACTACAGAGATTAGCTTAACAGCGTAGAAGGATCTGTTAGAACATAATGGTGTCAAAATTGACTTCGCACCGCTTCGCAAAAGATCACTAGTCAGGTCGTCAACTCCTGAGACACTGGCTCGGGGCTTGCTGCAACTGTGGCTTGCAAAATGTTTGATTAGCCCACTGAAAAATTCCTTGACTGTCGTGCCGATGGTTATGAACAATACAAAGCTTTGGTAGTGAGTATAACCGATTCCGAGCAGTGAAGATTCTTGGTGCTCGCCGGGGTAACAACGCACAATTCTGAGTGGTCACGAGTTATTGGAAGTCACTAGGCCATCAGATTGCATGCCGCATGTTCCAAATCCGGAGCTGGTCTGGGGCCATTGCATCATCGCATCGCTCCAGTTCTCCCAATGCCATCACCACCAAGCCGCATCCTCCTGACCTCTTCTCTAATGCACGACCTCCATCTCCGTCTGCCATCGCCAACTTCCACAGCTCATCTCGCACGTGACCTTCTAGAAGAATCGCCTGAAAAATTCCTGAGTAATCCTACGGCTCATTTATAACCAACGAGATGGATTCGCATATCGATAAGAAGCAAAGAACAGAAATGAGCTCTAATTTGGAATCTGGATCCAAAGAGATCTTCAGCAATGTCGGTGACCAAGCCGAAACCGTTGACGACAAGCAGCAATCCAACAATGGGATCACCAAAGGATTTGCTGATGTGGATGGCCATCCCATTCAAGAGATCGAATCTCTTTGTATGAACTGTCACGAAAATGGTATAACCAGGTTGCTATTGACCAAGATCCCATTTTTCAGAGAAGTCATTTTGATGTCGTTTGAGTGTCCACACTGCTACTTGAAAAATAGTGAAATTCAAGCTGCTGCCCAGATCGCTGAGAAGGGAAGTGGGTATCTTCTCAAGGTCGAGAACAAGGAAGACTTTAACCGTCAAGTAGTCAAGTCCGAAACTGCTGCTGTGAGATTTGCCGAATTGGACATTGAAATCCCTCCAAAGAAGGGTAAGTTGACCAATGTCGAAGGATTATTGGAAGAGATGATTGCAGATTTAGAATCGGACCAAGAGGCCAGAAAGGAAATCCAACCCGAGGTTTACCAAAAAATTGCTGACGTGATAGCCAGAATCCGTTCCTTTTTGAACGCTGAAGAAAATACCTTGCCTTTGAATGTTACTGTAGATGATCCAGCAGGAAACTCGTGGATCGAATACGTTCCCGGTGAGGCTTCTCATAAGTGGTCCAACTACGAGTACAACAGAACCGCTGAACAGAACGTCTTCCTTGGGCTTATCTCTGCCGACGATGTGGCTAGACACCAACAAGAAGAGTTGGCCAAAAAGAAAAATGCCACCCAGACCAACATCACCTCATCATTGAACGAACCTAAGTCTGAACTCAAGAGTACCGGTTTTGTTTCTGACGAAACTGAAATCGAAAACTACGCCAACGAAGTCCAAACCTTTACTGCCACTTGTTCTAGTTGTTACAAGGAATGTCACACCCACATGAAGACAGTGGACATTCCTCACTTTAAAGAAGTAATTATCATGTCCACCTCGTGTGACTTCTGTGGCTACAAGTCCAACGAAGTCAAGACTGGTGGTGCTATTCCTGAAAAGGGTAGAAGAATTACTTTGAAGATCACCGATCCAGAAGATTTGGCCAGAGACATCTTGAAGAGTGAAACCTGTGGTTTGTCAATTCCTGAATTGAATTTGGACTTGACTCCTGGAACTCTCGGTGGTAGATTCACCACTATTGAAGGGTTGTTGACCCAGGTTTTGGAAGAATTGCACTCAAGAGTGTTCACCCAGACTTCCGATTCCATGGACGACGTAACAAAGACCAGATGGTCCACTTTCTTCGCCAGATTACAGGATGCTGTCGATGGTAAGATTCCTTTCACCACTGTCATGGAAGATCCTTTGGCCAGTTCGTATATTCAAAATGTATACGCTCCTGACAATGATCCAAACATGGTCATTGAAGAATACGAAAGAACTCATGAGCAAAACGAAGATTTGGGTTTGAACGATATGAAGACTGATTAATCATATTTGTAATATAATTCCTTTATTTCATTAACATAGTTTCCCCATTATAGACAGACCTCTTTTGCAGGCATTCAAAATAGTTACAATATCAAAATCATCGAGTATATTATAAAAACTTCTATATATCGTAAAATTAATTCTTTGCAACTACTATTCACGGCCGTTTTCTATTCTTTGGTTTTAAATACTACTGGCCTCTATTGGCTTTTATTACTCTTATCTGTGCCTTCTTCTCTCTGGACTTCCTTAAATGCTTGACTCCAAGATGAATTTTCAAGACTTTCACCAATCGTGTTAAGATCAATTAACGAAACATTGTTTTCCGACTCGTGTTTAGAGATCTGGTTCTGGTCCAAAAACGGCGACACGTCTGAGTTGCCGTCATCATCTGATGATATTGCTGCAGACACTGTGGGTGAAGATTCGGTGCCAGATTTATTGGGGATTTCAATGAACAATTTGGGCGGTTTTCGGTTATATCTACCACCTTTGCTTACATCCAAGCTGTTACCCTTTGCCTTATAGATGTTCAATGGCGACTTTGGGACGTAGACACCTGAAGTTGTGCTCTCTTCATTTATATGAGACTTGGCAAGGGGTGATTTCTCGTCATCCATGTCGTCATCCAAATCACTATAGTAGTGGTAATCCTGATGTACTCTTCTTCTGCTGCTGCCAACTTTCGGACTTGTAGGAGCTGCGAATCCCAGTGTTTCGTTCGCATCAGTGACAAAAATAGATGGAGCATTTACTTCCAAGTTCTCGTTAGCAAGATATGAATTTCTCTTCAACTGCGCATCAAACGCAATATCAGTGGTTCTGATTCCATGGTTCTGGTTCTTTCTGTATTTCCATCTACAAGCATATGCTGCAATGGTTTCATACACCCGCTTCGTTCGGACTCTCCTTTCAACCTTCTGTACCAATAATCTTCTTTCAAGGAAATCAATCAAGTTGAGACACTGGCCCGTATCGAACGCTGTGTATAAAGGTAATTGAAGTAAGATTCTAGTGAAGGAAATTCCGGGATCATTGTTCAATTCCATATTGAGAATAGCTTCTTCCATGAATCTCTCGTATGCATTTCGTCTTTCTCTAATCCTTTCAACGTCCATGGCATCCAAAGTGATTCTAATGGCATCGTAGTTGACCTGGATGTTGTACGGGTCATTGGGATCCATTCTTTTGAACCATCGAGAACACAATACGGGGATTTCCAAAGATCCTTTATAGAAATGGAATGATAAAGACCCCTCTAATGAGTGCAAAAGCTTCGGAAGTTCAATCGGTTTGATGTATCCCCTTCCTTCAGAATCGAACTTCTGCCATGTTCTCTTGAATTTTCGGATTTCTTCTCTTTGAATCAAAGAACTATAGTTGGACTTGGACTGAATATAACTGAAACTGTCCAAGATTAAAGAAACGAACATATTGACAAAGATATACATGGAAATGATGTTCCAGGCAATGAACAAAATGTACGCAAACGCTTTGTTACCACAATCAGAATCATCAAGACTAGTTCCCACTGTACAGAAAGGTGACTCTAGGGCATAATCATTCATAATATAATTCCAACCTTCACCAAAACTACATCTGAACAAAACAATCAAGGCTTTGGGTACAGATCTCAAGTTCAAATTTCCAGTGCCATCGGGACCAATCTTGGTCAAACCGAAGATTTGGTTCATAGCGATGGCAAACAATAAGAACATCACCACCCACGTGAACGATAGGGACAATATTTGGGGCAAACTAGCCGAAGCGAACCTCAACAACTGACTCAACCTATTACTTCTGGGGATAACAAACAGGATGATACCTACCAAGAATAATTTATTGATATTGATGAAAACATTACCTTGGTTCAAAAAGAAACCGATAACACTTGTAACGAAGGCCCCAAACGAAATGAAAAGGGCAAAACAATTCCACTTGTATCGAACAAACGTTCTCCAGCCTTGACCGATTAACAACATAATTGAATTGATCAAGAAGAATCCCGAAGCTACGATATAGATGATTTCTCTGGCCTTGTCCAAATTGTCAGGACTAGGGAAACATTCCAACAACAATGCTAGAATATGAAGAAACAATATAGTATCCAATATTCTGTACCAATAGGGATTCTTTTCGACAGTCATCTGATAACAAAACTTACTGATCAGGGACAACTGATTAAAATCTTTTCTTTTTGAAGGCTTAACTTGAATCAATATCTTTTTGACTTGATACCAAGCAATTTGGTCCTGCGTCATATATGCTCTACCAGTTGTTTTGGAGTAATTGGAGATAATGACGGAAACAAACAACGTCAAAATGAAAATGGTACTCATGAAATTGAATAACACAACAAAAACTCCATTGAAAGGTGTAGCGTAGTCCTCGGGAACCGTTCCTGCTCCCGTACTTTTCATTACATTCAAAAGCAAATCAACCCAACCTTCTAATGAAATAATCTCGAACAACGAAAGAAAGGCAGTTGAGAATTTGTTGAACTCTAGAGGGGGCTCACTATATACATTGGGACTCATGACTGACCAATTGAAAACAGTATTCTGGTATTCATTGTAACACATTGATTTGACGGATGTACCATCTAAGCAACTGCCTAATCTTCCGTTGAAGATATTAAGACCCCAGATAGAAAACGGAAACAACAAACAAAGTGAAATGATAGCAGCATTAATGATTTTACCGAAACCTGATATCATCGAATTATGGAAATTATCCTTTGCTGTTTCACTCACAGTCAAAAGACGTAATGCTCTCAAAGCTTTTAAACCTCTGACTGTTTTGGAAAGAGTTCCATCGTTTCGCAAATAGGCAATAAATTCAATCCATAAAGCGATTAACACAACAATATCGATGAAATTCCATGATGACCTCAAATATGCGTTGGGACTAAAAAGGATCCCGTCGGCTATTATCTTAATTACAAATTCGACGGTGAATATACCCACAAACGCCACTTCCAAATAAAATGCCCAGTTGTAGTAGCCATAGTCTGTAACGATGTCTTTTCTGAACAACGGAGTGAGGTAACAAGTAGAAACAACCAAGGCAATGGTGGCCAAGAACATAATGACCACAAACGACTCGGAAATCGGTTTATAGGGCTCTACACCATCGATTCTTTCGCCGTGACTGGGTTTGACCAACCTCTGACATACTCTTCTCAACTTGTGTCGAGGAGACATCAAATAGAACACCTTGTTGAAGTAGGGATTCTCTTCCAAGAACTTGTTTTGCTTGTTGATAAGAACATTCCGCTCGTTAAGAATGTTCCGGGCAAAATGAGCCGGGTCGAAGTTATTGAGCATGGTCGTAGTATCCTTTTTAGACCGTGTGGAGTAGAAGGGATTCTTCAAGAAGTTGTTGGTTCTCCAGAAATTCACGTGGAGCCAACGTTTCCAACTGGAAGTAGGAAGGTTTTTGATATCTTCGTCATCTTCTTCATCTCCATCAATGTCTCTTTCCAAGAAATCATTCACGGCAGTACCACTCAAGAGCAAGTTTACAACTGCCTTCTCTAACTGATCCTTGATTCCCTTGGATTTGAACAACTTGTGCTTAACCTTGGATAATAATCCCGTATCTGCGTCTAAAGTCTGAAGTCGAACTGTCATATTGTCGATAAACTGAAGCAACTGTTTCTTTCTCTTTCCTTCTTCTGATACTTCAAGCGTACTTGCGATGACAGCAATGAAAATATTCAACACAACTGAATTGGAAATAACGAACCAGGCAATCAAAAATACCGCTCCAAATGAACGGTACGAGGTGGTGCCGGCATTTTCTTGTAACGCGTAAAGGATATCTGTCCAATTCTCGGTGGACGTGATGACATAAAGAGCAATAAATGAACCAGGAAGAGTCTGCATAGGGAAATCAACATCATCGATTTGGTCCTGCGGAATGCCACCTTCAAAGTACCTGGCCATTATAATACTGACCAAAAAGGTCAATATAAAGTAGAACAACGCCAAATCGAACAACGCCTTAATGTTACCGATAATTTTAAGCCAAAGCTTGCTAGTGATCTTGGTAGCCAAGACCACTCTGTAGAACCTCATTAGTTGAAATACCGTCAACCAGTAGTATGCATGGCCGAGCTTGTTTTTAACAGGGTCTATGATTATGATGGTGGTGATTATGGCCAAGAAGGTATCAAAAATGTTACGTTTTGAGGCAAAGAACACTCTCCAGTTGGGAAAGTGAACCGCAAAACGAACGACAATTTCAGCCAAAAAGGTCATTGTGAAGCCAGCTTCAAAGCGGTACAACGTGTGTCTTCTTGTGTCACTCATGTGGCTGTTTCTGAAGCACTGCACAAACAAGTCTACAACAATGACTATGACGAATACGAATTCAAAGTTGTAGAACCATTTGAATACTGCACTCTGCTTCTTGAGTTTGGCAATACGTTCAGAATTGGTAGAAAAGCCATCGGAAGGCTGGAACTTCTTAAAGAAAACTGGCTTACGTTTGTTCTTTCTCTCTTCTTTCGTCGCCTCCCGTGTGACGTTAAACGATGTAACGATAACGGCAATAAACACGTTCATCAACCAAACGGTCATGATGAAGATTCCGAAGAGAAAAAAGAGGAACGCGGCCAAATTATCGGAATCCATAGTGTAGTACATGATATCGGTAAAAGTGTTGGCTGAAAGCACCACGAACACCAACTCCATCGACTGCAAAATGTTATCGAAACTCACAGTACCACCGTAGGGGTTTTCTCCGCTGATACACCTCGAGTTTACAGGACATCGAAACCCTTTGATGCTCTCTGAAGGAGATCCGTTTCGCAAGATATACGGTTTGGGATGGCCATCCAAGCCAAGGTAGGAGCCACAATACTGTTCGCTATTGATATAGGTGTCGTTGGGGTCGTCAGGGTTCTGCCATACACAGTGTCTTGTGAGCGACGATTTGAACGACTGGACACCAATGATACCTATAAGAAACCAGAAGAAACTGATGAAGATCAGCACGTCGATTAACTGCGGAATGGCTGATCTGACCGACTTAAGGATGGTGGACGTACCGGTGGTAAGGTTGCATAGACGCAATATACGCATACAGCTCAAGGCCCGGAACAACATGATGTGGTGCTTGGCATCGTAGCGGTCAATGGAGAGAAGCAACGAGATCCAGAACATGACCATCGAGAAGAAATCGATTTTGTGCCAACTGTTACGGATGTATGCCCGCTTCAAGTCAAGCGTGTCGATGTCCTGCTTGCGGTTGGTCAATAGAAAAGTGTTAGGTTCGACAAGGTTGTTGAGTGGTGCAGCTTCAGTCAAGTTAGCAGGGTCTGTTTCTTGTGAATTTATCGAGTTGGCGTCATCGTACGATTGTTCGTGGGAGTCGGAACCGCGCCCCGGAAGGTCTCCATTACCGTCAGCATAGTCTTCGGTGTTTTTGAACTTAACGTGGTGCAGGTTAAGATCGTGGTACTTGCTCTTCAAGTCGATGGGCTGAAAGTTGTTATCTATACGGGGCGAACCGTTGATATTGACTTCCTTGACATCAAACTCCTTGTTGGCATCGTCATCGTCCAGAGACGAGTTGTTGGGCAAGCTCTTTTCTAGCTTGTGCTTTTCGGTCTTCTTGGTGAGTTTGGACACACCTATCCATTGCAAAAACACCTTGATGTAGTTGACATTGAAGAACAGCATTTTAATCTCATCTTGGGGATACTGCAAGCCGAGCTCGTCAAACATGACGTGGTCATCCACAAATCCGTATGCTACGATGTTGACAACGATCTCGACGGTATATATGAAGTTGATGGCCATCAACGCATAGTCCGCCCAGTTGTAGCCCTTGTAGAAGTATCCGTCGAGAGCCAGCGGGTTCCACTGTCGGTAACTGAGCAATACAATCTGGGTGAATAGGAGGACCAACAATGACGTGTTGGTCAAGTGCTTGCTCAAGAAGCGGTGGCACCACTGGCGAAAATGAGAGCTGGGCGAAAACATCTTGAGTGATCGTCCAAAGAGGTACATTTTGCGAGGATCGGTATATGCTTTTTGGTGGAGGTTGGCTTGGGGAAGTGAATGGGATTTGCTGGGTCTTATTGAGTGCAAGATGCTGGGACGCTGGCCGGAGGGCGGTTCAGAGGGTTTATCGGTTGACTCGTTAACGAACAAACCAAGGCCATCGGTCGTCTTGGGGTCGTCATTGCGCCCAAAGTCGAAGTTAGTGCTGGCGTTATTCTCGTCTACGATCGTAACGTTGGGCACGCTAATGTTGCTGCTGGCGTAAACTTTTTCTTTGCTGGCATTGGAAGTCTTGGAGAGCTGATCGTAATCTTTGAACACCAGGAAGTTGCCAGTAATGGGAGTGGGAGCGGCACTGTTGTTATGGGACGTTCTTATGGTGATATTATTGGACTTTTTGGACGGAGATTCGTCTACAGACGGTTCGTTGGGTGCGTTATTGGAACCTGTTCCAGCTACACGCTCAGAAAACCGGGCTATCACGTCGGTGAACTTGGAAGGGGACGGAGGAGGATCTTCTTTGGGCACCAGTTCGAGTATGTCTGGGTTATTTGACAGATTGTATGACTTGCTACGGCCTTGTCTAGCTGGGGCAGCAGTGAACGGATCGATGAAAGGCGACAAATGGTACGAATTTTCAGAGGAGTTGGTACCAAACTGGCTGTATCGACGGTTGGCTGAGCCCATATCGTCCAATGCTATATTGTCGGTGTATTCATTTCCCACCGAGCCCATATCTACGGGAGACCTTCCAGAAATATGCAGTTTGCCAGATAGCGATCTGTTGTCGGACAAGGACTTGGTTTCCGAAACAGGAAACCACATTCCGTCTTTGTTATCTGAGCCTAGTGCAAAACTAAGTCCTTCTTTCAATGCTTCGAAGTCGCTGTGTTCAGTGGCATCGTTGATAAACGACATGCCAGACGGCGAAACAGGACGGTCGGGTTCAGGCAGAACATGCAACAAATGAGGAAGATGAAGTCCATGGTGTTCCTTTTGTTCCTTTTGGTCCTGGCGGTCTTCTGTTTGGATATGCAAGATGTTGGGAAGATGGAGCCCGTGACGTTCATGGTGGGACCCGTGGGATGAAGTTCGTTTGGATGGTACTCTTTCATTAGGAGGCACACTATATGTTTTATTTGGATCGTAATCTTCACTGAAGTTGTAGTTGGAGTGGGCAGAGTGACGTTGCGAGGACGAGTTGCCTTCATTGGAGTCGGTGAAGCTCATGCTGGCATCAACCTGCCTGAAGCTGGTGGATGGTTTGGCAGTTTAGGGAGAGATATCGCGGCAACTGGAGCCAAAGTTCGACTTGTTGGAGCCCGATTCGTGTTCTGGCACTGAGGTTTGCTCGCTGCAATCACAACCGTTTGTGGTTGACTATGGTATCTGATATGATAACACTGTGATCTGATCCGGTGCTGCCAACTTGTCTATTTTTGTCACTAAAAAAAGGGCTTGAGTTACAAAAGTTAGGCTGAGAACACAACGGGGGGCAGTGCGGTAGTGTCGATTATGGTGTGAGCTATGATAAATTTAAGTTAAACGCGTTATACTTGGCTAGATATGCCTACGAATAGTTGGGATCTTCAGTTGCGGTATCCCTTCGTTTCATACCACCGTTGTGTGGCGATTCTCCTGGTAGTCTTGCACCAGCAGCTATCGCTACGAGGCGCATTTTGTCGCTACGGGACAGACTCTAACGGAGACTCAGACCGTGCGTGCGCGAACCACAGGTGAAAAAGTCATTACGATGTAACGATGTTGATCAACCAAGTGTTGTGACAAGGATGTCTGCTGTGTTGAAGAAGTTACCTTCGCAGGAAAGAATAAACCAGGCCAAACAGCTCAGTGCATCAATATTTGGTCATGCCTGGAATCCCAAGTGTGTGAGAAGCGGGGCCAAGATTTTACGGGCACCATTGAAGGGTCCTGAGGTGGTCAAGTATTATGGTGTCAACGATAGCTTGCCTACATTTGGCGATTTTAAGGAATGGTTCCCCGAACTTAAACTTGTGGATCCTAGAGAAGCCTATAGATTGCACATGGTTCAAGATAGAAAGAAGAGAAACAAGGGTGCCCCAAAGAAGAAGAGTAAGAGTGATTAATGTAAATAGCAAATAAAAGTATTATAACAGAGTATTGTAATAATGTGTTAAGTGAGAGAAGCATTAAGGGAGACAAATTTGTAGCCAGAGTGACAATATCCTCTGTTTTGTTTCATATAGATGAATTTAAAAGGAAAGGCTGGCTAAAAGGTGAAGCAAACGGTGGATACCAGAAAGCCAGTGAGATTGCTAGAATACTGCGTCAGTAATCAATGACCATGAAGTGATGAAAATGGTTAATAATATTCATTTCCATTTGGACTAGAGTTAATCTGAATTAAGATACATAGGATAGATAAGCTAGTGCAGGGGTTTGGACTTATTGATAGATGATAAAGGATCAGAATTAGATGCTGATGGAAACTATTTTGAAGTGGACATACCCTATATGGTACATACCATAAACCAAATATTAACCTTAAGTATCGGAATCACAATTATTAGCTGCAATTAAATTTTTAAGAAAGTTGCCAATTTAATTCTAATCATTACGAAATGGTAGCTCTTTGGCGATAATTCTGAACGAACGAGAAAATTCTGGTTTGGTATTGTCAATATGACAGTCTAAAAGTTATCGATACTGAGGGGTTTAAATGCTAATGATATCTGGTTTAAAATTAGAAATGTTTTGTAGGAAATCTGCAGAAATTGCTTGTAAAAGCCCTAAACTCGATTTCCCCAAGATTAAATTTCCCCATCACAAGCAAAGCAAACCAACTGTTTAATTAACTCAACTTAACCGGTTATTAGGAAGTGCTTAATTGATTTAGATAACTGTGAAAGAAATTGGAACGAAATAGATTAAACTAAATGAGTTGGGTGCAAAAAAATAACATAAAGTACTAATTACTGAAAGCTTTGGCAATTCCGAACTAAAATCTATAGACTTATTTCAGTAACACAATTGTTCAGTATAAACAGCTGTAGATTCGACCGAATTATGTTTAAATCAGTTTTACCAATCTATATTATTTTACCTTTCTCTTTTTATGGATGTCAAAAGTGTCGGTGATGTCTTCTATATGACTCGAATTGACTGAGCCTAGGTGCACCACATTACGTTCTCGATTTCGTCTAAGTAGCCTACCTAGCTCTGAACGGCTTGTGATTTCAGGCTGAGGTTGCGCATCCAAGGCATGTTCTTCGACACTGAATGGCTTGCGATGCCAATTGCGACTCAGAACCGGTTCATGATTAAGACTAGAGTCCATGACTATCATCTTAGACGAGTCCAACAGATCTAAGTATGCTCTGCGTATATAATTTCGACTGTCGACTACGACTTTCTGCACCATATTGACTGTAGGACTAAAGATTGATACGTAGCCGCTGGATATTAGCAACACTTGGTTATTATCTACCACCAACTTGCGAAACGACCGCCCCAACGCTATACTGGTGATTATTTCAACCTCCAAGTCGCGCAGCACCTCAAGAATCACCAAGACATTATTGAACTCTACTAGCACACTAGAACCGAGAATGTGCACTTTATTCAATTTTGACGGCGTAGGCAGATTCAAAACTTGACGGTAGCCTGTTCTGGAGTCGCTGGTTTCTTTCCAGTTGTGGGCCAAAGCATTAGAAAGCTTGACAGTTCGGCGAACTGTGCGTAGAAGCTGGAGCGACACCAACACCAATTCGATCTCCTGGACAGAAGTATCAGTACAGACACCAATGAAGTACTCCAGAGTATCTAATCGAATCCAATTGCCAAAATACTGAAACGACGGAGACCCAAACCGGTTCAAAGTATGAAGTTCATCATTGTTAAAGTCCATGTCTATTATCGGGTTGGCTTCCGTCACTGCCAGTTTGGACACACCAAGCAAGTTCATCACCATCAAACGAGACTCGTACATGGTATCCTCAGCTGAAAACACGCTTAACCACTTCCCTGTAGGCGACCATTTTGCCTGGAGTCGACCAACTGTGACTGTGGGCAAGCGTGAGGCTCGAACTACAGTACTGACAGCCCCAGTGTTGTGAAAGTGATATATGATGGGCGGAGCATTATATTCCATTGTTTGTGCTACCATTGACCAAATTTGGTTATGTTTGACTGGCCGTACCGCCACATTAGTCAACAACGGTTTGACAAGAGTCATTAGAATATAGGTACAATCGAGTGAATATAGCTTCATATGCAAATAGCTTTTAGTGAATATAACCAACTGTTTTGAATTGGAGTATCCTTCTTCAGTTTCAGTCACTTTTATGGGTGGAATCCATTCAAACTTGGCAATGCCGTCGTCCTTCGACTGCTGAATGACAATGGGTTCGGATGCCTGCACCCCAAAAACCATCAAAAGACCATAGTTTTCTATCACAGCACCCACTTTGGTGCAAACAGAATCGTCTAGTACTTTTTCCCACTCCAATTGGGTAACGTGGGCTTTTGTTTCTCGCGGTGTAGTCTCCAAGCCATTGGTGATTATATGCTGCCGTATGTATCGGTTCAAGTCGTAAACAATAGGCGGCTCCAGCTCATCCAATCTTGAAATATCAAGTATACCATCCACAGTGGTAGCTATGTACGTCTGGCATTTCGAAAGTACGCTGAAGTTGCCTTTCATGGTGAGTTCAACAGATTTGTTGATTTTCGCATCAAAACAAAAAGATCACCAAACAAAACAATTAAACAAAAAGCATCACCACAACAAACTTCATTCGAGCACAAAAGGCGGCATAGCCAGTACGCAATTTGACAGAATTGAGCCAAAAATGCCACCAAAGAAAAAGGATGGTGCACCTGCAAAAGGAGGTAGCACCAAGCCGGGATCGCGGCGTAGTGGACCCGGACGGCCTCCCAAGCCAAGGACCACAGATAGTGACAAAACAGAAGTTCGCAATCGCAGCAACGAAACCAAGGAAAAAGCAAGTGGGAGTGCTTCAGAGGTTCGCCAACCCAAGCGTGACTCGAAAAGAGGTCCCAAACAGCTTTCCAAAGCAAGTTCCCAAGGTGGTACAAACGAAGAGCTTCAAGAGCACGAAGGGCATGAAGGGCTGTCACAACAGCAAAGCAGCCAGATCCTTCGACGTAAGAACTGGCTCAACGACTTTCTATCTACATCTCAAGAATCGCCGGCAGCACCGGTAGTGGCCAAGAAGCCATCGAGACACTCGTTCGAAGAGGACGAAGGATTTGTGTACAAGCGTAGCCAGGCAAATGATGGCCGCAGAAAGAAACAGATCAGTACTCCGATAGCACAGCTAAACGAGGAAATAGGTAATCTCAGCCGCGATGCTGAGAACGACGAGGACTTGCAGTTTCTTGATCTCGAGCCGGTGCCACGGCCAAATACGACCAAGAGATATAACTTTCTTGACGAATCGAGTTTACAGCTCTCGTCGCCCATAAAAACTAACTACCGGGACGATTTCGAGTCATCCGACGAATACGTGGAGCAAGTATCGCACCACAAAGTATCATTGGCAGACTCAGGCAAGGCCAGGGCCAAGCCTAAGCCTCAGCGACCAACAGAGAAGCGGCGAACGTCATACTACAATCGGGGCAAACGGGTTCTGTCGATAGGCAACGGGTTTGTGGGCGAGCCTCATCGTGACGTGGCGGTCCAGGACTACTACAAGCTTTTGGACTCTTCACTTCCAGAGCCTGATCGTATGAGACAGTTGTTGATATGGTGTATGAAAAAAAGATTGGAACATGACGATCACCGTGGCCCTGGTACTGGCGAAGATCAAACCGTCATAAACATTGCCAAAGTTATCAAAGAAGAGATACTACGTGACCTCATGGACAAACAGATCTCTACGAGCTGGTACAGTATCAACAACGGCGACGATGGGGAAACTGAATTGGCGGGCCAAGAAGTGAGTGTGCCGAACCCACTCAATGTATCCAACACACAAAACATTGAGGTTTATACCCAAAAGCTCGAGAGTATTGCACGTGAAAAGCAGCAATGGCAACAGTCGTACCAAAAGTGTGTGGAGCCGGTTGCAGGTTTGGCTGGTGGAGTGGATATAAACGATGAATCAATTGTGGGTCTCCAGCAGTACTTGGTTCGCAAACAACCAGGCATATCCAGCAATGTTCTCGATGAAAGTCTATTGAAACACATGCAATCCCGACAGACAGAAGTAAACCACCAGATCGTCAACAAATTGGAGTCTTCGGTAGATCGGCTTTACCATACCAGTTACCAGATGGAAAAAACATCTAAAGTGGTGGAAACACTCGAAAAAACTCAGCTTCACCAAAAAGTAAGTAATTTATTAAAAGACTACATGACCAAGACCAGACCTACCAAATACGAAAAATTGAGGCGACAGGACCACAGGAAGTTGTGGCCATTGCCTTCGAGAAGTCTAGGCACTCGTGAGTTATTGAGGAGTCTTTCGAGAGTAGAAAAGCCCAAACAATAACCATGTATGATGCGGATGCCATGCTGCTTTGAAGCACACGGATGCCATGCCGCATTCGGAACACTTAATTTGGAACATCTGGCGCGGCTATTGAGTGTACGTCATACCACTTACTCTGTATATTAGCACTGACTATTAATGTATTATTACGGATTAAAAGGAGTGTAGATTTTCCTAGCCTCGAGGCGTTGTCAAGAGCCAATGGTGGGGAACAATCCAAACACCGGAGTAACGAGCCCAGGGGAAGTGGGGTGAAGCAACCATCGGATGAACTTTGTGGAATCCAAGAAACTGGCCAATTGTATTTGTGCGGAGTAGATCTTGGCTACGAAGTTAGTCCAAGGCTCCAAAGTAATTATCCGTAGAGATCAACTAAAATAAATTCCCACTTGATAAATTTTCAGACGATGGAATTCAACTTTCCCGAGGAGGCATTGACCAATGCATTCGAACAGTCGAATATTAGTTACTTGCTAGGTGCAATACACTGTTCACGAGTCATACGAAACGAACGGAATCAAAAAAAAAGAAAAAAAGCGATAATCTTTGTTTGGCTATGTTCGTATAAATGGTAAACCCTATTTCCATTTTGTGTATGATCTGCAATTGAGTACCTGTTATGTGCCTAAGGCACCTGGCAGCTACTCTAGAATTATCTAAATTATTAATTAGCACTACGAAAATAATTTGTTAGTTCATTTGTTACAATTGGCATAATACATCAATTTTTCTTGATTGCTAGTTTTCGTAAACCAACCTGAACACATTTGTAAAACGTAGTTATTGGATCAAGTTTTCTATACTTCTGCAAACATTATACCTTCGCTAAAGTCCTTTTTATACCCCGCTATGTTCCGCCTCAATTCTGAACTCCTATACCAGATACTGGGGAATACAAACGATTGCCACAATAAACCTCGTATCGAGTCATTCCCCATCTCTCAACCCTCCCCCACGCACGTCAATCCTAGTGCGTCCGCCCAGAACGCTGATCTCTCCAGGCTCTTGAGCAACAAAAACATGGGGAATAAGTTGATGCGGATTTTCCCCCACAATAATTGCGAGGTTCCGAAAGTGGTTCCATGCACTGTCCCAATTGGCTTATAACACTGCATAACGCTGCAGGTTATTCCGACAACAAACTGGTATTTTCAAACTTTCACACCCAACGTCGTGTAGATAGAAGCACCGGTCCTCGAATTATTTTCGGCCCCACATAACCAGAACCAGTGCTTTATTCCGCTACGCATAAGCATATCAAAGTTTCCAAGCACTATATAACCCCACCTAAATCTCACCATGTCTTCAAATAATCCATACAAGCCAAGTAGGAATCGATCCGAAAGTCATAACTCTATCTATTTGAACTTAAGAATGGTTGCTTTGGCATTTTTGCTTTTGGTGTTTCACACCATCTGGAGCACCCTGGACGCTTATCCTATTACTCTCAGAAAAGATGCCTATACATCGTTCAATAACCTTAGTATCGTTTCTGTATCTGGAGAATATTTAAGGCTTTTTGACTTGATTAACAGTCCTGCTAACAAAGAAGTGTTTTCCCAGTTGAAATATTCTGACGCTGCTTACTACGACATTGAGTCAAACGTTGTTGGTACTGCTGAATTCGCTCCTGCAAACCAATACCAACGTCAACCATACGTTGCTAATGGATACATAGGAAGCAGAATACCCAATCTTGGTCAAGGTTTTACCTATGACCAACTATCGTCTGCGCCTGATGCTCTGGATGACGATTTGAGCAATGGATGGCCGTTGTTTAACAAGAGATTTGCTGGTGCTTTTATTGCTGGTTTCTTCGACATTCAAGAAAAGGTCAACTCAACCAACTTTCCTGAATTGTACAAAGATGGTTACGAGAGTATCATCTCGGTGGTTCCTCAATGGACCACTTTGATTGTCTCCACTACAGTCAATGGCACTGAATACACCTTGAACCCAGCATTGGCCAACGACAAGCAAGGTTCCATATCCAACTACGTACAGAATTTGTCTTTGTCCGACGGTATAGTCACCACTGAGTTCACCTGGTTGGATCAGATCCAGCTCAAGTTCGAAATCTTGGCCCACAGACAAGACGTAAGCTTGGGAGTGGTGAACTTTGAAGCTGCCAATTTGGGCAATTCACCGGTTACTATCAAGGTGGAGGACCAATTGGACTTTGACACCTCTATTAGAACCCAGTTGACCCAGGTTAACCACGATGATGACGGTATTTTCATCACTTTCCAGCCCCACCAGTTGGCATACGTCAATGGGGGAATTTACTCTACGCTCAGGTCTTCTGCTGATGTGAAGTTTGCTTCGTCGAACTCGTCAGTCTCTCAAACCATCGAGGTTCCTATCGAAGCACACTCTACCTTCAATGCTACCAAGTACGTTGGGGTGATTTCCTCTGACTTGGACTCATCTTTGACTTCTGCTTCGGACGTGCTTGAATACTCCAAGAAAGTTTCCCAGTCTTACGACGACTTTGACTCGGTAGTGGCTTCTCACAAGGCTGCCTGGTCTGCTACGTTGGAACTGACACCTGCCGTCACCTTCCCTAACGACTTACTTCTTACCATGACCACTAGAGCCAGTATCTATCACTTGACTGCGAACACCAGAACCGATGCCGAAGGTGTCACCGCTGCTTTGGGTGTTCCTGGCTTGTCCTCGGACAGTTATGGTGGTATGGTTTTCTGGGACACCGATTTGTGGATCTTCAACGGTTTATTGCCATTTGTTCCTTCCCATGCCAGAACTTTGATTAACTACAGACTTCACACGCATGAACAGGCCATCAAGAATGTTCCTGAAGGTTTTGGTGGTGCTGCTTATCCTTGGACCAGTGGTAGATTTGGTAACTGTACCTCAACTGGTCCATGTTTAGACTACGAGTACCATATTAACATGGCCGTTGCATCTTCTGCTTGGGAGTTGTATTTGAGTGGAAACGCTGATGACGAGTTTCTTGAGTCCGTTGCTTACCCTTTGATAAACGATGCTGCACAATTCTTTGCTGACTATGTGGTTGAATTCGATAAGGAGCAGGACAAGTACGTTACACACAACTTGACAGATCCTGATGAGTACGCAAACCATGTTGACAACGGTGCTTATACCAACTCGGGTATTTCTCGTGTAATGAAATGGGCAGCAGCAGTTGGAAACCACTTGGGTAAAGACGTTCCTCCCCAGTACTTGCAAATTAGTGATAACATCTTGATGCCTACCTCCGATAGCAACATCACCTTGGAATACTCCGGTATGAACTCCTCAGTGGGAATTAAACAGGCTGATGTCATTATGGTGACTTATCCTCTCGAAAACGAATTAATTTCTAAAGACCAAGCCTACAAGAACATGGAGTTCTACTCCCAGAAACAAGTCAGTTACGGTCCAGCCATGACTTTCCCCATCTTCTCTATTGTCGCTTCCAACTTGGCCATGTCTGGATGTGCTTCGCAATCATACTTACATAAAGCGGTGCAACCATTTTTGAGAGGACCCTTTGCCCAATTCTCTGAACAAAACAACGATATCTTCTCTACCAACGGAGGAACTCATCCTGCATTCCCATTTATGACTGCTCATGGTGGTTTTCTTCAGGCTGTCTTGCAGGGATTAATTGGCTTAAGGTTCGATTATGAAATCGAGAACAACAAGTTGGTCAGAGTCTTGAAATTAGACCCGGTAGCCTTGCCATGTCTCGGTAATGGAGTTCTCTTTGAAGGCATCAAGTACGATAATCACTCCTTGACCTTGGAAACCAATAATGACTCCTTCACTATTACCAACAATGGCCCCGATGATGGTGCAAGCAATAGCACTATCAGGATCAAGTTCGATGACAGAAACTCCAAAGCTGGTTCTTATACCTTGCAAACTGGCCAAGCCTTAACTGTTCCGCTCTACGAACCAGAAATGAGCTACCCAAACAGTATCTCTGAGTGTGGATTAGCTCTGGTTGTGAACATCACCGACGGTGCATTTGGTGATGCTCCAATTCTGGTAAATGACGGTGACAACACCACCAGATGGCAAGTTCAAACCAACGATACCACTGGTATTATTCTCGTTGATTTAAAGCAAGGCAGAAATGTTTCCAAGGGTTTCTTCAATTGGGGTGATAAGCCACCCTTGAGCTTGAAGGTCTCATACTACAATCCACAAGGCCCAAGTTTCCAAAACACCACTGATTTCCTCAGTAAGGTAGACTTTGGAAATGATCTCTACAACAAATATAAATATGCCAATACCCAAGGAGATTTGGTCAAAAAGGATGATGTTTTTACCTCATTTTATAATCAGTCGGTTGATATTTCAGAGCCATTTGACAAAGAAGAATTCGCCATGGTGGCCGTCCCAGATAGACACAACTCCACCACTGTTGAAGTGGAAGATCCGTTTGTTTCAAGATTCCTTTTAGTTGAGATAGAAGGAATTCATAACACCGTTCCGATCGACGATGACGTTGGCGGTGCAAAAGTTTACGAAATTGTATTTTATTAGAAATAGTGTTTAGATGATAAAATAGATTCTTACTAGATTAGTATTATTAAAAAATTAACTTAGTCCTCGTTTGATCATTATTTCGGTTACAAATGTATTAAATTAGTTACATGAAAAGCTAATTAGAAGTAAAAAAAATGCTAGCTAGTCAAGTTTTACACTATAGTTAATAAACATTAATCAGAAGAGTATATAATAACTAACTTCGTGTTATTGGATCTAACTAAAAGATTACTAGCTAATCAAATTGTTAGTTCATCAAATTTTATTTCGAGTTACAGCCGTGAACATTTTTCGTCGAATATTTTAGTACATCGCTTCTGACATAGTAATAAGACGTTTTACACCAGTGTGCCAATTGCCAAGTTCATCTGCATGGCTGGTGGCAATTTCAACATTCAATTTTGCTGCATTAGGGAAGTCTCTGGAGTTTAATGATGTACAAATGTTCTTCAAAGATTCAATTGTAGCATCGGTCAATAATTCATCATTGTTCAAGTGATCAAACAAATAATTAAGTCTAGTTTCCATATCTTGACCATGTCTAGCAAACTTCTCTGGGATTCTTGGCTTGATTGTGGTAAGAATTTCGTTAAAGGTCTGGTAAATAGGTAAAGATTTTTCCGGGATATGGCTTCTGTCACCAGCAGGATACTTCGGCTTGGCTGGTTCAGTTGCTAACGAAACCGGAGGAGCGGCCGGAGGAGCTGCTGGTGGTTGTTGACCAATGCTGGGTGTTCTAGGTGGTGGTGGAACAGAAGAAAACGGAGGTTGAACTGGAGGTGTGGATGTTGCACCGTATGATTGAGGCGGTGGAGGAACAGTTCCAAAGTTTTGTGGGGGAAGAGTACCAACAGAAGGTGCTCTGCCAAAGCTTCCTGCCGTATTTGTTTGTGGTGCATACGGATTCTTTGGTGGTGCATTGATAGGGGCCCTTCCAACTGGTGGGGAACTGATACCATTAGGAGACATTACGTTTCCTACTGGAGGAGGAGCATAGGCAACCTTTGCTGGAGAAGTGTTGGAGCCTTCAGCTGGAGCGTATGGATTTTTCTTCGGTGGTGCCGGAGTAGAAGGAGCTCCATAAGATGGTGTAGAAGAAAGAGGTGGCGCGGCTTCAATTGATCCAGGAGGTGGAGCATAACGATTATTCAAATGAACTGGAGCCTGGCGTGGCGATTGTGGTGCGGAGTTGACAGAAACAGTTGATGCCGTACGACCACCAATCTTTGGTGGAGGTGGAACAATTGAACCCGTTGGAACAGCAATGCTTGAGCCTGATCTCTTTGGCGGTCCTGGAGCAACCTGAGGACTCGGAGAAAATGGTGCAGCTGGTTGAGAAACTACAGCAGCTGGTGCAGCACGGCGAGGTGCGGCTTTTGGCTTAAAAGTATCTGGTAAATCGTTCCACCCTTCAGTGTCTTTTTTGTAAGACTTAGTAGGAGCTACTGGTGGGGGGCTAATGACTCCACCAACGCCAGGAGCAGTTTGTTGGACAGCCGGCTTATATATGTTGGAAGAGGCTTGAGGAGCATATGGATTGGAGCTTGGAACGGCTCTAGCATATGGGTTGCTTGATGGTTGAGCTGAAGAAACACCATTTTGGCCAGCTGGTGCAAATGGCTTTGGAGCGGCCGGTTGGAATCCTGGAGCACTTTGAAGACCGGGAGTAACTGGTGCAGCCGGAGTAATTGGTGGGACTCCTGCAACTGGAGGAGGAACGGCAGTCGATGTAGAAGTCAGTGCTCTACCGTAGCTTGGCTGAGAGTCAAGTACGTTAGGAACCCTGGAGTAAGAACCTCTGGCTTGAGTATTTCTGCTAGCACTTGCCTTATTGGTGGACGTGGTAGCCGATTTTCCTGAAGCCTTGGAAATTCTTTCCTTTTCAGTTCCAGCAAATTCAGTGGGTAAGAGTTTCAAGAACTTTTCAGCCAATTCAAACTCACCATACCCAGCAACCAAATTAGCATATTCCAAAATAGCCTTTGAAATCGGGTCAACCGAAGGACCTGAAAGAACTCCAGATTCGTTGGAAATGGTTCTGTAGGTAATGATCTTCAGAACGAAGTTGTTCAAAGCTTCAAGACGGGCTTCCGCGGGAGAAGTGATGTCGGCATTGTCAGACTTGAGTAATTCAGATTCAAAGTCAGGCAATTCCTTGAGCCAGATGTTGGCGATTTTATCCAATGCATTACCAGCCAAGTAGCAAGTGATGGCATTGGCTCTACTATCCTTATGATCAGATTTCAAAATACGGTCACCTAACTCTGAGATTCTGTGATTAAGATCATTTGGATCAGAGGAAAAGGCAACAATGCTGCACGCGATTTCTTTCCAGTTTGAAACATCAGCATTTGTGACGATGTCAGCAATGTTATTGTTGGAAACATTGTAAAGAACTCTTGAGAATTGGCTCTTATCATTCTTCTTAAAGTATGCGTTTCTAACCTTCTGCTTTACGGAAGCGGAACTGTCTAAAGATAAAATCAATGCCTCCACGAGTCTATCTTGGTGTAAGCAAAGTGATACTGCATCTTCAATTTTGTTGTTCAAAATTGATTTAATAACCTTTTGGTTATCGGCAGAGTCTTTTGGATCTATGAGCTGGAACTCACCACTTGGGATAAAAGAATCCACTTTGATGGCTGCAGGAACATGCGAACCGTTTCCAAGTTTATCAAAGAAAGAGTCTTCGTCAAGATCCTGGGCATCTTGCGCACCTTCATCCTTGGATTCAGATTCTGATTCAGCAATATCACTTTTCTCGGTGATCTCTGACTTGAGAATGTTGTCCTTGCCTGATTCAGACAACTTTTTCAAAAGTTCCCAATCTGATTTATCATTCTCGGTCAAGTTGGCTTGTAATTTTGAATCAATAATGGATTTGAAGTCGTCTGTTTTCAATGCTTCAAAAGCTTTTGAGTCTTGTCCTTTGGTGACAAGCTTCAGAATATTGATGATCGACTTTCCGTTTTCATCCTTTTTAACCTGAACAATCTTGGACCCAAATCCAAACGTGACGTTCGATGGCCTTTTTAACCACTGGGGAGCCTGGTTGACTTGAAATACCGGTTGTTGTGTTTCAGTGGTAGAAATTTGGTTCCAAAAGACACTGTCATCGGTTGAAGTCACCTTGGCAGAAACAGGCGGCGAAGTATCTTGAAGAGACTGGATAATAATCTTGCCATCAAATGAAGCTGTGGCAAAGATTTCTGGAGCAGCAGGAGCAAATCCGGTTTGGAAGGCCCAGTTGGCCGTGGTGGGGTATTCTCCCAACTTCGTACCGGTAATTGGATTCCATAACACCGTGGTGTTGTCCTTGCCACTGGAAATCAACAATTCAGGATCTTGCTTACACCAATCCAATGATAAGACACCCTTCTTGTGGCCCTCCAAAATTCTTTCAGGCTCATTGGAATTACGCAAATCCCAGGTCAATATTAATGGACAGGAGTCGTTATCACTGGCAGTGATCAATTTGGTGGACTGAGTTGGATGCCAGGCTACGTGGGAGAAATTTGCTCTTCCCGAAGGTCCAGAGTACGACAAATGCAACACTTCTCTCTTGGACTTCAAGTCCCAGATCGAAGTATAACCATTTCCTCCGGTGCTTGCAAGAATATGCGATACGGAATTGTTCCATGATACACTGGTAACCTCGTCCATTGGAGTCATAGCCTGGCCGGGCGAGAATGGTTCGCTGAACTTCTTGGTGTCCCAGATGAAAATCTGGCCGTTGGAGCCTCCAGTCACCAAAACATGGTCTTGTAACGGATTGAACTGTAACGATCTGACTGGGCCGGCGTGTTTGGTGGACTTGTGCACTGATGCTTTTTCAAGACTCTTGGACTTGATTAAAATTTCAGCATCCCAGAACTCAACCACGCCGTTTTCAAATGCTGCCGCAATCAATCCTTTTGGTCTGCCTTCAAACGGCTTGGACCAGGCCAATGCGTAGAAACGGTTGTCGACAGAAGCCGAGAAAATTGGTTCGTCCTTGTTTGTTGGAGAAAATGTGTCCCAAACGTCTAACGAAGCACTGGAGCTGAAATCAACATCCACTGCCCCAGCCACTGTACCGGTAGCGAGTAAGGGCAAACTGTCCAGACTCCATGCAAACGTGGAAGTGCGTGCTATTTCATTGATCTTAACCATTGTTACTCTAGGCTTGAATGGTCTCAGAAGAGCTCTGTACGGTGTCTATATGATCAATTAACAGATCTGTTTGATACTTAGCCGGTGTTGTCCCCACCCACGTCGATTCGGCCAACACACCGTTTTCGTCGCGGTCACGTGTAGTATCGGTCACGTGAAATTGTCCCGACGCGCCCCATCTGCTGACTGGCCCGACGGTATATTCACGTCGTCAGCACTGTTGAGGTTCTGGCACCGGGTCTGCTTCCAAGCACTGTAGTAGATATCACGTAGAGATTCTGTAGTTCGGCTATTATTGGTTCGTGGCGCGGAGATGAGAAACGCTTTTCCTGTCTGAATGTTCCATCTGTAAGGTTCTTTATAGTCAGTAAGACGTGTTTATTACTGATGACAGGGAATCCAGGAGGACCTGGAGTAATACTTACCTTGTAAATCACGAAATGGTATTTTTGACATGATAGTCGAGTCAATGGAAATCTATAATTAAACTAATGCCTCCAGTTTCTAGCAGCATGGCCTGCGTTGTATACATTTTCATTTTGCCAAGCCGCAATAGTCTCGCTAAACCCCTCCCCTGTATCCTCAGAAGATGGCGATTCTTCACTTCATACCTCTTTTGGCTGCAAACAATACTCTCTCATACTCTCCAAGTCTTGATTGACACGTGCCGGTGATTCCCTGGACGCGCCGTTTATGCGAGGAATAAGCCAGGCATTCACGTGCTTTTGAAATCGGGATTTCGGGCTAATGACTATGACTCGATTCAGGAGCCGTTAGTCGTCCCGTGATTGTTGATTAAGCGTATTGTTTGTCAATCACGTCACTACGAAAAAGTATAATAACGGCAAAGTCGCCGCGTTCCCTAAATTTTATGTACACCAGAGACCATGTCGATTCTTGTTTCTAAACCTAGCCAGTCTAGGCTACAGCTTGTATTGTTCCTTCTCCAGAAAATAGACAAGAAGGTATTGAAGCCTTCATTCAAGGCATTTTTCTACGCTTACTTATACGTTGTACTTCCCAAAGCCATCAACCATATTATTATTTCCATTAGAAAATCAAAATTCAATGACATCTTGCCTCGGGTAACTAGGATTTCAGGTAGAGCATTGCATCCGAAAAAGTTCCCTATGTTCGCCGCTAGTTTGGTGGCCGGGATCAACGTGATCGAACCGTTATTATACAAGGTATTACGCAAGAATAGAGCCCCAGTCAATTCGCTCTTTTTCTCCACCTTTACATCGGCATTGGTATCGGCCTTGGCCCTTTTCCCTAGGTACCAAAACCATATTTTAGGCTATGGCCGGTACTTTTCTCTTGATTTGACATTGTTGCTAGTAACTAGAGCTCTCGATACTGCGTTATCTTCCAACTTGGCCAAAATTGCACCCACTAAACTCGCTGGCTACGGAGATGGGATCTTATTTGTCACGTCGTGCACCTTTATTATGTATTCGTGGTTCTTCTACCCTGAAAGATTACCTCCTGCTTACGCCAAGTGGATCACCTCGGCTGCAAATATGGATGACGAGTTGATTACGCTTTTGCGAGGTATTAAACATGGTGATCTAAAGTACGGCGAATATAGGCCTTTGCAGCAGGACCTATACCCATTATGTGACAGACATGGAAAGGATCGAAAGTACGTGGACTTGACACAACTGCATCCTATTAGTTGTGAAGTGGTGCATTCCTTTTCCTCCAAAAACTGTGAGCTCCATGCACTTTGGAGATTCTGGCGTGGGTTTGTGTTTGCTATTAAGCTCTACGGTCCCTTGAATGCCATGATGTTGCTCTTTCCCAAAAAGGCTAAAATGAGCAGCCGGATCATCAATGCCATTAAAAGTTCGTTTAGATCGTCTGTATTTCTAGGTACCTTTATTGGTCTCTACTGGTACAGTGTCTGTCTTGCCAGAACAAGGTTGCTTCCTCGCTTGTTTCCTAAAACGGCCAAGACTGTATGGGATGACACCATTGCTCCAACTGCTGGTGCTCTTGCGTGTGGTTTCTCGTGTTTCGTGGAAAAAGTTCAACGTCGTAAAGAATTGGCATTGTTCGTTGCACCTCGAGCTTTAGGAACTTTTGTTCCTCTGGAACCCTCAGAAATCAATTTGAAAATTGAGAGTGTGATTTTTTCTTTAAGTTTGGCCACCTTGGTTGCGTATTCTCGGAGTGATGCCTCAAAGGTTAGAGGTATTTTTGGTAAGGGACTTCAGCAAGTATTTAATATCGCTTCACATAAGTGAGCGAAAACTATTTATTAGACATTGTGTAATTTGATTAATATATTTCTTAACTATTGTATGTATGCTACAATTTGTCTATTTGATATGTCACCTTCTCGGTGTCTAGTTTTATCCTGCTGCTGCTTATCTGGTCTGGTTCTCATTTCTCCTCATTGCTCGCACCAAATCAAACTTTTTTGCCCAACCTCAAAAAATGAAGCACTTTTCTTTGCATTTTCTCTATCGATAGGAAACTGCTTGAAACTATAAATCCTAACATCTACCAATGATATGCTGGACAAAGATATCGTACATGATCATGACCAAAAGGTGATGGAATTTGATTTTCAATTCCCCGTCAATCCCATCAACAAAAACCTAGACCAACTCCACTCCGATATAAGGTCTCAGATTGCCTTGCCGTCCAATGATAGCCCTATGGATTATCTTTTTAAACTATTAGCATCATTATGTGACCCATATACCCAGCCGGAAGAAAATGAAGATTCTATATTGAGTTTAGACTGTATATCCGATCTAGTCATAGCGTTGGTCTATTCCAAATATGTCCAAGACAATCGCACCATGATAGACGAAGAGAAAATTGAAGTAGAATCCATTAAATTCGACATATCAATTCAATTGTTCTATCTCTTACGACTTTTGAACGGATGTTTCAAGGCCGAGGATGAACTAACCACTCGTTACGTCAACAATGATGAAGAGCATTGGCAAGAAAACTTAAAGCTATGGACTCCCACTTCTCTAAGAGGCATGAAAACTGTCTATCTAATGTGTTGTGTACTTATATTGGCTATCTACAAACTATTTCACCCGGCAACTGATGATTCTACTGAATCTGAATCTGAATCAACCCCCTCCAGTGACCACGGTTCACCTTCGGCCACGGCCACGGCCACGGCCCCCACTTACAACCTAATGAACAATCCATATCTCCATTATTTTCTCAAAATATGGAAATGTCATACCAATATCATCTTACTCGGCCTCGAAATTGACCGCAGGATCGAGTTTAACAATCATGAAAACGGAGAAACGGCCCAGACTCCCGAAATAGTCAAGCAGGTATTGAAAGGCTCGTCGTCTATTCGATACGTTTTATCGTGGATTATTAACCAGAATCCGTCCCTGTTTTATGACGATGATTACGAAGAAATTCTTCAGTATGAAAATCATGACCTAAAAAATGAATCACTAGTTAATTTTATTCAACCGATAGTACGCAAAAAAATCAATGGTGGTTCACTTCTGATAGATATGAGATTGGTAATAATAGGTCTCTTAATTTACAATTGTGGGATTTCGTTCAGTTCAGGAAAGTTTGAACGTCACGAGCAACCGTCCAAAAATGAAGATGAAGCCAGTAGAAGACTCAACAGGTCCAAACCAATAACTGAATTGGGCGACATACTAATAGATTTGGAATATGATGACCGTTTTGATGAGGATATAAGGTATATTTTCGAGTACGAGTACGATGAGTGGGAAGACGACCCTGACGATCCAGACGAAGTACAATCCAATGACAGTACCGAGCATAATGAGGATTCTCAACCTCTGATTAAAATTACTAATACTGATGCAAATGTCTCGCAATCTAGCATAGCCAAGAGTGAAGTCTCAGTAGGACCTGAGTCCGAGAAACCGTCGGCAATACGGTCTTCTGATTCACTTTCAATCGAATTTGATGAATTTGGCAGAGATTGGAGAGACTTGCCTCGAGGCGAAAATGATCAGTATAACGATTGGTTTATTAATAAGGTAAAGGAATTTGATCTATTGGACGATAAAGAAGAATCCAATGACTTTTTCACGACTTGGAATGAATTATTTGAAACGTTTGAATTTTTAAGCACCACCAGTATCGAAGGGGATTTGGAAGCAGAAAAAAAGGTGGGTCAAGTGTTGATAAATACCATTGCCCAAGCAGTAAGAAACGAAATCGATTCATCTAGTTCCAAAACTCAAAGAAATGCGGATAAGAAGTCTATCACTCCCGATAAAATATACCAGTACTGGTTCTCGTCAGCTTCCGATCAAGCGATCCAAGTAACACAGGAAAACAACAAGCTTATCGTGCCCATTCTCAACATAACCAAGTTTGAAATCTTTCTTCATAATAACAACAAGCTTGTGAGGTGTCTTATGGATGAAATGCTAATGTGCAACGGATACAGACGAGTACTTATATGGTTTCTCACTCATAATGTCAATCTCTCTACGCTCTTAATTGATTATGTTTTCGAATTGTTGGTGGGATTACGAGGAGACCTCAAAAGACAGTCACCTTACAAATTCAGCAGAAAGGGCAAGAATTTGGTGCTAAGTGAGATCGAGCAGCTGATGTTGTTGCACGAGTTTCTCACAAACAGTAGCATCTACTTGTCTTCTACAGAGGGCATTGAAATAGAAGATGGATACAAGGTGGTACTAGCTGAATCCATTGCCATGAAGTACATGTCATTGATGTGTCTAATGATCAATCAGCTAATTAACTTGGGCGTAATTGACTTGGATAGAATGAACAAGATCGCAGAAGAGAAGGTCGATGAAGACGATATCCATGATTACAGAAACGAGCTACGGATTCTATTGATCGGCTGGATCGGAAAGTTGCCCGAAGCTAGACAGCTCTACTTTAAGATCAAGAATTCGAACCAGAATGAGCAAGGGGTAGACGAAGGAGAAGTCGCCCAGGCCCCCAAGCCTGCGCAATTCACCGAGCTCGACGCAGAACTTCCTGAACAATTGCTTGCCCGGTACCAAGAGTTAACCACCAATGAAATCACAGAAGACCTCGAGAAAAATGCTCAACACATGAACACTATAGATGCCTTTTCGCGAGGTCTCGAAACGTGCATCGAATTAATGCTCAACAAGCAGCCTAACGCCAGTACTTTTAATTTAGAGGATATCCACAACTACTTCCAGTTCTTTTTCAACCATTTCAATACGCTTTGCAAAATAGAGTATGTTGCCGAATACTTGTTTGACAAATTTGAGTCAATAATATCTACAGGACAGCTATCCAAACCCGGCAGTGTACAGAACCCACCGGCCATGTCAGAGCTTAAGAGTAATGAAGAGTCGTTGCATACGGATCCCAAAGCCAAGAAGAAAAACAAAAAGAAGAACAACAAAAAAAAAAAGAAATAGCCACTCTGGTACAAAAATCGCAGCTCTGGAATTCCAGTCAAGTAGAGCTATGTATAGAGCAGTAGTTTACCACATTACTCCAGTCTCACATTGTAGCCAGTTTACTACCCCACAAGGGCCGAGAGAGGCGGTGCGCGCACGACAGCGTATCGCAAACGACTCGGCCAGATCAGAAGTGGCGTCGAGTAAGTCTCGAGTCAGAACCATAAAGGATGTTCAGAAACCAGTTAAGATCCTCATTTGTATCTAAACCAGTTATTTTCAAAAGAATGGCCTCTATTACACCAGTACGTACTGCATAATTGAATGAATTGATACCAATTCAAAGATTCTAACACCTTAGGTCAAAACCGCAAACGCACCACCACCAGCTGCCTCTTACTCGCAAGCAGTCAAGGTCAATGGTAAGTAAAACCAGAAAATTACATGAAATAATGCAAGATACCATACTAACAGCTTAGGTTTCATCTATGTTTCTGGCCAGATTCCTTACACCCCAGCCAACAAGCCATTAGAAGGTAACCCAACCATTGAGCAACAAGCTGAACAAGTTATCCAAAATGTGTCCAACATCTTGGATGCCTCCAACTCTTCGTTAAATCACATTGTAAAGGCCAATATCTTTTTGACTGATATGGATACTCAATTTGCTCCTTTCAATTCCGTTTACGCCAAGTACTTTAGCGACCACAAACCTGCCAGATCTTGTGTGGCTGTCAAGAGCTTGCCATTGGGCGTACCTTTAGAAATAGAAGTAGTTGCCATTGAAAAGGGTGACACCAAGTTATAAATAACTATATATAAAACTAAACATTTTGTTTCCTATAGTGCTGATTGAAGCCTACAAATTGTAGTCTATTGATGTAGAGTACTCCTGGCTGGAGTAAGAACGACCATGGTTGCACCATCGGTCAATTTACAATATATTCTAATTCAAGCCAGCACACTTTGCAATCAGAAAGGCTAGCAACAATACATCTCTATTCTCGGCACCACTGGCCAGAGTTGGCTTGTGCTGTCATTAAGGGGGTCTTCCGCCCCTTAGTTTGTCAGTGCTAGGACAGTCTTTAGGGCACCAGCCCTCTAACTTGATTTAAGACACGTGCTAAGCGATCCCATCGATCACCCGCACCTGCATGCAGCTTCTAAAAATTTTCGTCGCACTAGCGTCTATGCTCACAGTACGGAGGCTCCGAAAATTTTGTAGTTTGGTTGATTTTTCAAATATACAAAATAAGTTCTAACGCTCTTTTTGAATTTACCATAAAGCATATATCGACTTCAAAATGGCTCAACGTGTTACTTTCAGAAGAAGAAATCCATGTATGTAGATAGCCCAAGAGAGTTATTTGGAATAACGAGAGTGGTTTGATGAGTTTAGTGGGATCCTGTTCATCATATTCCCCCCTATTGGAATAATCAAGTCAAGTGAAAATTTAATAAATTAAATCAATTAATGTGTCTACCACGGATATTTGAGATCAACTACTGAACAATATAATATTTCTAGTATTGAAATGGATATAATTTTGACCTACAGGTCTCCAATAACTTACATACCAATGTACCATCCTTTGACTAAACTCACTCATTCTCATATACAAATCTAAACTGTATTGGATTAATTTATACTAACATATTATAGACAACACCAAATCTAACAAGATTAAGGTCGTTAAGACCCCAGGTGGAAAATTAGTTGCTCAACACGTCAAGAAAATCGGTTCTAGAGTTAAGTGTGGTGACTGTGGTATCGCTTTACCAGGTATCTCATCTTTAAGACCAAGAGAATACGCTCAAGTTTCTAAGACCCACAAAACTGTCCAAAGATCTTACGGTGGTTCCAGATGTGCTAACTGTGTTAAGGAAAGAATTGTTAGAGCTTTCTTGATTGAAGAACAAAAGATTGTTAAGAGAGTCTTGAAGGAACAACAAGAAAAAGAAAAGAAGACTGCTAAGAAGACTGGTAAGAAATAAACTCCTGAACTAATATCATGATTGTAAATTTAGTCGTTGGTTTCAATGGTAACTTCTGTGTAAATTCTTTTTATTACTAATACATACACGTTTGATCGACAAGTATCGTCGTTCTTTACTGAAATCTGTAGTACATATGTTTTCATAGTTTAATTGCATCCCCGGTCTACATTGGAAATCATCGTTCTGAGCCAATGATATAACTTGCATCGGAAGAATTTTACTGTGGTCACGTGTGTTCGTATCGTCTGGGCTCGTACGTGGCCAGGGATGTTTTGCACGTGACCATGGGGCTTTCTGCGAGTTACAGGCACCGCACCTGGATCAGTGCGGAATCCTTCACCCGATGACAGCCAAAATGCGGGTGCAAGGTTCCTTCCTTGTTATTGTATTTAAGTTGGACAGTCATAGAGATAACGCACGAGTGGTTGTGAGTAGATGTAATTTTGTTCTGCTATGTGGATTGCGCCTTTTGTTTCTTTTCCAAAAATAGTTGTTATCGACTTCAATCCGTGCGCCTTATCGGACAAACAATCCCTGACATTATCGGGATGAGATTGGGCCCGCCCAACTAGTATCGATAGAATATAATAGTGGTTAAATTCCTCGCGACCCCCAAGCAAGTTCTGGATTCAATACTAATAATTCTTACACTAATTGCAAATAAAAATTGACACAGACCATGGATTCTGCTAGACTATCAAACTTGGTAGAAAATACATATATACCTCCTCAAAAACAAATCATGAACCCTCAAGTTCCACCATACCATCCATGTTTAATAGTTCAGGATTCGCAGACTGATGTCAGCAAAATAAAACCATGCGGTTGTGCTGATAGTTACTGTGTCAAAAACGCTCCAAATTGGATCCCTAGAGCAAAGAGGTGATTACCTGCTGCTCTACATAATAAACTTAATAGAATTTTACTTCGTCACTACTTTTCCCAAACTACTACTTCTACAAGTGTATTCCGAAAATATTTTAATTTATTTAATCAAGTAATGAATAAACAAGATCATACTAAAACTGTTTTGATGATCAAACCTAATGATTTATAAGACTACCGTAAAGAGTAATGATAATTGTCAAATTGGCCAGATTTTTCATCTGAATCGAATTCTGTAAACGAGCTATCATTGCCCTTCAAGTTATTTAATGATAAGTCACAATCATTGCCAAAAATGATTCCAGGATGGAAAAACATGAAAAGAACAGTCGAAATAAATATCAATGCAGCATCTAAAGTCATAGGATATGCTTCGGTTGTGATCAACGTACCGTTCCATCCTTCAGCCAACTCGACAACTCTGTAGACACATCTGATATAAACCAAAACCACAACCACAAATATTACCAATGGAACATATTCGAAGTTTGGTCTCTTCCTAGTACCTCTATACTCTGGACTGTAGAACGGTTCCAATTGTCTTCTTAATAATTTTCCTTTTTTCGTAACGAACAATATATTCAAAAAGTTTTTGCAACCAAATTTTACTGAGGAATTCATTTTGAAAAAAGCCCTGTAATAAAAGTCAAACAAGAAGCAAACAAAAATGGACATACAAAACACTTGGGTTGCAATTCCCCCAACCATAACATGCGTACCTGGATCCAAGTTTTGATGATTCTTTAATGAAACTGATGCAATTCCTCCTCCAGCTGCTTGAATAACCAAACTTACTACATCGCAAACCACAAACACGTATGAAAACCATAACGGTTTTAAGGCTGAGGTTTGACGACCATATACAACAATAAGCTGTGCTAACAAAAAGTAAACTCCTGCCATTAAATATGCAGGGGCCATAGTTAGACACACGATTTGGCATAAAAATGCGTTCAAATTAGTTTCATTATTATGAGCAACCACTCTAGCGATATAACCGGCGAATTCAGTGGCTGTGCCCAAAAAAAAGCATAACGAGAAGTAATATTGTTTTGTGAATGCACCAATAACACTATGAACAATAAGAGCAACACCGAATAACACAGAAAAGATTATATTTGGTATTAAATTTGGATTAAATCCAAAATAGTCTGTTCCAACGTTAAGATCTATTAAATTGAGGGTAACATTGTAAAGTTCTTGCGTTACATATGGAAATTCTTGAGTTGCAGTTGCAGTTGCCAAAAAGTTCTGAACGCTAATGACGGTCAATGATGCTAAAGCACCTCTTATATCTTGTGATATATAATAAAGTGATGTAATATCCGTTTCTGTCGAAGCTACCGACGATGCCAGTTGAAGGACACTCATCAAACTGGAAGCTAAAGTCGGAACCACTGTAGTTAAATTTGGTGATGATGTTGGAAATGTAGAAGGGGCCCAGGTCCCCATGGAACCATTTATTAGAGCAAATGAACTTGTTGTGGCAGAAGACGTTAATGATGAATGCATGATGAATTTGAAATTTTTTCTATATGATGATGGCGTAAAACACGTTTAAATATCAAGTCTATGGTTACTTTAACTATGATACTATGCAAATGGGACTTCCCAAGAAGTGAATTGTAGGGTATATAATTATATTATCTGCTTGATTTTTGCTCTCGTATAGGTCTTTGGCCAACAGGTTTTTTTTTTCGCAGTCAAAATACACGCTGTCAAAATACACTGTCTTTGGCGATTGGAAGGGTTAAGGTTGTAGCAAATGGGTATGATAGTTTTAAAGAATATATATTTCAATTCTACGAAACCTTTTAGCTCTCTGGTAATACAGTGCTAAGGATGTCTTTTAAATAAATTATACTCATTTCATCTTTTTCGACTTGAAAGACTGCAATTCTCAGACAATAGATTTACATAATAGGACGGGAAAAAAGAAAAAAAAAGGAATAATAAGCTCAAATGAAATTACAATAGGATTTCGATTGATGAGCGTGTAGGCAAGGTAAATAATTCAAGCTAGAATTGATACCGAACCCCCCTAAATCATAGTTGATGTTTGGCTTAGTCGGAGTAGCTCCATGGCAACCCCCGAACCAGCTGATTTGTTGTTGGAAGAAGAAGAACAGGTACATATATGTCAAAGTTGACGTGTGCGCGTTGGGGTACATAACTAACAAATTAGAGCGGTAGCTTTTTGGTGGACATGCCGACGGCATGCCGTCGGCAGGAACGGCATATCTACGAAGAATTTCGTTCGAATTGCACAGTCACCCTGAATTTAGTCCTATCAGGGTAAGGCTCGTGTATGCATTGCCATGACTTTCAATAGCAAAATAGTAGCCAGAACTGCGCTCGGTATGAGGGTTCGCAATCCCCTGGATGCCGCTTCAAAAAAATAGCAATAAAAAATAAAAACGGTAAAAAATAATTCCAATCCAATACCAAAAAGAAATCGTACGATCGCGGCTACCACGAAGGATACACAGTTGAATCAAATTGAGCCAAGCTGAAAGGCCAAGCCATGATTCTTAAGATAGGAACCGTTATTAATGGTAATTTATTTTTTATCTTCCGCAAGAAACGATAGTTCATTCGGTCACTCGATAGCAATTTGTAATATCGTAACCACAGACATCCTTGAAATGTGTAGCCTATTCGCTAATTTGCTATAGGGTTTGTTTAGGTAACTTTCTTCTGCATTGGTGGAACCTATTCGCTTAAAAGGGGAAAGGTACGTCCCACCTTTGTTCGTGCGAATATTCTTGAACCCGGACGCCAATTAACAAAAAAAAATTAATTATTAAGCCTCTAAATTAAATCCCAAGACAAATCATTAGGTACCGCCTCCACCATCATAGCCTCACCTTTCGGTATTACTGCATTGGTTAACTCCTTCGCTTTCTAAAATGTTGACGCTACCGTTTTAAGTGAATTTGTCTTGACTAACTCTTAGCATCCGGATGGTCCCTTATTATTCCCATGCATGAATAGAATGTTTCCAATACAGAGATAAAACCATCCTGAATTTACCCTTGGCGAGGGTTTATGCTCCGAAGGGACCCTCTTATTCACTGGCATGCTGTACCGTTGATATTTTTTTCTTGTTACAGCGGTTTTACTTCTTCTTTTGTACGCGTCTAGGAAATGAAAACACGGTCAATAGTGGGTCTATGTTTACAAAAATTATATAATAGATATACAATAATAAGATATTATGCAGAACATGGGTTTAAACATGGAGATGGCCTGTTGTGCTTGATCAATTGAATAGAGATGTTGTGATGTTTTTATATTTTATGTTGATTGTATTAATTTATATAAATCTAAGTCAGATTCGCGACTTCAAAATTGTGGAATTCAACCTCAAAATTGTGATGAAGCATCATTTTTAACAAAGTGGTTACTTTTTATTATTTGAACAAAATCTAATTCTGTATTGGAGTATCGTGATTGTTTTGAACCAATTCGTTGGTGATTTGTTCTCTTTTCCAGAAGCGCAACAATAAGTCACCATAATTTTGCAAGTCTTCTACACTAATCATTAACTTGAAATCCAATAAAAGCAAAAATTGCAACTCAAGATAATTTAATTCTTCCAATGGTAAACCACCAACTTTTGCATATCTTAAGTTTTTGTAGAAAATATCAGAAAAGAATTTGGATGATACGGTAATACCAGAAATGATTAATCTATGGATATTATATGAATCCATAACAAACAATTGCTCTGAATCATTCGATTCGCCTTCTTCGGGGTTTTCTGGGTTTATACTTTCTTTCTTTTTCTGTTTAAGATTATTAGCCTTTTTAGCGATCCGATCAAAGTATACTAAAAGGGAAAGAAAAACTTCATTAGTTACCGGACAATACTTCAACACTCTCGCTAAATATGCATGTAATGAAATACCTGGCACGTTGGTACCGTGAAACGCTAATACATTAGCCAAGTATTTGTTTTTCATTTCATCATCTTCGTCGTCTTTATCATTAAGGATCGCATCCCCGTCATCTTCGTCATCCAACTCTTCCTCTTCATCCACCTCAATCACGTTGCTATGGTTACCATATTCATTGTGAGAATCTTCCATGTCAATTTTGTCATCGCCATCGGCGTCTCTTTCCGAGTGTCTTGATTTTTGTCGAAACGCTCTTTTCTCGTCTATAGACTTGAGGCGTTGCAATTTTTTCAATCTCTTTTCCTCCTTCATCTTATGTCTGATGGCAATGGTATTGTCAAAATGATTTGGGTGCAATTTGTCATTAGCTTCGATTATCTTGGTTAAAAGGCACGACAACATCATGATCAAATCGTTCACGGGATAGTCTACAATGTTCAAGTGTTCTTCATATACAGATCCATTGGCCTTGGTTCCGGTGGTCGAAGTTAAATCTGGAGGTGTTCCAGCACCATCTTTGAGATTCAAGTTGTCTAAGAATTCTTTATAAGACATGTAATGGTCAGGTTCCACTGATGCAAGAGATTCGGACCTTTGGGCTGGCGCAGAGGCTGCTGGAGCTGGCGCTGGAGCTGGCGCGGGACCCTTTGATTGAGGTAAAAATCCCGACGGCTGGTGGCTTGAAGAAGTGAAATTGCTATCGCTTCTAGATTGACCAGCTATGCCGCGGGAGGAGTACGAAGGGTGTAATGGCACCGAATTGAAGCCTTCATTGGCAGGAAGCGAATTCGGGAATCTGTTTGCCTGTTGCTGAGGAAACTGTTGGCGCTGGTGGTGATGCTGGTTTTCAGGAATGTACATACCTTGCGATGAGTTGAAGCTGCTCTGGTTGGAAAACGACGAAGATTCGCGGGTGGAACCGGCCGAGTCCATGGAGATGTTAGTTGTGGGAACCGCGTGAGGGAATATTCCAGGTCCCTTGTAGCTGGAAGAATGGGGCTGCATGGGCTGGAAGTTGTTGGCCTGCGGTATGTAGCTGGAAAGATTGGGGAGCGAAGGGGTGGCCGAATGGTTCGAGGAGTAGGAGCTGCTAACTACGGTAGGCGCATTGTGGCTGGATGGTATATAGTTGATTGAGTCGTTGAGCGGGGTGTTGTACTGGTGGTAGCTGTTGTGAGCAGTATGGTATGAGTTGGGTTCAAAGTGGCCCTTGTTGTTGGATAGACTTGAAGACATCGAGCCGTAGCTAGGAGGGTCCGCCAGCACACCCTGGTCAAGCAGGCCGGGGATAATCTGGTGTGCCAGTTGGTTGGACGATGTCGACGTCGTGGAGGATGAAAGTAGCGTTTTGGTCAAGTTGGAGATCTGGCTGGGAGGTTTGGACTGAAATGGAACTGGTGCTGGGCCATTGTTGGCAATATTGCTGGAGATAGTGGTGTTGGGGCCAGGTGGTTTGTCCTCGGGAGGATTCGGCGAACCCGACCTTTCGTAAACCTGCTCGAGGGTGGCCGATGAGTTGTTGAAGTGTGAACTCATTGCAGCGACTTTGACGTAGATTTTGTATTCTGTCTGGGCATACAATTATTGAAGGACTGTTTTGTTAGTAATCAGCTATTGAATTAGGGTAAGGTGACGTTGGCCAAGTTTTGCTGGGTCAAAGTGGTCAATGAGGTGTCGATGGCTTGGCCCCGACACAAAAGTTGCCGAAACAAGAACAAAGCTAACCGAGTTGTTTAATTGATTCAGAATGCTCTATACATACTAGTACACGGTTCCAATTTCTATGCAATACCTATTATAAGTCCTTGGATTACCTGCCTTGCTTGTCAGTGGTTGTTTTTTTCTCCTTGAATTTTCGTCCAATGGGTGGGCAAATATGAATGGGACAAACCAGGGTAGTTATACAAGATTAATCTCAAATACGACAGCGGGGGTATCTGGTATGATGGTATATTTGAAATGTCAAATTGCTAATTGCTGGTGATATGTGGCAGTAGTTGCCTTCGTGATGGTCAAGATCACGGATTTAGAGATTCACGTGGCCCCTCGGCGTCAAGTCACGAGGAGCGGGCTTTCATCAAAACATCCTAGCAACAAATCAGCACCTTTTATGACTGTCCACCACTTGCTGTGACTGATATAAAAAAACCTTAACAATGTCTACTGCTTCCAAGATTACGTTGGGGCTTACATGTTTGTCTGCTGCCGGTGCTTTTGTTTTCATCAACTATTCGCAGCAAGTTGAGAGAGAGGCGTTGAGACAGGGACCTATTAAGGATGCTGCCCGGGTCAAGGCCAAGGAGATGTCCAAAAAGCAGCTTGCCAATGAGATCGAGCATCGTGAACAATTAGAGTTGAAACAAAGGTACGAAAAAGTGCAGCCACTCAGTGGAGAAATCATTCGGGGTGACGAAAAGTGAGTATGAGTGATGGGCGACCAAAAGTGAAGGTGCCAAGTCTTCCGCGGGGCCATACCACCACCTACTTGTATACTGTATATATCTGTAATATCTGTAAATAGTAATCTACAACTGTGTGTGTTCTTGGAGACACCAAAGAGTGGACTAACCGTAAGGCTACCTTTGATGTACTATGATGCACCGTCCTTTGTTGTTCGAACGAAAAGGGTGACGACTCGATCCTGCCTCAATTGACTTACCAATACGGTTCGTCCAAGCAACAAGTTGCTCAAAGAAGATGTTGGACCGTCTGAGTAGCTCATACAAGCTGGCCCGGCCAGGACAATACGTCGCTTTCATGTTCGTTTGTATAGAGAAGAAATGGCATAGCTGAGAAAACTTTTCAGTTTATATACTGCCGTGACGCGGCTCCTGCAGGAAGCGATGGCCGCGGGCTGCACACCATTATTTTGCAGACTTAAGTAGAGAGAGTACAGTTGTTGTAGCTATTCGTGTGTATTTCATTCCATTTTGCCTATGACACCGTCTTCGTCGTCATCATTGGTTGGTGGATGCTCAATTTCGTCTATACTGTCGATATGAGCCGGTTCATAGGGAGAGTATATATGAGGCGAGGCTTGGCCATGGTGTATTTTGTATGAAGAAGGAGACTTCAAGTCTTCGTATTCGTCTTCTGGTCCGTCAGCAATGGACATGGACCGGTTTTTCAAACCGTTTTCTCTTTTGGGGTGGTCCAAATATCCTCCGATGGTGGTGGATCCCATGGTGGTGCCATAGCTGGAGGCCGAAGGAGGATACTGGGAAATTGAATGGGATCTCTGGTAGTCGGTCTTGTGTCGGAGCCTAGATTCGTACACATCAGTGGAATTCACGTGGAATGACAGTTTGAACGTTGGTTTTCTGGTTTCCTCTGCCATGCTGGGTGAGTGAGGCAAGGTACCTTCGATGTACGAATTTCTTCGTGTGCCACCGGTGCTTACACTCTGGATATCGTTCATTCCCACCAAAATACTGGCTGCTTCCAATAGCTGGACCTGCTGGTGCTTGGATATAAGAAGTTTTTTCGTCACATTCCATTCGGGTGTATGTTCCCATAGGTGCTTTGCTAGCGACGATATATGTTTGTAGCCCTTTCCGCATGCTTCACAACGAAGCTCTTCCTTCAATCTGCCTGTTTCACCTTCACTTATTCTCCGTACCACGAATTCTCGTGATAATGTGGGCACCGATGCTGAGAGTTGCGTGTGGTTGTTTGCAGCCTGCGGCGTCAGAATGGACATGTTTTGTGGATGGTAAGAATTGTGATGGCTAGGATGGTGTGAATGTGGGTGGGACGATGAGTTGTAGTTGTGTTGGTTGAGGTATTGCTGGTGTTTGGTGGGTATCACGTAGGGTGTGGTGCTGGAGTTTCTTCGATTATACTGGGTGCTTGCGGTCATTGTGAGCGAGCTAGGGTAGATAATATCAAGCTTGTCTTTTTTCTATTATTCTATAATGCTTGGATACGGCTGTTTTGGCTTTTGGGGGTATTCTGGCTCCAGGGTTGGGTATGATGGGGAACAATCAAGCGATGGTGATTTGGAGCTATATAACGTCGGTGCGTTGGTATTTGTAATGCGCTTTGCTGCAGACTGTCCACGGTTTGTCTCAAGGCTCTTGAACGTGCTCGGGGATGGGGTGTATGCTCCTAGTGGGTATGTACTAATAGTGTCTTGGAAATGGAATTAGGCAGTTCAAAAAGTGAATTTTTTTTTGGATGGATGTTTGCTGCAATATGCAGGCTTGTGGCTGCCCGCTGCCTGTGCAGCTAACTACGGGGGACCAATGCCAGAAACACGATATAGATGGGTGGTCTCTGTTCAGCGGGGGCCGCTGCTACGTGTGCTGCTACTACGGCGAAACGGTAGGATCCCGTTGCTTCCATAGCTGCAAATCCTGTTGCGAGATGAGGATGAAAAATAATTGCGGCATCTTAAAGTGCGCGTGACATTTACGACTACAATGGTTGCAATTTCACGGGTTGACATTAATACATAGCTAAAAGGATTCATCATCTATCTGTTGGTCGATTTGATCATAGGAATGGGGATCGGTTTCCATGGAATGGTCGTAGACATTATGGTGATCATGATGATTATCATGAACGCTATCACGGAGGATTTCTTGATGGGAGGCCGAGGGGCTCACAGCATCGTTCTCATCGTCAAATGCGTTGGTCTGAAATCCTTCTTCGGTAGAATACAATATGGTTTGAATTTTTTTGGTAAGATCCACCACTGCCAATTCCTTGAGCTGAGCGAAGTTGTTTGTTTCAATTAGGTCATTGATGTTTTGCACCAAGATTTCGATCTCTCTCAACTTATTGAAATAAAAGTTGCGTTCAGTCTCCAAAGTCTCGGCCGAAAGTCGGTACTCCAGAATCTCTTCGTTCAACTGGCCAACCTCTGACAACGCTTGGTTCAATTCTTTGTTCAATTGTATTACTTTGGAAGAGTTCTGGAGTTGTGGCTGGGGAGTTATCGACGATCTGGACGAAGGGCCCGACGAAACTCGTCTGGGTTGTGGAGGGTTATTTACAGGCTTCGGGCTATTGGTGGGGTGTGATGTGATGGTCGATCTTCTGGACGTGGGGTTGGAATTGGAGGACGTGGAGGGTGTTCTTGACCTGTTGGCTGAAACCCTGCCCGAGCTCAATGTCCCACTGCTTCCGTTGGCACCATTACTGCCGCCAACACTGCCACTACTGCCTCCTATTACGGGGGTCCCACCACCCTTCCTTCTGGCTTTGGCGTCATAGTTGTCGTTAATGCCTTTGTTTTCAACCCATTGGCGCTTGAACCACTGCAACAACTCTAGATTGTCTTGTAGTCTGCACTTGATCAATCTCTCCACATCAATGATTTTGGTAACTCCATGTTTGGTGAACGATGCCTGCAAAATCTTCCAGTTTTGACGGAAATCATACTCAGTGTTGGCGTTGAACTTGACTTTACTCACAGGCACTCCTCCATATATACAATCCATCAATTGACAAAATGCTGACCCCTTTCCACACTCCTCTATTCGAAGATAGTTTAATTCTAGAGTCCTGTTCAACCACTCCAAAAGCTCGGATCTTGATTCTCCAACCACCATGTTTTATCTAGTGGTTCTATTATTAAATACTGAACTATTTTAATTGATCTAAACAACCGTCTATATCTGTAAAACCTTGGGCGCCCTAGCTACAAATTCACCTCTGGTGTATCTGACTTGGTTTTGTTTTGATCTCCTATGCGTACTGCATATGCGCCTCTCTTCGCCTATTTATTTAACGAACACAACGGTTGACGGCTAGTTAGAACTAACGGGAGAGATCGGTGTACGTTCGCAAGCGCCTTTCTAAGGTGCGTGTTGGCCTGCTGAATCGCCTGCTGAATCGCCTCCTTCACTCGATCCTGACCTTTGCAAATGCCACCTGTCACCTCAACACGTCAACCCAGATGAAACCGCACGTGATGTTCCCATGCCCACTCTGCTACCAGGCAACCTCCAGCGGCAGCGAGCTGAGCCTGCGTGCCTGGCACGTGCCGGCCAGCCGATAAATATTTTGCACTAGTTTTGGAGATGTCTCACATGACTTACCCGGACAATGCCCAGTTGTCGGTGAAGATTTTCTTCTTATTTGAGCAGCCGTTCACCACTAATCTTGAATCAACTATTATCGTGAAATATTATACAAAATGGATACTAAAACCCCAGTCACATTAGCCAAGGTCATCAAAGTTTTGGGAAGAACCGGTTCCCGTGGTGGTGTCACCCAAGTTAGAGTCGAATTTTTGGAAGACGCTTCAAGAACTATTGTCAGAAATGTCAAAGGTCCAGTAAGAGAAAACGATATTCTTTGTTTGATGGAATCTGAAAGAGAAGCTAGAAGATTACGTTAATCGAACCCGTTAATATTTCAGGCATTTTCGGAAATGGCACTCTTGTTATCCCGATTGTAAATTACCACCTTCTGTGAAATCTGGAGATTCATAGATCAGCATAAGAATAGTTTATAACTAAGCTAATATAAAAAAAATCGAAATTTTGTAACTTTTGTAGTTTATGGCCAATATTACTGGCAAAATAGTATGTGCAGAATTGAAATCTAGAGTGATGAAGGTAGGAATTTAGCAATTACGATTGATATCGTCATCAATGTCACAATATCATGCTACATATTAGTTGAATGAACTTCAGTTATAATTATTCGTGTATTGCTAGTTTACCAATTACCATTATAATCTGTCAATCGGTACTCCACTGTTAATTTCTTCCATCTTATTTCCATCTTATCGGCAACTGCAAATGGCATCGACGACTGTATGAAGGTATTACCATTTACTTCAAATAGTATTCCCTCTCTACTCTATATATTGTTCACTCCGTCCTTCAAAACTCTACTACTTATTCAAATCGTTTATATTCATTCAAAAGTGTATCGATGATACAATGCTATACATTCCATTCTAAGGAGAGAAGAATTGAATTAATTTAGTCGGGAATTATGTCTTAATGCTTTCTTTTTCTAGCCAATTGGTACTCCTCTTGCTTCTTTCGAACTTCACTCACCTTTTCATCAACTTGCTTAATAAACTGTAGTCTTACTTTCTCAACCGTTTCGTCCTTTTCATTTTTCTCTCTGATCAAAGTCCTTTTTTCATCAGTATCTTCGGACTCTTCGCCTTCATCTTCTTCCTCCTCCTCTTCTGGATCAGGAGATGCTGATTGTGAACATAATCTCTCAACCTGCTTTGTCACATTCTTGGCTACTTGTTCACGTACTGGTTCTAAATCACTGTCGTGGTCAGAAAAATCATTAGATGACGAAGCCGAATGGGTATGGCCTATTTCATTGACTTTGGCAATAAATTGCTTTCTTACTTCTTCTCCAACATCATGTATAACTTTAAGGTTTGACGATTTGGATCTATGGGGCTTGGGATGTTCTATAATGTCTTTTGATGGTTTTATTTGTTCTTTTAGTAATTCAAGTTGAGAAATCGTCGAATCAAGTGCTTTGATTGGTGGAGTTAATTGACCCTCTTCCGTTATAGTACTACTACTAGTACTAACACTCAAGTTGGAGTCTTTTATACCGGTACTCATAGTACCTTCTTCGTAATTTACTAACGAGTTGGTTTTCCAAATGGAATGTTGCACTAAACTTTCAAATGCTAATTTATCGTGTCGATAAAGGTTGGCCAGATCAATATTTAATGGTGAATCTGGTTCTGGGTCGTCAAGGAGCATCAAAATTGCAACTACTAGGTGTTCTAAGTTCCAAGCAGGTGACCAGTTATCTTGTTTTAATATGTCAAGACAGATTTCTCCTGTTTCAAAGTTGATATTTGGATGATTGATGGGGGTTATAAAGTGAATATTTGGTGGTTGTAACGGATATTTAGGCGATAGTTTAATACCTAGTTTCCAATTACCGTTGTAATAGTACAATGAGTCTTGTTTGGTAGGTTTTGAAATTACTGCTGTCCACTCAAATATATCTATATGTTCTTCGTCTGAATTATTGTCGATACTTCCAGCAACTGGAGCCAACGATAAGATTTGATGGTTTTGGTTCTGAGGGGGGGTTTTGATGTACTGTTTATATTCTTTAAATAATCTTCTCTCGGCCATTAATATTCGTGCTTCATGGGTTTATTGTACTGTTGTTTGGGCTTTTGAACTATGGTTTTTCCTAATCTTTTCGAGAATTCCTGAGAAATAAATCGGCTCCAAAAAATAAAAACCAGTCTGGGGGAAAAAAAGGGATGGTGATAATGGAATGGCTGTCGTGTATCAACAAATAACTGTCACAACGTTCAATTCAATTAATAAAGGTGCTTTAATGTTTGTTAAGCAAAAATTCAAATAAAGCTAGATTGGTTTGCCTTTAATCAAATTCGAATCACAGATTTTTCACACGAACCCAAATTGTTTATTTATATATGTTCGACTGAAATATTCTCCATGCACTTCCCCAGTCATTCAGACTAACTCTTGCCTCGGCTACAATACAATTAGAAAAGAAATGAGAATAAATGACGTAGATCTCACGTGCACGGCAACTAAACACAGTTTCAAACGTGCATATGTTTCGGCACGTGATACGTGGAGGTGAGCATTCGCATGACCATCGCGATGACTTAATGCACATAGTTTGTGATGACGGATAAATGCCTCTGCTTACAATTAATCTTAATGTACATGCATTGATGCGTGCTTAAAATTCGCTCGATGATACTGGTCATCACTGCATTTCAGTATTTTAAATAGAAAAAGAAATTCCTTGTTGGCTGGTTGTCCTTTAGTTGCAAATGAGCCTTCCACACAACACGCAGCCGTGCACAAAGAGCCAAAAATATTAATCCAAATTTTAAAAAATAATGACTCCTACGCGGTTCGAACGCGTGCATCTTTACGATAGTAGAACTTGAGTCTACCGCCTTAACCACTCGGCCAAAGAGCCATTTGATATAAGGGATAGGACCGACTAAATATTAAGTCGCTCTACTTCTCATTAACGGTTAAGCTTACTTAGTATTATGGAAACTCTCAAAAGACTAGGAATCTTTATTTCTTATTTTACGTAATTTCTCAGCTTCACTTTCTTCACTTCAAGCAAATACAGCAAAATCTTATTTCCTCGCTGTTTAATTGTCAGATATCACTTATCACGAGTGATGCGGTCCTCGCAATCCTTATTAAACACCTTTACCTAACGAATCTCGTTCGAAAAAGATGAACTAGAAGTTGCAAAAAGAACAGAAAGAGAATTATACCCTGTTCTGGCTTATATTGTCTCAGCTCAGTCGCTTAAGGTAATAGTACGTGGATTAACTAGATATATTCCAAATTAAGACATTCAGCATAGCAAATATAGAATCAGTTAAAAATAATAAATCAGCATTTCTAACGTATAGTAGAATGCCATGAATTGATTAATTGTTCAAACTGTACTTTTGTTTGCCTGTTCATAATGGATATTTAGAAAACTTTTGTCAATTTATTAGAAATATTACAGCAAACTATATTTACTATAATTCAAAATATTAGACGATCGAATTTGAACAAAATTATACTTAAGTATTGATAAAAGTCTACTATAATTGATTCGATGCCACACATACTCTCTGGACTTGGGCATTCATCGTTTTCTATCAAGAATTAAACATTTTAATAGTTAATTATTTTAGAAAGCTAGCATATTCAAAACTATAACGATAAGGCAACTTGTCCGAGTGGTTAAGGAGAAAGATTAGAAATCTTTTGGGCTTTGCCCGCGCAGGTTCGAATCCTGCAGTTGTCGTCATTATTTTTTTGGCCAAACTGCTGATTTTCACGTGATAATCATTACCTTTGAGTGCTACTTGATTGGACCGTACGGCGCCGGTTCAGGCGTTGGGCGGGCCTTAGGAGATAGACGGTCAATCGGACTGCGCACGACCTTGGAAGTGAAAAGTTTATGAATCATAGCTGAAAAATCGTTGATACTACTGCCTTGTATATATATTGTTTTCCCAGAAATGAGTTATATTGGTAAACATTCTTCAGCAATGGCATCATTAGCCGTTGCTAAGAGAATTGTTCAAAGCAGAAGTTTCGTCCAAAGTGGCTTTTTATCAGAGAAAAAGCTCAACAAGTATTCATCGATTGTCACCCAATCACCATCCCAAGGTGCTTCACAAGCCATGCTTTACGCAACTGGTTTTGAAGAAAGCGACATGAACAAAGCACAGGTTGGTGTTGGATCTGTTTGGTGGTCAGGTAACCCCTGCAACATGCACTTGATGGACTTGAACGACAAATGTAACGACTCGGTCAACCGCGCTGGATTGAAGGGTATGCAGTTTAATTCAATTGGTGTTTCCGACGGTATTACCAACGGTACTGATGGTATGAGATACTCGTTGCAATCTCGTGAAATCATTGCCGACTCCTTTGAAACTATGATTATGGCTCAGATGTACGATGGTAACGTTGCCATTCCTTCGTGTGACAAGAACATGCCTGGTGTTCTTATGGCCATGGGAAGACACAACAGACCTTCCATTATGGTCTACGGTGGTACGATTTTGGCTGGATCCCCTACTTGTGGGGGAGGAAATGATGCCATTCCTGAAAAGATCGATATTATCTCTGCTTTCCAATCTTATGGTCAATACTTGTCCAAGTCTATTAGTGAAACCCAAAGAAAGGATATTGTCAAACACGCTTGTCCAGGACCAGGTGCATGTGGTGGTATGTACACTGCTAACACCATGGCATCTGCTGCGGAAGTCATGGGTATGACTATGCCATTTTCATCGTCAGCTCCTGCTGTTTCCAAGGAAAAGGCCGCAGAATGTGCCAACATCGGTGATGCCATCAAAAACTTGATGGAATTAGACTTGAAACCAAGAGATATCATGACCAAGAAAGCTTTTGAAAATGCCATTACCTATATCATAGCTACCGGTGGTTCTACCAACGCCGTTTTGCATCTTATTGCCATTGCTTCTTCGGTTGAGGTAGAAATTACCGTCGATGACTTCCAAAGACTTTCTGACTCCACTCCGTTATTGGCCGACTTTAGACCTTCAGGTAAGTACGTTATGGCGGACTTGCAAGAACACGGAGGTACTCCAGCTGTCATGAAGTATTTGTTATCTGAAGGCTTGATCTGTGGTGACCAATTAACTGTTACTGGTAAGACTATCAAGGAAAACTTGAAGGACTTGCCTGGCTTGCCTGAAGTTCAGGACATTGTTAGACTTGTTTCAGACCCATTGAAACCTACTGGTCACTTGCAAATCTTGAAAGGTACTTTGGCTCCTGGTTCTGCAGTAGGTAAGATCACTGGTAAGGAAGGTACCTACTTCAAGGGTGCATCTAGAGTATTTGACAACGAAGCAGAGTTTATTACTGCGTTGGAAAACGGTGAAATCAAAAAGGGTGAAAAAACTGTATGTGTTATCAGATACGAAGGTCCAAAAGGTGGCCCAGGTATGCCTGAAATGTTGAAACCTTCGTCGGCCTTAATGGGTTACGGTTTGGGTAAAGATGTTGCTCTTTTAACCGATGGTAGATTCTCCGGTGGTTCTCACGGATTCTTGATTGGCCACATTGTGCCAGAAGCTGCTGTTGGTGGGCCTATTGCGTTGGTCGAGGATGGCGATGTGATTGTCATCGACGCAGAAAACAACAAGATCGACTTGTTGGTGGACGAAGCTACGTTGGCCGAAAGACGAGCCAAGTGGACTCCTCCTGCACCAAGATACACCAGAGGTACCTTAGCCAAATACGCCAAGTTGGTCAGTGATGCCTCCTTGGGCTGTGTGACCGATTTACCATAGATATGCTCTGGCTGATTTGTCATTTGCCATACCATTTTTATTCTCGTACTTGTCAAATCGTCATTATTGAATGGTTCTGTTGTCAACTGAAAGGCACATAATCTGTCAATTGCTTAATTCAATTCTATTCAACCAATGTATGTTGGTACATACATTAGATTTATCTACAACCATCCTCATAATATGTATATATAATACTACGTCATGTCCTAACGAAAGGATTACCTCAACCCATATTATAGTTTAATCTTGCGAGCAATGTAGTTGAGTAGATACTCCTTGTCTTGTCTTAATCCGGGATATTTAAACGAATCCACTATACAGAAGAAGGGAATTTCCCATTCTTGGAACTTGTACACCGTCTTGGCACTGAGATGCTTGCAGTGACTCAAGATTAGATTGTTGTGGTTATTTAACTTGGTTTCATACTCCTGGTCGAGCTGCTCTAGTGTGCTTTGGCTATTGAATTGCAATTTCTTAAGCTTGGACGGGTGGAACCCTTCCAGGGACTTGGCTATTCGGTTCGTTATATTGGAAGCTTTTTGCAGGTATTCTTGCTCCATGTCTTTTCTTTCTTGAGTCCATGTATTCTGGAGCTGTAATTGACTCTTGAGAAGCTTCGCCAACTCGCTGAGTTTGATTCTGTCGGATAAAACTCGATGGTTCAAATACTGTTCCGCATGGTATCGGTTTGTGATGAATTTGGCATCTGGGCCTTTATATCCTGATCCTTGAGAATCGGATGTTTGATTTGGGTTTTTTACTTGAATAGATCCTCCACCTACTTCTTCGTTCAAGTAACTATAGATCTTGTTGGTGTAATAGTTACGTCTCTTGACGTATTCTACCAACTTTGGATCATTTCGTTTTTGCTTAACAATCCCCACCAATCTGTGTTCATTGAGTTTTGTCAAGGCATTGTATACCGAACTTGGTTTATCTATACGTCTTTTCAATAGCTGAAGCACCGTTTGTTCAACTTCATTATCCGCCATCTTGTCTTCTTGCGATGCTCGGTGATATTTGGAGTGAAAAATGATCTCAAGTAATAGAAACGACATAGAAATGATAGCAAACGGTAATTAGAGATGTGGCAAGCCACTGAATCTACATGAATTGATTAAATTGGCGAACCAGTACATGCTGTACAATGGTAGATGCTTTGCATTGGCATAAGTTTTACATTGGCACATTAGCTGCAGTGGCACATGTTTTACGTATACTCGATTGTGATTATGTATTATGGGTATTATGTGCTTACTTTGTCCTAACAGTATAATCATCACCACTCTTGGTTATGTAGCGTACCCATGGATATGATTGGTACTGTAATTTAGGCTCATTGATTCTTAAGTATCTTACTTGAATACCACTGGTTGTGAAGTATGGAATTGAAAAGTTTACTTTGATTGGCTTCTTGTTGGCAGCCAATACTTCCTCAGGATCGGTTACAGCAGGAAGTCCTAATTCGGCTCGCATATGGAACTGTTTACCACCAGGGAACGTTTTAAGCTTCCAAACAATGTGTGACTTTTCCGGAATCCACTTGACTGTTCCATATTCTGGAGTGAACTTTGGTGTATCGGCATCCTCAGGAATTGGAATTATGATCTCTACATTATTGGCAGTGGATTTCTTCTTGATTTGGGTCTTGACAGAGCAAAGAATTTCAATTCTAGAATGTTTGTGAATCTTTGATTTGCATTGAACCAAAATCAAGGGTTTCATAAGAAATTGTGCCGACGACAACCGATATGACATAACTGTGAATTCTCCATCAGGAGGAATAAAGGTGATTATTCTTTCGTTTTCAAATTTCGATAATCTGACACATTGATGGAATTTGATGTCTTCCATTTCTATTCCCTTGTTGTTTGCTGGAGGTTGGGTATTGACCGGCTCGTCATTGTCATCAACGGCTTGGGGAGGTGACGTGAAGATCCCCTTGTCGTTTAATCCCAATCTTAAATCAGGCATACCACTAAGGTGTGATTTGACTTTTACTTCACCAAGAATTTCAGAATTAAGAACTTGTCCATTGGCATTGATTAACATGTTGATAGATTCAACCACGTCCAAAAATGCTTCGTTCTTCTTATAACTGATTCCATCTTTTCTCCATGAAACTGCATTGGTAACTGCTTGTGGCGGTTGGACCAAATGATTGGCTGATTTCCTGACCAACTTGTAGTAATCTTGAGTGATGTATTCTTTTAAGATCTTTGTATCAGTGGTTTGGGGCACACCAAAATCCATCATTTCATCTAGCAATTCGTATATTACCACAAAATTGTCTCTGATTGATTCTTCTTCTAAACTTTTGAAATATTGTGAAAAGACTTCAATAAGTTTTGATAAGAAGATAATGATGGCCATGATGTTTTCGTTTTTTCTTGATAAAGCACAAAGGTATAAATTGTTGTGGTTGATGTATATGTAATTGATTCCTTGGCTATTAATAAATGGTTTATAGTCTCCATCATCTTGACTATTTTCCAACTCGAGCAAGAGTAGCGGGAACTTTTCAATAGTATTGGCAGGTATGTCTCCCTTGTAATCTCTGGAAAGAAGCGGTTTACCCTTGATGTCTAAAAAGTGGATTTGCGACGCCATGTTTTACGATAGGTGTACACGGCTAAGCGACTTTCTGACTATTATAGCGGTCTATGCTAATTCGCCTGATTCAGATTTCTGTATTGAACAACAACTTTGGATTGCATGCAGGTCAGTTATGGACGGCGGTGGGCGCGTAGACTGGACCTGATCACGTGCGACGACCCATTGAGTCACGTTTAGACACACGTGCCTTATTCTATGCATAAGCCTGTAGCAATGATAGCTATAAGGTATAAACAATGTAGTTGCTGGAGGATTCAGCCCTACTGACAGCCGTATTAAGAACCGCAGTTCATGGACTGGGTATTTTACTGGCGGAAGAGTCGGGCCGGGATTATTTTTGGTAAATTATTACAGAATTCTCCCCTTTACGCTGGAGCTAGATGTCTTGCATTCTATACTTAATTCATATCCGCACCATTTCAGATCGGTTCCAGATCGTTTCACAATCTTCATAATCTTCTCTCCCGTCAAGAGTGTGTGTAGCAACAGAGCCGACGGGAGCCCCGCCGTGAAGACTGCAAACTGCCGTGCCCCACGTGAGGCCAATTTGCACGCCCAGCTGTCTATTTTAGGAACGATGTTGGTTTTTGCCCGAGCCAAGATCGCCAGGGTTCCTTGGCCACAACAATGGTTGGTAGTTTGCGCCCCGCCGCGCGAGTGCATCTCGACCGAGAATTGCAAAATTGTTTGCACCAAGAAGTTACGCCCAGAGTTCATATATCACGGGTACTCGAGAAGCCCCGATAATTACACGATGGTTTACTAAGAATGTTATATTAAACGATTTTAGATATAAAATCGGGCTTGTCATATTATGGTCTTGCATCGGTTGACGTGTGCTACAAGGACAAGACATTCACGTAAAAACAAATCCTGGGCCAAGAGTGATTCGACCTGTACTATGGTCCATTTATTGGCCTTGGTTTCTCGGCCTGGCTGTGCGAGTCGAGGTTTGGCTGGGCTTCCGGGCTGAGCACCCAGAGTAAAACAGGCGTAATTACAACCACGAAAGGTTGGGTGGTTGTGTTAACAGGTAGTTACAATTTGTGGTGAGGCATGAGTCCCCGGATTTCACTGGTCCTCAGCCTTTTGTGGTGCCTCAAACTGCTTCTAGGCGCACCCCAAACTCCAAAGCCCCCTATCTTTCTCCTGACGAGCGCCTCATTACCCTGATTATTTTTTCCAATTTTCTATTGTTGGCAGTTTTCTTGCATGTTTGTTTATACCTTGAGAAGTCGCACATCTCATTTATTCATAATTACAGATTTATATATATAGAGAATAAATCAGTTAGATTAGTTGGATTTTGTTTCAAGTTTTTTCCGTTCGTTAATCTCCACTTCCCTTTTTTCATCGTTCCAGGTTTATATCCGTTCTTCACCACTGGTTTAAATTCCTTCGCTAGTTCCACTTCTAATAACCGTTCGTTTTATTCAACCACTTGCCACCTTCTCCACCATAATGAAAGTTTTCAACGTTGCTACTTTTGCCACTTTGGCCACCTCAGTTTTGGCTCTTGAGCCTATAGAAGTCAAGGGTAATGCTCTTTTCGGTAAAGATTCCACCGACCGTTTCTATATTCGTGGTCTTGATTATCAACCAGGTGGATCATCTGATTTGATCGATCCCTTGGCTGATCCAAAGACTTGTGAACGTGACATCAAATACTTTAAGGATTTGGGAATCAATACCATCAGAGTCTACTCCATCGATAACACTGCCGATCATGACGAATGCATGGAACAGTTGGCTGATGCAGGTATCTACCTTATCCTCGATGTCAACATTCCTGATGCTTCCATTTCTCGTTCCGACCCAAAGTGCTCCTACAACACCTTATACTTGGAACAAGTTCTTGCTACCGTGAAATTGATGGCCGGATACAACAATACTCTTGGCTACTTTGCCGGTAATGAAGTAATCAATGACGGTACCACCACATCTTCTGCTCCTTACGTTAAGGCCGTGGTTAGAGATATGAAACAATATATTCACAACCAAAAATTAAGAGCGATTCCAGTCGGTTACTCTGCCGCTGATGTTTCTGAAAACAGATTGCAAACCGCCCAATACTTCAACTGTGGTGACGATGCAATGGCCAGATCAGATTGGTTCGGTTTCAACGATTACTCTTGGTGTGGTGCGTCCAGTTTCACCACTTCTGGTTACGACCAAAAGGTCAAGGCCTACTCCAACTATTCCATCCCATTATTCCTTTCTGAATTCGGTTGTAACAAATCCCCTCCAAGAGAGTTTACTGAAGTCGAGGCCATTTACTCTACTAAAATGTCCGCGGTATTCTCTGGTGGTTTGGTCTACGAATACTCTGAAGAAAAATCTAACTACGGTTTAGTCACTATTTCTAACGATACTGTAACTACCAACGATGATTATGATAATTTGAAGTCTGAGTATGCAAAGACCAAGGATCCCACAGGAGATGGTGGTTACAGTTCTGATTTGGATTATTCAGAATGTCCTCAAGTATCCTCCAACTGGAATGCTACTGCCGATCTTCCACCAACTCCAAAGGGTGCTTATAAATATATTAATGGTAGTGCTGATCCTCAAGGAAAGGGTTTTAACGCCACTACACAATGGGCTTGTGTTGACGGTAACAATAACGTTGATGACTCTTCTTCGGCTTCCAAATCCAACTCCGCTTCATCATCATCATCATCCTCTTCTACATCATCTGGTTCCAGATCTTCCTCCTCCGCTTCATCTTCTTCCACCAAACAGAACGATGCTAACTCCATTAAAACCCAATCTCTTAACTGGATTAACTGTATAAGTCTCGCCGGTGTCATTGCAGGCTTTACTTTAATTTAATTTTTTTTTTATATTAACTAAATAAAGATTTAAAATCTCGGATTTCATGTAATTATCTCTAATGGAATTAGTATTTCTACTACGAATTACTACTACTGCTGCGAAAGAATTCTTGATAATCTTATATCTATTCATTTATATATGCTTATACAGATCAAGACTTCACTTCTTGCTTGATTCCATACATCATTTCTTCCTTGTTGATTAAATGCCCAATGCTATCAACCTCTTCCAATAACTTGTCAACATCAAAACACCAATCATTCAAAAGCTCATTAATATGACTATCAGAAGTTCTTTCCTTCTTTTCTTCACCATTTTCAAATTTAACCTTGGATTGAACAACTGGCGCCTTCTCAAACTTAATGATTCCTTGAGGTCTGTTAATCTTGGCATAAATCATTCCTTGGTTGACCAATTCACTAACGTACTCTTCGGATTCTGAAGTTGATAATTGTAACAAATAAGCCAATCTATCTAATTTAATGAATTGATAGTACTTGTTGATAATTCTTAAGTTGTGTTCGATTATTCTTTTCTGTAAATTTTTATAATTGACATCCAGTTCAAAAATACTTGACTTATTGAAGTAATCGTTCTTGTATAAGGATTCGATGTTTGACCAGTGGATTAATTCATTAGTTGTGAAGAGTTCTAATAAATCAAATACTTTTGGTTCAACATTCTTAGCAAAGATTGGATTTTGTTTAATCTTGTAAATCAAATCAAACTGATGAGGATCGTGTTGTGATAATATAATGTAATAAATGATTGAAGTAAGATAGTTGGTGTAATCTTTTTTAGAACTCTTTACTTCTTGAATTTCAACTAATAATAACATGTTCTTAACAATGGAAATATAGTCATTTTCGTATACATTGATTTCAATCAAGTACTTTAAATAAATGGCCTTATATTCGTCAGCCTTTTCAAAATTCTTTAATGACTTCAATAAGATTTTTCTACTTAAAATCTTCGCTTGACCAAAGTCTCCTTTTTTCAAGGTCAATCTGATTTGTTCCAAGATATATTCGATCTTGGTGCTGAAAGTCATCAAGGAATAAGTTTCAACTTGTAAATCACATAAAACTTCAACGGCTTTATCCAAATCATCATATTGGTTAAGATAAATTTCACTTAATTTCTTTGAAACAACTGCTCGTTCCACTTCAACGAAAATCTTTTTATCAGTAATGGTTCTAATAGTTTCAATAACTTTAATTTTAGTTTCTAATTCGGCCTTTTTGTCATCACTTAAATTGTCCAAGTTATCAATCACAGCTTGAATTAAGGTTTGGATGGCTGATTTTAATTGTCCATGTTTCTTGGATAATAAAATGATAAGATCATTGAGGTAATCCCAATCATTGTTTTTGACCAAGATACTTATTAATTTCTCCAAGATACGTTTGGACGATGCTACATCTGATGATTGACGGGTTTGTTTTTCAAGCACCAATAACTTATCAATTGCAGATTTGTGATTCGAGGTTGAATCAATTATAGGAAACTGTTCATTTAAAGTTTCACTGAAATCCTTTTCGGCTTTTAATGGATCTTCTCTCGACATGATATGCACTATTCTCCACTAAGCTTCTTTAGTTTGGTGGCAACGATTTTTGTGTGGTGAGATTGTGAAATATGAACACTCGTGCGCGTACCAAAAGTCTCTCCTAGTTGCCTATGAAGGTGTTAAGGCATGGTTGGCGAGAGATAACCAGTAAAAGGACCGAAGTAGGAAGTGTGCTGGCCCCCTGATGCATCAGAGAATTACTGAAAATTGAAAGAAGCACTTGAAATGTCGTTTTATGGGTCTAACTCACCTTCTTTAATTATCGGGTCCAGGAACCGATTGAGAAAATTGAATTAAAGCAAATCAGACAAACGGAGTGTTGCGAAATATGTCATTAAGAAGTAAAGGGCATCAAAAACGGAGTAAGCTGAAACATTACAGACTTGTATTATCAATATCTGAAATTTTACAGATATACAACTGGTTGTATAGTGTAGTGGTTATCACTTTCGGTTTTGATCCGGACAACCCCGGTTCGAATCCGGGTACGACCTGTACCATATTTTTTATATATTCCATACTAATATTGACCCAGACAATTACTCAGGCACCGTAGGTACCGCGTTTGCATCTTTTTACTCGACCATGTAGCTAATTTAAGGTTTCTGAATTTGCAGATAACCATCCTGCATATAAACACACTTAAAAGTCAATGGCATCCCAAGCCATAAGAAGCCAGTAAATCAATGGATTCTGATTTAAAGTCGCTAGATTTGAGCAAATTAGCTCAGATTGTACAGAAGTATCTTGGAGTGGCGGATGATGATTTGACCATATCGAAATATGTGTTCAATTTATATTCCAAGACAGAAGGGCCTCGAGGTGGTCGCGATGAGGCATTACAACAGTTTAAACAAGTGATGGCAGATAATGGAGGAGGAGATTTCCCACAAGATTTTGTAAGGGAATGTTTTCAACAATTGTACATCCCACAGATTAAGCAAGAAAAGCCACTGTTTTCAGGACTTAGTATACCGAATCAATCTCCTGTAAAGTTGGAACATGAACCTCAGATAAAGAAGGAGTACCCACCAGTAAAGGAGCAAGTAATACATGAACGTAGTTTTATCAAAAGAGAGTACAATGATCAAGTGAAGATTGAAGCTAATAACAATAATATTGAGCCACACAATAAAGTCAAACAAGAAGATGGACAGACACACATAAGTTCAGGGCCATTGGAAATAGGCAATGTTTATAAGGGATATGTCAGCAGTTTGACATCATACGGAGCGTTTATTAAGTTGAATGACCGGAGATCCTTTCAATCTGGGTTGTGTCATATTTCGCAGCTTTCATTTGACGGTAGAACCCGCATTGAACTGACATCAGATGTGTTGAAGTTTAACCAAGAAGTGTTCGTGAAAGTCACCAACATCGAAGCACCAAGCACTGGAGAATCCAAAAGACGTCCAAGAGAAAAGATCTCGCTTTCTATGAGAGGAATAGATCAGATGACCGGACTTGACAAGTCGGAAGAGTTGAGACAAGAACGCAACGTAGAAAGGGGAAGAACAGAGTTTGAACCGGACTCCCAAAGCAAGGGAACCAAGCGAAGGTTCACTTCTCCCGAAAGATGGGAAATAAGTCAATTAATTGCATCAGGAGTAGTGTCTGCAAAAGACTATCCTGAATTGATGGGAGCGCATGAAGATCCCAATTCTGCATTTGAGGACGATAGCAAAGCCAGCAGGAAGCGTGGAGAAGAAGTGGAAATTGATATAGAAATAGAATTGAACAAGGATGAACCCAAGTTTTTGAAGGGCCAAACCAATAACTCTGTGGATTTGGCCCCGGTAAAGGTGTTTAAAAACCCCGAAGGCTCGTTGGTACGGTCGGCAATGAACGGATCCAAGTTTTCACGAGAGTTCAAAGAAGAGCGTATGAAGGAGAAGAAAGAAAAGGAAAAGGCTAGCCGGCTTGAGTCAGAAAGAAGCGGCAAGTCTTACGACCCCTTAAGTGGGAAACCAAGCACTTCAAAGGACCAGACCAGTGCTGATGCTAGACAAAGTGTGATATCAGAGTGGAAAAACTCCCAGAAGACAGCCAAGCTTGGTAAGAGGACCGATCTTTCTATGAAAGAACAACGGGAATCGTTGCCGGTATATTCAATGAGAACACAGATAGTTGATACTATAAAAAACAACCAATTTGTAGTGATTGTTGGAGAAACAGGATCGGGTAAAACCACTCAAATAGTCCAGTATTTGTCAGAGGAAGGAATGAACTATAATCCTGGTGGTCTGCAGAAGATGATAGGATGTACACAGCCTAGAAGAGTCGCTGCGATTTCGGTAGCCAAAAGAGTATCTGAAGAAGTGGGAACCGATTTGGGACAAGAAGTGGGATATTCGGTCAGATTTGATAATAGTACTGGTCCAAACACCAAAATCAAGTACATGACCGATGGTATATTACAACAAGAGGCATTGAACGATCCGTACATGCAAAAGTATTCTGTGATAATGTTGGATGAAGCTCACGAAAGAACTATTGCGACCGATGTATTATTTGCCCTCTTGAAGCAAGCTGCAAGTAAGAACCCAGATCTTAAGATCATCGTAACGTCGGCCACGTTGGATGCTAAAAAGTTTTCCAATTTTTTTAACAGTTGTCCTGTTATGACTATTCCTGGCAGAACGTTCCCCGTGGAAGTCTTGTACACTAGAGAACCCGAAATGGACTACTTGCAGGCTTCGTTGGACTCGGTGATCCAGATCCACATTTCTGAGCCTGAAGGGGATATTCTTGTGTTTCTTACGGGTCAAGAGGAAATTGATACCAGCTGTGAAGTTTTATTTGAGAGGATGAAGGTGTTGGGAGATACAGTTCCAGAACTAATAATATTGCCTGTATATTCGGCGTTGCCATCAGAAATGCAGAGTCGAATCTTTGAGCCCACCCCCCCAGGGTCCCGTAAGGTCATATTGGCGACCAATATTGCCGAAACATCGATTACCATTGACGGAATTTATTACGTAGTTGATCCTGGGTTCATGAAACTCAATGCTTACGATGCGAAAATAGGCATGGACTCGTTGGTAGTATCACCGATATCACAGGCCCAAGCCAAGCAAAGAAGTGGTAGGGCCGGTAGAACAGGTCCGGGAAAGTGCTATCGATTGTACACTGAAGCGGCATTCAAGAACGAAATGCTTCCCAATACTATTCCTGAGATCCAAAGACAGAATTTGTCACATACTATATTAATGTTGAAGGCCATGGGAATCAATGATCTTCTTAATTTCGACTTTATGGACCCCCCACCAGCAAACACTATGCTTACAGCCCTCCAAGACCTATACACGTTGTCAGCACTTGATGAAGAAGGACTCTTGACGGGACTTGGGCGTAAAATGGCCAATTTCCCGATGCAGCCAGCTCTAGCCAAAACCCTACTTACGTCAGTGGAGTATGGGTGTACGGATGAGATACTCAGTATAGTAGCGATGCTTTCGGTACAGTCGGTATTCTATCGACCCAAGGATAAACAGAACTTAGCTGATCAAAAGAAAGCACGGTTTCACGACCAGCACGGGGATCACTTGACGTACTTGAAAGTGTATCGAGCCTGGGTGACGAACGATCGAAGCAAGCAGTGGTGCCAGGACAATTATATCCAAGAAAGAAGTATGCGGAGAGCCCATGAAGTCAGACGTCAGCTTGAAACGATTATGAGAAAGTACCGGTACTCGATACAGCTGTGTGGTAATCAGATGGATCGGGTACGGAAGTCATTAATAGCGGGCTTTTTCAAGAATTCGTCCAAGAGAGACCCGGCGGAGGGATATAAGACGGTGGTAGAACAGACTCCGGTATCTTTGCACCCATCTCTGTCGCTTTTTGGTAAGAACCCTGAGTATGTGATGTACCATACATTGCTTTTGACCACCAAGGAGTACATGCACTGTGTGACAGCGATAGAACCTTCATGGTTGGTTGAAATGGCCCCCGCATATTTCAAGGTGGCCGACCCTTCAGCCAAAAAGGGCGGCAAGATTGTGCCGTTACACGGCAAGACGGACTGGCGACTTAGTGCTCATCATGAAGTGAAGCGTAGAGCTTTGGAGAACAGATAAAGAGGATGCAGTTTCCAGGAAACAGGCAAGTTAAGTACAAAATTAAGTCAACAAGATTAAATACAGGCGTATGTAACAATAATAGATTCAAGTAGAGCGGGCAACAATAATAGATTCAAGTAGAGCGGGCTAAATAGCACATGAACAGTAGAATGAGAAAGCGAAGCAAGAGAACACACGAACAACAGAATCAGGATAAGTAGTATTAAAAAAGTAATCAAATACTGGCGATATTCACTAGGGTAAATAAGAATAGGCTAGGATGTTTCTATTAGAGTGCTAGGATGTTCGAAGTTACAGAACCAAAGATAAGCAGTAGCACAACTCACCGGGCGAGATAACGCGATTAACGACAGTACAGGCAACAAGCAGTCGCAGATAATAACAGCGAAAAGGCAAAACCAGAAATAGCCAGAAAATCACACACCTGGGGCACAATTATAATTACAACCGCTGGAAAGTTTATAATTCCAGAGTGATGTCAATAATTTCACAGTTGTTTATTTATGGACTGAAATTCTCGAGCAACCTAACACCTGGAGTAACAACAACGGTTGACCAAGCTCGATGTTTCGGCAAATAAATATTATGACACCCATTGCGGCAAACGAGCTCGCCGCTTTGATGCTGGATGCACCCCAGTGTGAGCATGTCACTTATCGTGACATTATCGCCCGATTGTCATATTGCCTAATCATGTGCTGTCTGATTACCCCAATCCAGGCTGACTGCTTGCGCGCTTCTGTATCCGGTGACCCGTTTTGTTGCAACCACGAAGGTGGGGAACAAAATTAAAGTGAATGTGATCATTACTGCTACGCAGCTAATTGTCTGGTGTTGTAAGGAATTCAACCATATATATCCGGTAGTCCATCATTTTGTTGGTTGATTTCTCCACGTAAATTCCCAATCTCCGTTTGTTTGGCACATTCCTTAGTTTCTTTTCTACACTACAGTATCATCAGTTTTTTTCGTTCCGTCTATTTGCCTAGTACTTATTTATAACCATCAACTACTACCATTGATTTTGCCAGCTTTGATTTTGCCAGCTTTGATTTTGCCAGCTGTTTACACTGTTTACATACAGCCGATATAACATTTGATCAACATAAACTATACTTGGGACAACATTTGCTTTAGAAAATGAGAAGTGCTAGATATACCAAGGATGCCATCCATGATAGGTTGAGCTTGTATAGCACCTCGTCAAGCATCTCAATATCGGGTGTCAAGCCACTTCGAAGAAAATTCCTGAACCAACAGTCTATCCTTAGTACCGCGGAGAATACCAGTGAAAATGTGATTGACTGTTGTCCATTGCAGACCGACGAACATGGCAATCTTGTTGACACTGAGGGCCGTAAAATTACCTTGAAGGGCATCAACTTGGACGGTTCGCTGAAACTTCCTACCGGACCATTGTTGCCGTCTTATCGTGGTGACTCCAGCAACCCCAACGATATCTTCTTCGAAGGTGACACTGTCACGTTTGTGGGTAGGCCGTTCCCAGTGGAAGATGCGTACATGCACTTTCTGAGAATCAAGTCCTGGGGCTACAATACTATCAGATACTTGATTACTTGGGAGGCGGTTGAGCATGAAGGACCCAAAAAGTACGACGAAGATTTCATTGATAGTACCATCAAGATATTGAATATCTTGCACGAGGTGGGTGGACTCTATGTATTTGTTGAGTTTCATCAGGACGTTTGGTCTCGGTTCTCTGGTGGAAGCGGTGCTCCTATGTGGACATTATATGCTGCTGGACTCGAGCCAAAGAGGTTTGCAGTGACAGAATCGGCTATTATACACAATAACTCCAAATATCACCGCGAAAGCGATTCTGAAGTGTACCATAAAATGATATGGGCTTCCAACTACAAAAGATTGGTACCATTGGTGATGTTCACTCTATTCTTTGCTGGAAAATCGTACTTTCCCAAGTTGATCATCGACGGAGAGAATATCCAGGACTACTTGCAAAACCACTACTGCAACGCTGTTGGTCACGTCTGGAAAGCCATCAATGACAAACTACCCGAAATGATCAAAGACGGAACCATTATAGGGTTTGAGCTGATGAACGAACCCAATCTTGGTTTGGTGGGGCACGATGATGTGCGGTATCTCCCAGGAAACCAACAACTTCGTGTTGGTACTACTCCTACGGTTTACCAGTCGTTCAGATTAGGTATGGGGTTTGCCTGTGAGGTAGATGAGTATAAAATTGCCCTCACTGGTCCTCAGAAGTTTGCCACTCGAGTAGTCGATCCCAAAGGGGCCAGAGTCTGGCTTTCTTCCAGTGAAGGTGAAATTATAGATTCAAAATACGGTTGGAAAAGAGATCCCGGCTGGAAGTTGGGCGAATGTATTTTTGCTCAAGAGGGTATTTGGGGTTGGGATAACAGTATTGACTTTGAAAACTTGGCCAAATTATCCCAGGAAAAGAGGTTGGATATTAGTACTGCCCGATGTGAAGTCCGCTTGCCGAATTACTTTAACCAAGTATTACCAGAACACAACCACCGGCCATTTTGTGGATTACTCCCAAGCACCATTGATTCGGAATATTTCACCAACAATAATTTCATTGACTACTACATAAAGTTTAAGAAAGTCATTAGGGACATTTCCAAAGACAGTTTTGTATTGATCCAACCTCCAGTTATGGACATTCCTCCCAAAATCAAATCAGACCCTCGTAATATTATCGATTCCAAAACTATATATTGTCCCCATTACTATGATGGTATGTCGTTAATGTTCAAGACTTGGAACACAAAGTATAATGTTGACACTTTAGGAATCATGAGAGGAAGATACATCAATCCAGTTTTGGGGATTGTGTTTGGTGAAAGAGCCATCAGAAATTGTATAAAGAAACAATTTATTGAAATAAAAAAGGAAGCCCAGGAATACTTGGGACCAATTGCAGTATTGATGTCAGAAACAGGAATGCCATTTGATATGGATGGCAAGAGATCTTATCGCAATGGGAAATATATTTCACAAACCGCGGCATTGGATGCCCTTAGTAATGCCCTTGAGGGCCTGAACATGTCTCATACCTACTGGTGTTACACCAGTATCAACTGTCACGAGTGGGGCGATAGATGGAATAACGAGGACTTCTCTTTTTGGTCTCCTGATGACAGGAACCTTCAGTTTGAGGAGGAAACCAATCCCAGTACCCCCCAATCAACTACCAGAAGAAATAGTATTATGAAGAAGGTGACTCATAGCTCAAGAAGGGCTAGCGACGCTGCCTTTCACATCAAAAACAAAATTCTGCGTGCTGGTTTGACTCCAAGATCCAAATTGAGAAACGGACAGGGCGATTCTTCGGATGCTCCTTCAGGTTCAGAAAAGGAGTACGAAGACGAAACCGAAGTTGAATCACTCCAGGATTCTTCGTTGATCTCCAGCACCAGTGAAAATGTCCGATTTAAGCATTATAGAAAATGCTATCCTTCTCCAGATGGGGTAAGAGCACCAAGTGCAATTATTAGACCGTTTGTAGTGGCTACGAAGGGGGACATTAATGCAGTTGAATTTGATATCAAGGGTGTCAAGTTTGGACTCAGCATTAAAGTCGACAAGTCTGATTTAACTCTTGCGAACGTGCCCACAATTATATTTGTTCCTAAATGGCATTATCCATTCTTGAACTACGGCGACATCTTTTTGACGTCAGGGTACGTCAAATACAATGAACGCCTCGAATATTTGGAGTGGTACCACTTGGACGATCCCGATGAGGTTATTGACGAAGAACCAGACGACGCCACGTTAATATCAGGCCAATCTTGTATCGAGACCATTATCATCAAGAACAGCAGTGGGTCGTTGGAGGAAGTAAGATCAAAGGAGAGAGGTGGATATTTGTCTTATGTGGGCGAACAATGTCCTACTACATAATGAACTATTATTTATTATATTTATTTTATTTATTCAGAATGCAAACACTAAAAATCTAACGAATCATCCTCACGCTCTCTCTTGGATATTCCCTTGAGTTCGTCTGCTATGAGATCGTTGACGAACTGGCTAAAGAACTCAACGTACGGCTTCAAGCTAGTTTTTTCGTAGTCCAATACCTTTTCTTGACTATTTCCGTGCTCAGTTTCCCACACGTCCAACTCATCCTGTAAGAGTCTAAGATTGGGTGATGTAGTGGGGTTGAAGCCGTATTTGTCATCGGTGATCTTACCAGAAATATCTCTAGTAGGATCAAACGGTACACAAACATTACCAGTTCCAGGATGTATACAGAAGGGCGACTTTAATAAATGAATTACTTGTCGGGAAACCTCGACATCCAATCTTGGGTACATGTAATAAATAATGATCTCCTTTCTGGTTTCAAGTAATTGGTTGGCCTGGAGTGAAGTCTTCAAGATCTTTTTGGCCATGGTCGTTATGTCATCCCACTTATCTTTAGAAGTTGAAATCCCACTGTAGGACTTCCATTTAGATTTTAATTCGGTTTGTAATTTTACGTCCGGTATAAATGACAACAAGTCATCGATCTGGTCCCAGCTTTTGGCATCTGGGTCGGTGTTGGGGTCAGTATACCATGGATCTTGGTCTACCAATACAATATCCACAAACTCTTTGCTTAATATTTCCAACGATCTTTCTACATGTGGATGGAAAGGCTTTTTGAGGTTGAGTTGTTTCTTCTTTGAGGCTTTGGCCAGCTTACTGGTAAGCACATCCATGTAATCAATAATAGACTTTCTGGTCGATTCGCTCAATTCTCGAGCCCGCTTATCACTGATCCAACAATGGGCACCTCTTCTTCCCGAGAATACCCAAATCAAATGTTTAAAGCCAAAATCATCACGCAACGCCGAGTCGATGACTTTTGAACCTACGCGGATAAACTTCCAGCATTTTTCACAAATATCGGTATTTTGACAGCACGTTCTGATATCGTCATAATCGGTCAAATCAATATCGAAAACCAACTCCTTGGACTCGGCCTTCATGGCTGTTTTGGGCAAGTTCTTACGTTCTTTTGGGTTGACTCCATATACCGCGCCCACCTCGAAACGGGTAGGATTAGCACGTATAACCGAGTCTCGAAACTCGTCCTGACTTCCATACGAATTGTATCTCTGATATGCACCTGATCTGAATTCAAAAGCAAATTCCCTCATGGTAAAGTCTCGAGTAGGTTTGGGCGAATGGCTCAACCAGCGGAAAACCTGCTTGAAAGGCAACAATCGTCTGTAAAAAAAGAGCATATCTTCCTCGGAAGGCTTCGAAGAGCCCACATTGATTTTGACGGAACTGTCGCTGGCTTCTGCTACGGTTGCTGACATCTATAACGAACAACACTGGGATACTTGACTCTATTATCATCTATCCTACGCGTACACGCGTATATATTTAGCGGGCGCACGCCCCGCAATGGCTGCGAAATATTTTCTGCTAAAGTGCAATAGTTCTGGTTAGCCTGGAATCCTCCTCCATCATCCTTGTGTCGTCTGTTTCCTCAATTCTATAACCAGTCTAATTCATTCGGTCGTTATTTTAGTCATTGTTTTAGTCATTATTTCGGTCCTTCAAATTCGGTTCTTACAGTGGCACTACCTTCCTATTCTTTGCTCTACTTCTTTCTATAACTATTGTACATTATCGACCAAATCTATTGATGCTCAAAAATAAGCGAAACCCCCTCGTCACCAGCAGTAATTAACTTCTTACCGTTGTCAGCAATGGTAAAGTCCAAGACTCCCATGTTGTGGCCAACACCTGCATACAATTCCTCACCAGTTCTTGCATCCCACTTGTAAATCTTGCCGTTCATACTGGAGCCTGCAAGCACCGGGGTGTTGTTTATAAATTCCAACTTGGTGATAGCATCTTCAACTTTAATTGACTTACGCAATCTCCACTGTAAGGTTTCAAAAAGTAAAATGTCACCTGAAACCAAACCAATAGCAAGCAAGTTGATCAGAGGAGCAGAACACCAGGCCAAGGCTTCGATGGAAAGCTCAGCAATATCGTCTACGGTATCCAAAGTTTTCAATGAATGTACCAATTTTCCTGAATCATTGTTGATAATAGCCAAAAGTCCATCACGACCACCTACAGCAACGACATTTTTGAATACTTTGACCGTGACCCATGGACTTTCAACCGACTTGAAATCGGTGTGTGGCAGTAACTTGTAGTTGACGGCACCAGTAAAACAATTCCAGTTAACTATGGTTCCGTCTTCAGATATGGTTACAAGCGACATTTCGTTGTCATCTTTGCCAGGAATGAACACTCCTCCGTTGCACTCAAGAGTATGTGAAAATCCCGACATAACTTGTACCAAAGACCCGGACGACTTTTCGATCTGATACACCCACACCGAACCGTCATTGGCCCCGAAGGCAAAGTATGGCAACGAAGGGTGGGTGGTGATCCACAAAACCTCCTCAATCTCGTCCAATTCTGCAAACTTGACCCATTTCTCACCTCCTTTGGTGGCCTTGTGGACCTGGATAAATCCGGCCATATCTCCAGTGATAACATAGTCTCCTGCTGCGGTGAAACTTCCTGTAACTACCGACTCCTTGTGACCAGCCAATTCTCCTACAAAACGAGGCGGCTGTGTGTGGCAGGTCCACAAGTATGCTGTATCATCGGCACCTCCAGTGACAATCAAAGGAAGCTTGGGATGCTTGAAAACAGTAAAGATACTGTCTTTGTGCTGGTCAAAGTAACCCCATGAGTTGTTGGACATGTCGATTTCCAAGGCATCTTGGTCTTCATCCATGTCATCATCGTCGTCTTCAGGAGCAGGGCCATTGCCATCGTCTGCGACTTCCTCGTCGACTTCGTCAAGCTCCAAGAACTCTTCTTGCTCAGGCTCGTATGGTTGTTCTGGATATTCTTCTGACATTGTGCTGATTATGGAAGCAATATGGAAGGATTGCTCACTCTTATAGGGCTGATCATTAATAAGCTTATCGTGAGTGAAAATTTTAGGGCATCAGTATAGAGCGCAGTATGCAGGACCCGATGGCCGGGGAAGCACCAGGGCCAGAAGTAGAACCGATGTTGGCCACGGTGGCGAGGCGGTGGAAGCCATTGCACATTCTAGAATGTACCAGGTGTTATGTTGTGGATCGAACGGACATTTTCAGCTTGGATTGGGTCACGATGAAGATATTCTGCTGTTAGCAGCGGCCACCTTTGTAGGCAGCAATGGTAGCGAGACCGAGACTGAGAACGAACCAGTGGAGGTGGTATGCGGAGGTAATCATACGTTGGTACTATTTGCCAATGGAGACATATTTAGTGCTGGCTGCAACCACTACGGCCAGTGTGGGCATGCTGAAGGCGATAATGTGGCCAAATTCACTAAAATCGAAGGGGTCTGGGCAGCAGCTGCCTGTGGCTGGGAGTTCTCTATACTAGTGAATCGCGAGGGAGAAGTTTACGGGTGCGGAAGAGGACTAAAGGGCGAACTTGGGCTTGGAAAGGGCGTAACTTCAGCACCATTGACCAAAATAGTGTCATTTGGGGTTGGCCAAGTCCTGCAAGTACGTTCGTCGTTGAACCATACTATCGTACAACTCGTTGACAGCCGGCTCTTTGGCTGGGGTGTCTGTAGAAAGGGCCAGTTAGGAACCACAGGCGTGGATGGTACCAAGTCCGAGGCGGTGATGTGGCAGCCTCGTCAGTTGGAGTTTGAGGATTTGCAGCCGCTGAGCTCGAAGTTGTTCGCGGTGGGCAGGGACTTTACGGTTTTCTACACCGACCAGCTTGTGCATTACGGCAAGCCGGTCTTGTCACACCCTCAAGTGGACAGCACAAATGTGGTGGATATTAGAGCGATGTGGTCGTCGGTACACCTTCTTAGCAGCGACCATAGCCATGGCAATCGACTCAAAATTGAATCGCTTGGGAACGACAGCCATGGTCAGTTGTACAGTGGGTCTGTTGATATAGGCAGCTACGCTATAGGTAGTGAACACGGGCTTGTGCTTGCGTCCGACAACACAGTCCACGCATGGGGCTGGGGAGAGCATGGTAATTGTGGTGAAAAGAAGAATCAGAAAAGTGCTGGTACCAAGACAAGTACTGAGGCCGTCACATACCCCCTCACGCAAATCTACAATAAGCTGCCAGTCGTCACTGCCATACAATGCGGGTGCGCCACATCATGGGTTGTAGTGAAATACTAACTAATGTCACGAGGTATCTTTCCCATATTCATTGCATACGCTCAATATGGAAAATATGTTCAACGTAGTCACTCTGGGACAACCGTATCGACGACTAGCCAACGGCCACACGACAGGTTTCCGAAACCGCCGGTCCCGAGAGACCTTTGATTTCCACCCATCGTCCAACATAACTAGCCACCTTCTTAGTCGTCCAACACAGAACAACGTTGCCGCTGCTCTGTGTAGAGTAAAAGTAGCAGCCAACTTCGAAATCGCCAGAATTTTCTTGAACCCACCTCATTGCGAGCTGCGGGCCGGGTAACCCCGCCACGATGATCTGGTCGCGGCAACAACAATCAGCCCTAGTATATATTTGCAACTCTAGCCCTGAGTGTATTTGCAACACTGATTAAGGTGTAAATAGGATAGATTAGACAAGATGTTTGGCGCAGTATGTTCTGGTAGACCTGTGCAGCTAGCAGAACAGGTAGAACCCACCAAGTATGTTCTAAGAGTGCCCAATGCCAGCAAAATCAACTTCATCACACTTTTTTTGTTGCCAAACTCAGCGTTTGTTGATGTCGATTATACGGCCTTGATTTATTTCCAGCTTCCATCCCAAGAGTTCCGTTTATTAGGAGGAATCAACCCTAACAAACCATCTGCCATATATCGTTTGAACAACAACTCCTCAAATACCACTGGAAACGGCCTCCACGGTGGTTTGGATGACATGAACATTGATGATGCTGCCATCAATGTCAATGATCCCACCACCATTCAAATCGGTATATCTATAGAACCAACGCCCCAAGCAGAGATGCTTATAAATCAAGAACGGGCCAAATCATCTGCCATGGTAACCTCCAAGCCAAATCCTGGACCTAGCAACCCTAACGATATTGCAGTATTAGCAAACAAAATAGTCGGTCACGCTTACAATTTCTTGGGCAGCTTTATAGACAGTACGGGAAAAGTACCCATGAAAGCATTTGATAACTGGTGGGACAAATTTAGGACAAAGTTGGCCAACAACCCCAAATTTTTGGATACTCTACAACAATAATTACAATTACAATTACAATTACAATTTGCCATATGAAAAAAAAGGGTATATATTTTATCAATATAACAGACTCAGCGGAAATTAACTACGGTAAGTTCTAATTGGTGTCGAAAATAAAGGGCCAAATTAGAACTGAAGAATTAGAGAAAGAAAAAAGAATCGAAATACGGTAAAGGTTCCCATTTCAACCAGCAAACTGGTACAACCTTTAATATTCATTTACAATTGGTGCAAATGGAGCAACATTGTCACGCTTCCAATTGAAGGTGACATTGGAAGCCTCCTTCGGAAGAACGACTGTTTGTTCTTGAATAATTTCAGGCTTTTCAAGAATCTCTCTCTTGAAGTTGAGAGTACCGTCATAAAGACCTGGAATGACAATAGTAGAGTTGAAACGTCTTTCGATTTGGTCATCTCTCTTCATTTTACTGACTCCTTCGTAAAATCCTTCGATTTCAATAATGGCGTTGAAACGTCTGTCAACTGGCACGTCTCTCTTGAAGTTAAGTGTACCGTTGTAAAGACCTGGGATGTCAATAGTGGAGTTGAAACGTCTGACCATTTCACCATCGTCTCTCTTGAAACCGAGAGTACCATTGTAAATACCTGGAATGTCAATAGTGGAGTCAAAACGTTTTTCATTGCCGTTGTTATCTCTCTTGAAGCTAAGAGTACCATTATAAAGACCAGGGATCGTGATAGTAGAGTTGAAACGCTTCACAAATTTTTCGCCTTGTTCGCCTTCTTCTCTCTTGAAGTTAAGAGTACCGTCATAAAGACCTGGGATGACAATAGTAGAGTTGAAACGTTTTTCGACTGGTGCTGCAGTTGGAGCACTATCTTCACGCTTCCACTCGATAGAGATAACTTGTCCATTACCTTCTGGAATGGTGATAGATCCATCACCAGCTCTCTTGGCGACAGGAGCAGCAGTTGGTTCGCTGTCTTCACGCTTCCATTCGATAGAGATAACTTGTCCGTTACCTTCTGGAATGGTGATAGATCCATCACCAGCTCTCTTGGCGACAGGAGCAGCAGTTGGTTCGCTGTCTTCACGCTTCCATTCGATAGAGATAACTTGTCCGTTACCTTCTGGAATGGTGATAGATCCATCACCAGCTCTCTTGGCGACAGGAGCAGCAGTTGGTTCGCTGTCTTCACGCTTCCATTCGATAGAGATAACTTGTCCGTTACCTTCTGGGATAGTGATAGATCCATCACCAGATCTCTTGGCAAGAGCTCCAGCAGTTTCTTGACTGTCTTCACGCTTCCATTCAATGGAGATAACTTCTCCATTGCCTTCTGGAATGGTGATTGACCCATTATTGGCTCTCTTGGCAACAGGAGCAAGAGTTGGTACAGTGTCTGCTCTCTTAACTACCGGAGCACCAGTTTGTTCGCCCCGCTTCTTCCATGTAACAGTAAGATCACCATCACTGTAAAGACCAGGAGTCGGGACAACTAAGGTACCGTGCACTGGAGTATAAAAAGTAGGGAATGGATCACTAAAATTTCTCTTAGCAACAGGAGCAAGAGTTTGAGCACTCTCTTCACGCTTCCACTCGACAGAGATAACTTCTCCATTACCCTCTGGTACTGTGACAGATCCATCATCAGATCTCTTAAAACCAAGAGTACCATTGTAAATACCAGGAATTGTGATAGTTGAGTTCAAGCGTTTTTCAATAGCTTCCTTACCTTCTTTAGGGATTGGTGAAGCCATGGTAAGAGCAGCTGCGTAAGCAGCGATAACTGCAGAAGAGAACTTCATTTTATATTATCTATTTATTTTTTTGATCCAATATCAGGTTAAAAGGCAAACTATTGATATGAATTTTAAATTTGGGTTTAGATGGAATTTTGCATCGTATTTATATTAATCTTTGTTACGAGATTTTGGTCGACCTCTAATAGAGTACTGGTTGAATTATTGGATTAACTGATAATTAATGTACTCACTTAACTGCAAATTGGGGCTCAAAATTTAATTTCTTATTAAAAAAAAAAATTTAACGAAATCTATGGAAATGTTTTAATCCCGCTGCATGAAAGATTTGAATTAATCTAGAATCATGCAAGCACAAACGTCAATGCGGATGAAATTGCACCTTGGGTTTTATTACATGATTTGACTTGATTGAAACGCCAGTTTATGTTAATCCATACCTAACAATTTCTTGTGATATCGACTCATTCAATGCGAAATCGGCGAAGGGACGAATCCTATTACTTGATGTTGAATTATGCACCACCCAGCGAATGGGCCGGTTCCTGCATGAGAAACGTACCGTTGGTTGCATATCAATTTCTCATGGTAAATATATCTCGACAAGTGTCGACCCTTTGGATCCACATCTGCCCGCTTGAAATTTACACCCCCGGTTATTGATACGATCGACTGAATATAAAATTAAATCCCTCGTTCAAGTGTTGGATGGTAACCCACAATTTGAGCATACCACAATTTTCACTCGTATCAAGGAATTGTTAGTTCTAGTGGTGAAAAATAAATGAAATCACTTGTGATTTAGTGTACTGTACGAACAATAAAAAGTCTAACTTTAAAATATATCCCGAAGATTCATTCTCCTTGCAGATTATCCGGGAGAAGGTGCAGTGTCATGATAAGTCTCGACATTAGTAGTGTCGCACCTTCTGAAACGCAAATGGAAAGCCGCTTAAATATTGCAATACCAAATTAATCGAGTAATACTATACTAATGCAATTTTTATGGGTTATTCTATATTTCGAGACTATTCATGTATTCACTCTATCTCTAATATTACTGAAGTGATGTACTTTTTGGTTGAACTTCCTCAATTCCTAAGTAAAGAAAATCAACCTCACCATAAGAAATTATATGGAATGCGCTAATTTGAAGTAAACGATTAATTTACTTGGGGCGATTAGTCTTGATTATACCAAGTTGCCTGAATGATTAGTTACGGAATTATTTATCGGGAATCAGAACAGAAATCTCCATGAAGTTAACTGTAATTCACTATAATTAGAACTTTAGACTTATGACTAATATTTCAGTTCCTTTAATTACTTCTCGTTTGTGCTAATAATACTGATTTTACTTTCTCTCTTAGGATAAATTGATTGGATTTAATTTTATCTATGAACGCATATCGGTTCTTGTGGCGCGACATTTACCAGATTATCTGTATACATATATTTAGAGTTTTGAAAATTATGCACCTCATGAAATATGTATGGCTTAGCAAGAATACATTAACGTAAACATTGGGCTAATCACAGACATTATGCGTACAAACTACCATTCGATTTGACAATTTTGAAAATTGAAATAAACGAATTGTCGCAGTTTATCATACTGAAAATTCGAGTTAATTAACCACAGTTTAATACGAGCGAATCTTATGAAAGCGAATTTTGGATTGTTCAGAAACATTAACCATGGATGATGATCGCACATCCTGATGGTTCTTTTCCAAAAGTGTTTAAAGTATTGTTAATAAGTAGAGAATCCGAGTTGATGAAGGGCTGATTTTGGAAAATCCTTTACGTGTTTAATTTCATAGTATCGAACGAGTCGAAAAACTCCTACTCGAGGTTTTCATAAGTCGACAGTTGAATAGGTAAGGGTTTTGATGCGTCAAAATACATGTTTAAGCGACATATATTCTTATCAGTTCAAAATAGAACTTTCGGAAAAACGTTATTAAGGGAACAATAAAGTGTGATTAGTGAACAATAAAGTGTAAATCTTGGAAATAGTTTGAGGTTACAAATGGATCATAATGTGCCTAAGATGAAATTTTTACGCAAAAGCAACCTCAATTTCAATTAATTAATATGCGGTGCGCATAAATGCACAACTTGGAAAGTCTAGCACCGACCAAGCCACTTATTAGGCCTGTTTATGTACTTAAACTCTAGTTTAAGGGGCTGAATTGTCTGACAGGTGCTTATAACCATTATTAAGCTTTCCACGAGGAACCACTGCTGACACTGGGAGATTGATCTAAAAAGAAAATGCAAAAACACACTCTGAATAAGTTTACAAAGTTAAGGGCAGAAATGAAATGTTAGCCGATTCGACCAGAATACATGAATTGTATGTATTAGTACGATGTATTACTCATAATAAATAGTGACAAATTAAGGTTTATGTAGTTTAATTAACATGCCCAGATCGGATTTTAAGCTCGGCAATTTTTGAGTCCTGCGCAATTTATCTTGCATAACATGCAAATTATATTTTTTAGATTCAGCAAAAATGCAAACGAACTAAGTTTTTGACGTAGTTTCAGAATGGATCAAATAGCAAGAGGCTGAGAGTTTTACAAGTTGGGTGATAAGCCGGGATGGTATGATTGGATTATTATGTCCGGTGGCAGGAACATGTTGAGTAATTCAAATATTTGGATCGAAACATCCCAACTCAAGCTGTGTGAACAATATCGGTAATAATTTACGGGAATGCTAGAATTCGAGGGAATATTATAAAAAAATCAGATGAAATCAATGAAACTATAGAACACCAATAAGAGTAGTGTGGATTCAACATACTTGTTCTCTTTAACTTTGAAGTTCCAGCTGAAAAGTAACAGTGCATCGGGATTCCCGCGGAACGATCTTATCCATTTAGACCGGACAATTAGCCTGTACAATTGAATAAGTCGATGTGGGGTTGGTAAAGTTGACGCGTTACAATCAATACCCCCATGGCAGCATCATTGCTTTTTCATACCCCATGAAACATTCATAAGGCCATGTTATCTTTCAACGATTACAAATTATTTAAACTTTTTTTACCAAAAAGCCAATTTGCTACTCTCCAATTTCATTTAAGAGTACAGTTCACATAATTATGAATTTGATTTCTAATAAAAGTGTAGCGATTAGGAAAAATTATAAACTTGTTTCCTAGAAATTAAATAACAAACTAAAATTTAACCAAACCTTATCAATGTATGCAAGCTACAACAAAAGAATACGTGCGAATAAGATTCATAATCGCGAAGTATAGCTGAAAATTAGATTTAAATTGTTTCTCCACAAAAATGGTTGTAACAATCTGCGTTTTGAGAGAATTACTTCACCAGTTATTTATTTAACTACAGTGATTACCTCAATCCATCGAATTCATTAGAGGTCAAGGATGAGAAGACAGACCGAACATACGTTTAACTTACATTACTGTTGTGATAATTTCAGCTCAAAATAAGCTTGTAATTGGTTGGTAACTGTATGCATCCTGAGGTTATGCAATTTTTCATTTTTTCCATGTATTGATCATAGTCATGTGGAGAGCTAAACGTGTAAAAGCGGATAAATAAACTCAGGAAGAACAAGTACGAGTATCGGTTCACTTACTTTCAAGTATTTTTGTAATAGAATAGGGATAAAATGAAGAATGGAGCTAGTGATTAAACAGAATGATATCCTAGGTCTCAGGATGCATAAAAGAAGTTTATTAATTTCAATAGCTACATAATCATATTCGAAGTAAAATTGATCACAATAAAGATGCTGTTAATATCTCCGTCTCATCAAGTCAATCGGCCTATACATACTTGACTGAACAAAATAAAGTTTAATTTCAAGAGAAGTGAGCTATTTTTGTAAGTTTAATGGCAGATATACTTTAAGGCTACTTCCTACCTTTATCTAAAAACAAGTATTGCGTGTTTACAGGTATTGAAAATAAAACCAAATTGACATTGAGGTATTAAAAAGGAAAGCGAAAACATACTAGTCTAAGCCGAAAATCATCACAAAATACGATAGACTAAAGGTAGTCTTAAAAGAAGATCAAAAATAACTGAACAATCAGACTAAGTAAAAGGGTAAAACTAAATCATTTCAACCAGCGAAATGTGGAATGTTCCTTCAATATTCAGCATCAGTTTGCTTACTTTCTTCACGCTTCCATTCAATAGAGATATCTTGACCATCTCCAATTGGAATCACAACGGTACCATCCTCGGCTGGAGCAGCGGTTTCTTCACTGTCTTCGCGCTTCCAAGTAAAGGTAGGAAGAGTGACAGTTCCTTCAGGAATTGAAAGGGTTGGAAGGTGAGGAA